>JAGSMP010000320.1:1200000-1800000 GCA_029286625.1 Parnassius orleans
CAAAACTAAATAAGTCATTACCAACGTCAAAGCCTTTGTTAGTCGGACCCTGTAGTGTAAATTGATATTTCAAAAGTTTAATTTATTCTCCGTCCAACCATTAATTTTATTTTTGATAGCTCAAGAACTAATCAATCAGTGATGTCCGAATGCGTTACCGATCCAACTTCTTATAACTATCGACTTTATTTACGAGGAAGATTTAATGGATTTAACACATTGATATTCCAACTTTTAAAAAAATAGTAGAATCTCTACAAAAAAGGCCAACTAAAAAAGCTCTAGTGGCTTTTTTTACTTGCACTGTAGTCAAAAAATTTACTAGAAATATTGAAAACAAACAAGCAGCCAAAACTATACGTAATCAACGAAATGGCAGCAGAACATAGGAGTATTGTCCACACAATTTCCCCATACCACTGTCATTACAATTTGCACATTTGCCATTGAGCACATCTGAGCACAAGTCAAACACACCGCTCGAAACAATACAACTCCTACTTTCTAGAAACAACACAACTCCTTTCACTGCAACGAAGACGCTAGTTGATGTGATGTTGCGTTTGACAATTTGTGTTCTCAAGAATTAATAATTAATGTTACTGAGGATTCAATTGATGATTCCAAAGAAGACCACAAACATTCCCATTCTGATGAATAACAAAAATATGCGTAAATAGATATCTGTGACCCCTTCTATACTTTAATCTAATAATAAAAACCAGAAATTATATTTACATCCTCCATTACAGATTCAAATATTCGTAATTTTTTTAATATAAATTTTTCGATTCACTTTATTTATCAAGACGTGGTTACCCCAGTAACAGTGACATTGTTGAACGAAATCGGTCACCCACGCCCGAACCGAGACCACATGAGTAACGAGACGTCATGGGATTTTTTAAGCTTTCAAGTTTTGCAACGATCTATTCTGGTTCAAGCTCAACGTTCAGCTCCGCGCCTAACTTTTTTTTTTAATTTGAACCAAGGGCGTGGCATGGGTTACTGCTGCCCGGGATCGCCAGTGCGCCATTAGAGAATAAAATAAATGAGAACTATAATACATAATGATTTCTTATATTTACGCGAACACTACATTGAATAAAACTATTTTTACGGATTTTATCGCGTTTAATTTTAGTAATTTTGATTCCCGACGTTTCGGGTGCTTTAGCACCCATGGTCACGGGGATCCCCGTGACCATGTTACTAAAATTAAACGCGATAAAATCCGTAAAATAGTTTTATTCAACTATAATATATATTTAAAGAGTTTTTCTAGCTGTATGTATGTATTTTTGTATGATGTAATGGAATTTTGTAATTCAGTTTTCACCCACTTCCATACGTTTGAAAACCCTGAAACATTGCAGACGTATTGAGAATCGATAACAATACAATAATTTTATGACTAGGACCTAGTATTCTCACTAGGATTATTACAGCTCATGAACAATGCGTGTTGTTGTATATTCATTATTATTTAATTATTTAGTAAGTTTTTTTTTAATTTTTGGAGAATTCCACTGGCATCATTTAAAAGGTTGAAGCAAGGAGCTGACTTTTCTTTTCCAAAATACCACCCCCTAATATCTGCCGCCCATGGTCCCTCTAGCTAATACTCCAATGATTACCCTCATTAATGCAAGTAAAAAATGATATTCTAGAAATCGTTTGAGAAATATCACTAATTCAGTCCCTGGGTTTTCAATATTTTTAGTTTTTGAGTTAAATCCATTCTAACAGATAGGTAAACTGAAAATTTTGAAAAATCATTCAGCAGCTGAAATATTATATCGTATAAGTAGAATCGTTATACAATCTATATCTAATAGAAATTAATACAACTAAATCGATGTTCTATTAGTTATCCACATATACCATAGTGAGAATTATGTATAGGTATGTATGCATAATGTTTATAATTACATATCATTATATAGACAATATCGTATTAACTATAAAGAGTAAACTTTGGAAAATTCTCAAAATGCTATAATGTTTTATGCAATTTAATCAGCAATAAAAAATTAAAATATTCCATCAAGCCTTGACATGAAAAGGATGAAGGCTTGAAAACCAATAGCTCAGTTTTAATACGGTTCGCATTACAAACATTTATATACTTCAATGGCATTGGCCTATATCACGTTTAATATAACCTCATGCAAAATTCTTTATGACTGGCATAAAATACAAGGTTTATTATAATTAGAGACATTACAATTAGGAAGAATTCGATAATGATACACTTTTAACCTATGACGCTTTTCTCAAACGCAATCTAATAATTTTTTATAGTTTTAATACACCCAGCGCCATCTAGTGTCAGACAACAGATTCATCAAAGTGAAACAGTATAATAATTATCAATTTTATTTACTACATTTTTTAACCTGTCACTTTCAAAATTTGTTCATTTTTGCACTTTTTATAATTAGCGATACTCAAGAAAAAAATGTTGCATATAAAATACATATAATGTATATAGGGTTATTTTGCAATAACCGGCCAAATTTGCAGTGAAAATCTCAAAAATTCTGTCCTTTTTATCTTTTAAATTCAAAATACGTGGTAATGCATTATTATAAGTGATTTTATTGCGCACGCACACATTCGTAAGGGTCGATCGGTAGGCAAAAACGTTGTTGCCCATAAACTACATTCAATTTGGGATAATTTCAAATAAAAGTAGAAGCCTTATTTACTCGTATTTTCAAAAACTGCAATAACGGTATATCATTATTTATATTATAATATTTGAACTTAAGTTTAAAATTTGGCTACTCTTTCAAAACCAACCCTTTATTTTAGATGATCCTACTAACCTGATTATACTGTTTTCAGATAGTTCAATCAAGATAGTTAAGTAATGTAGAATTTTGACCGACTGCGCAGTTCAGAATATGAGGACTACTTTTACTAAACGATAGGACTACTTTCCTGCCTAGGAATCCGTCTAGGTAGGTTGTGTGAGCCACCGTGTTCCAGTCTGAAGGGTATAGAGAGTCAATATGATAACAGGCTGTGAGGTATTCCATGTAAATATCTAGAGGTGACAACGCATCTGTAGCCTTCTTTGTTTGAAGTTGGTTGCAAGTGTCCATGGGCTGCAGTAACCATTTCCTATCAGGTGCACTGTAAGTTCGTTTTTCACTTAAGTTATATAAAAAAACTACCGATGAATGCATGTCGTTACAGTGTTCTGTGGCAATCGAGACAACTTTGCTTTTGACAACAATATCCGGGTCTTCGATACCCACGCCCCATAGGACACATTAATATTGTTAATACTGTATTAAAAAAAAATATGACCAGAAAAATACCATTTTAGAAATAGCGTCTGTTATCGTAACTCTCTAGAAATTGGCGTTCAAAACGATTATCCGCTAATTTTATCGTTTGCATAATAGCCGAGATTGCTTTGACGGCTCCTATCAAAAGATAATGCAGTACTATTTACGCCCGTTATAACCTCAAAAAAAATCTCGGTACTTTACCATTATCGCTAATAAAATATTTCAATAAAATATTTCGAACATACTAATTAGCGAAAAAAGAAATGTTCGAGTGTTTAATGGAAGTAACAAGAGCTTGCTGGATTGAAAAGCCAATTTCGTAAGAGATGAACAATAATTATACTGAGAGAGCCACTAAGCATTGTGTATCAAAATTCATAAAGAAAATTTAGCGATTTGTTAAGAACACCAAAACTAAAATAAGGCCAACATTTTGGCGCCGAATTTATAATACGTTTCACTAGTGTTTGTTTTGTGCAAATTAGAGCTTAAATTTGCAGTACCTACTAACTAATAAATATTTTTTTTCGATCGCGCTATTATTATTTTTTATGGAAGAGAAGGCATGCGGCTCACCTGATGATAAGTGATCACCATCGCCCATGAACATCCGCAACACCAGTCGAACTGCAGGTGCGTTGCCGGCCTTTTAGGAAGGAGTAGGCTCTTTTCTTGAAGGTCTCTAAGTGGAATCGGTCCGGAAAAACCACTAGTGACAATAAATTCCGCAGTTTGGTCGTGCGAGGCAGAAAATCCCGCGTAAATCGCATAGTAATGGCACATGAGTAAAGAATACGGTACGGTTTCTTTGCTCATGTGGTAATGGACCGCCAGCCATCGAGATGATGAGGATGGAATTTTACAACAAATTATAAATTATATTATTAATACATATAAAAGCTGTAAAATAATACGTATAAAAGCATACTTTATAATATGATGATAATGAGAGTATTGCAATAAGCACAAGCAGATCAATTTTATTTACAGATTTGTAATTAAAATAAGATCCATTTCTATTTCCGTATTTTCTTTAGTTTTCGCTTTCAACTATTAAAATTATAAAGGTATTTAAATAATAAAATTCAATTTTTTTAAAGCAAGTTATAAATATTGTAATTTAGATAATTTATATTAAATAATTAATTAATATGTAACTGAAGAAAGAAACATAACACTTGTTGTGTTATATAAATGGCACTAATAAAGAAAGGTAGATTTTCGGCTTGTTTTTAACTAGTTATAACATATTTGAAACTTTTTTTTATTAAAAATATCATAAATTTTAAAATCTCTACGTTATCCCTCATATTTATACCCTCCAATATAATCATCATCATTATATATTAGCAGCTATAATGAAAAATAACTTCTTAATAAAAGGGCCCTTTTTTCAGTTCCATTCGGATACTTTGTATCCGCAGAATGATTTATCCGATATATGCTGCCAAAGGTCACAATTACCTAATATACAAAATTTCACGACAATCCATTCAGTATTTTTGTATGAATGATGAATTTACAGAAAAACAAACGAAAAATATTCAGATAACACTTATTTGTGTTTTGTATCCTTTATAAAAAAACTAGTTTGGTGTACTATACCCTACTAGGACTGGTTTTTTTCTAAGAAATAATAGAATTACAGATATAATTTATTATCTATTATCTAAAAGTAATAATTTTTTTATTACTTTTAGATAATAGACGGAATTAACAATCAATCAAAATGATACGTTATTGTTAATTGAACAGGATTACAAAACTCTGACAGGTCATTGGCCAAAAGATATTATATTGTAAGGAAGTAGATATAGATTAAAAAATTATTTATATTGGTCACGAAACACTCATTTGAAACGCCTGACTTTAAATTATTACACACATTATATCTTTACCACAATAATGCTATGTGGCTTATGCTATTGTGGCTGATTGGTTTCACAGTTTTCTATACGTGGCGATGGAAAAGTTTTCAATAATGAAATTTGTTTTCTGCGAAGCCGTGAACTGTGGTTTTAAGTTATTGGTTAGTAATTTTCCGTACACTGTTTTCCATTTGACGTAAACTATTAAAAGAGATTAAAATATTATTATATTGAAATATGTCACTGAAAATAGTCAGCCGAAATTTAGTGGGTACCATTTAAATACCTACTTAATAAATCCTGTATATGTAAATCATATCTTGTATAATATGTAATGATTTAGGTAATATTTACTTTATAGCTTTATATCTTAAAACTTCTCCTTTTTATATTTTAGAACTATTTAACAGTCGTAAGCTTTGAATTATTTCTATGGTGTGAAATATATTATGCTTAATATTCTAGAGGCTAAGCTTCTTCAGTCCAATAAAGTTAGACCCTATACTTCGTCATGTAATAAAATGCTAGTAACGCTTGAAATAGATTTTTTTATAAAAGAACGAACACTAAAAATAATAAAAATTAACATCACTTATAATTTTAAATATTTTTTCATGATCGTAATAATCTGACACACCTTAAAATATAAAGCGGAACATCTGATAGAAAATGTAAAATGTGCCGTCCTTTCAGATAAGATAGATAAACGTCTTAGTTTCTTTTTGCGCTTATGGGTTATGTGTCATAAAAAACACCTTATACGGGCCCATTTTACAATATCATTGAAATTAGTAAAAATAATCGCATATTCCTATATGTATTCTATTCTTCAAAGATTACTAATTCAGATAATTACCTGTAATATAATATAATAAAACATAATAAAAAATACCTGAAGAAGGCTGTTGATGAAATAATGAGGCTAATAATGAGGCTAAATAACCTCATTTTTTCATCAACAGCCTTCTAATCCTGTCGGATAAAAGTATCTTCTAGAATGAACTAACTGTATCATACTGTGTACTTGAAAAATTCTCTGGGATTTGGATACGGCATTGTCAATGTATGTATCACCATTTTTGATGGTCAAACCTTGTTATTTAACAAAAGTCATAAGTCACCAAAAGCTCGTGAGTTAGCAATTACACTGGCCTTGTTATATCAAGCATAGTATATGCAGTCGCGTTTTTATTGTTTTAGATTTTCAAATGTAGTTTGTTAATTTGTTCTTCAAATGATGTTAGTAATGTAAAAATAATCTATGATTCTGTTCAATGTCGCTTTATGTTTATATATATCTAAACCAGAGTGTAGTCCGTAATTTTCCAAAGCTTGTTTCAAGGGGATTACATAAGTAGCAATGACATACCGGCTTTTAGTGATATCAAGTAAATATTAGGCATAAAGAAGGGAATTCCAATGTTTAATAGTTGGTTCTTATCAACAGACGTAATAAATTATCGAATAAACATTTTCTGCGTTTACTCAATGCCGTACATACGAGGTTACTGCGCACATTTCGCACGATATTTTTTCGCCTTGCACAAATAATCAAGTCAATTTTAATTGTTCCTCTTCACAGAGCACACTATTTTCAGAGACTATTCAATACCGCCATTGTAGATGATTGCTTTCAACAATTATATTAATTACTGTACACGTGAGTGTTGCGCAATAAAACAATTTAATCAGTTAATGTCATTACATAACAAATCGATTATGTAACGCGTGTAATGTTCTGCAGTTTGTTGCAATTACAGCAATATTTATAAAATTATTATTGAATGAGAAATATCCCGGACATAATTCTAAACATAAATTATAAGTAAATTTAATTAATTTCATTTATGTAATACAAATGTTTGTACTTGTGCTCGCATTCCTAACAAAAATATTTATAAACTAATAAATAATATATTTATATACTTATTGATAAAATCAGTCGTTATTGCAGGAGTTGTTTGCAAATAAAAAATATTACGTAAAATTGTAAAGTAATAGTCAAAATTAGAAAAGGCTGGTCGGCATAAGAAACAGGAGGAGGCTAATTTCTGAGGGGCTTTTGAAGCAATTAGTTCAATGTGCTGCTTCAAAGCGTGTTGTCTGGCTTCACACTTCGTCAAAATATTCTTAGTCCAGGTTTCTTTATGATCAATCAGCACTTAAAATGCAATTAATGATTTCAGACATGCGATAATAGAACTCAGGTCTTTCTATATAAAATTAAACTAAATTAATGCTATAGCAATTTCTTCATAATCATTTTTCATATAATAATTTGAAGTCCACTTTTACAGGACATATGTGGAACTAAATAGTGTTGTGAATTTTCTTAGGCTTGCTCTTAGCATATTGTTAAAAATAAAGTTCTATTATAATATTTACTTCATTACAATAAAACTAATTTTTAGCAATAAAACATTTTTTTGTATTTATTACGTCTCAACAATACAATTACGTCTCAACGCTCATTAACCTCTGTTCGATTTAGTACCCTCTGGTCAGCATCAAGTCCGTCAAAATAAATCGTTATGCGTCTTACGAAAACAAAAATAGTCTTCGCAAACAAAACATGAATTCTCTGAAATTATCGCGGTAGTTGTTTGTTGAAAACAATGAAAATACAAATGGTATTTTTTCGCAATTTCTTACTGAACAAAAATTCCAAGGATTTGGACTTTGTCCTTGCGTCTCTAAGACTGCAACAACAGAATAGGCTCTTATTTCCGAAAGAGCTTTAGACCAGGGAAGAGTTTGCTGCGCTGCTTTGGTGTGTGTGGACGACCGGACTTTACATCTCTTTGAAAAAAGTTAAAATTCCCAGACGTGAAGATTTCCTCACGATGTTTCCCTTTAAAAATATACATCAATTGAGATTTCTTTAACTATTACAAGGCCGTGCTTGACTATTATCTCACCTGATGGTAAGTGGGGATGTAGATAAAAATCGTAAAACCTTTATACGTGGTAAAGTCATGCTGCAGCTATATTAGTAGTATAGTTGTAGCACGAATGGATCGGCACGACCGGGGAAGGACCACGCTCTCACAGAATACCAGCGTAAAATAGCTGCTTAATGCTGCTGTGTTTCGTATGGTGAGCGAAGAGAACTATTCCATCTTAGCCTATATTATATTTTGATTATTAATCGAGGATAGATGTAGATGTCTATGGGCCACTTAATATCAGGTGAACTGTGTGCTCGTTTGTTACCCTTATCCTATAAAAAAACAGTGTTACCTTAACAACAGTCTATTAAAATCACAAAAAAGCCTAAACAACTTTTCCTTGAAGGCACCTACATTGTAATCAGATGGAAAGATAAATGCTAGATGCTTTTACTCATACATATTACTAACGACAAAGCTAAACCGTTTGGTTCAAATGCATGGTATGTCAACAACAAAGGCCGAGCATCTACTTGTCCGATGGTGGAAGAACAATTTCAGTTATGCAGGCGAGATCAACTAGCATGACTCATATTGTATATAGGTAGTAATTATATTATTTATATCAATACTTCGCAATAAAGTGATATTTTATGAAAAAAGTTTTCGTGCGCAGCCACGTGACTGAGAAATTAACAGCAAAATATATATTGCTCGTCTTTACTTTTTACATTTCAAGAACGGAGCCCGAATTGACTTACGATTTCTTGTAAAGGATGGGAGTAGTTTTTGGCCGACTTCAAAAAAAGGGGAGGTTCTTAATTCAACTGTATTTTTTTTTTGTTATTTATTACGCGATATCTTCGTCAGATGTGAATCGATTTTAGTCTTTCGCATTTTCTTATAAAATTAAAAAGGAATTTTCACCCTCTAAGGCAACTAGGGGTGAAGTTTACAATGTAACTTATGTTTCGATTTTGACTATGACTTTGCATCAAAAAAAGCACTAGAGCCACCAAAATTTAAAACCATGCTAGAAAAGTTATACATGAAAACCTTTCAAAAGGAACTAACTTATAGAGATAAAAATCCCAACTACACCTGAATAGCAAAGATTAGTGCTTTTGCACAAATGTTTACTCCGGCTGGGCTTTGAACTCACGACGTAGTAGCCAAGTGTGCAGAAGACTAGGCCACGCGGTAAATACGCGGTGGTAGTAAACCTCTTAAAACACATCTAAACTCCTCGACGGCTCCGTGGCGCAGTGGTTTAGCAATTGAGTTGCAGCGCTAAGGGCCGCGGGTTCGAATCCCGTACGGTACAAATATTTGTATGGCCTACAAATAATTTTTCCGGGTCTGGATGTTTGTCCTTGCGCAATTTATGTTTGTAAACTGCCCCCACGATACAGGAGAAAATCTTAGTGTGGAGGTTACGTTATTTTTTTTTTAAAAAAAAGGAAAAAAGGGAAAACTATTTCTATACCAAAAACTGAAAACAATGGAGTATTTGAAATGTATAAAACGTTTGTCAAATTGTTTTTGTGGTTCCAAACATACGCATCGTACACTTTATTTCGGTCCGTCTTTGTGTTACGGGATGACATACAATAATCTTCTCCATTGTGTTAAGTGCCACTTAATAAAGGGTTGTTAATTATATTGGATTGTTGCCAGACACTTGTCATTTAAGTAGTAATCATTATCAAAATATTTTTATAACCATCCATAACAAGTTGATAGTTTAGATGCCTAACATTAATTTTAAATTATACAGATACAAACGCAGATATTGAAAAACTTTATTAATTTTATCAAAGTAATTGTAAGGAATAGAAAAATTCATAACCATATAAAAAGAATCGATACGCAACCAAAGACAATATTGTCGTAATAATTAAGAGATTGGAAATCAAAAATATAAAATATAAAATTAGTGATTGTTATAAAAATATTAAATATAAAAATGGAAAGATATAACAGGTAACTGTTATATCTTTCAGCACATATTTAAGTTTTTTTTAAAAAGTTTTAAGTATAAATCTCCTCAATCTCCATGTCCCATATTATGAGGGTAAGAATATTTAAAAAAGTCGAGGACCTATTTAATAACATAGCTCAACCAAACAACCCAATAAAAATCATGTTAGAATTTAAGAAAACTTAATAAATACGCATTGATCATGAGCTGTAATGATTCTAGAGAGAATTATCCTGGTGACCCTGATCAGGATACTAGGATAAAGTTATTAAATTATTGTATTGTTATGGTCCTTGATATAAGTGTAGATTTTCAAGTCAATCGGCCGTCTGCAAGTTGGTGAACATTGGATTAAAAGATTCCGTTACATAGATAGATAGATACACGCGAAGCTAATAAAATATTGTTAAAAAAGATTGACTCTTGTTTACTTAATTAATATTAAGTAAACAATACTTATTTAATATATAATATACTATCTACTTCTCAGTTTGGATTTAGACAAGGAACATCAACCGAAGACGCGGTTTGTGCACTAAGTTCGCTGGTAGTTAAAGAAGTGGATAACCATAATAAATGTATGTCAGCATTCGTAGATTTGCAAAAGGTGTTTGATACTGTTTCTCTTTCTATCCTTATACACAAACTGGAACGGATCGGTATTAGAGGAGCCCCACTTCGACTGTTTAGTGACTATTTGACAGATAGGAAGCAGATGCTCAAATTGGGAGATTATATCAGTGAGAGCACAAACGTGTCTTTTGGTGTTCCTCAGGGAAGTGTTCTTGGACCCACACTTTTCTTAATATATTTAAATGATCTGTATAACATGACAATCAAGAACGCTAAGATATTCTCCTACGCAGATGACACTGTCATTGTTTTCACTGGGAATTCCTGGAAGAAGGTTAAAGAGAACGCAGAAAAGGGTCTAGAGCAAATAGGAAAATGGCTGTGTTGTAATCTTCTTACACTAAACACTGCTAAAAGTAGTTATGTTTGTTTTAGCATTAACAACAACACTCAACCTGACCATTCTGAGGTAAAGATACATAAATGTAACACTACAACAAATAGACAAAACTGCCATTGTCCTACTATTCATAAAGTAGAAGAAGTAAAATACTTGGGTGTATTATTAGACCAAAGACTCGCTTGGTACACACATCTTGAACACGTCACGCAAAGAATAAGAAAACTTACATGGATTTTCAAGACATTGCGACATGTAGTGCCAAGAGCAGATACAAAGTCAGGAGATATGAATAGAAGTCTTCTCAGGGATATTTATATATCTCTGGTACAGTCAACACTTATATTCTGCATACCTATATGGGGTGGAGCTGCTAAGACACGCTTTTTTGAGCTCGAACGAGCTCAGCGCAGCCTCATAAAGGTTATGTTTTTCAAAGAGCGAAGGTTCTCGACTGAGAAACTATACCAAAGTAGTCGACTCCTTTCAGCTAGGAAACTATATATATCACAAACCATCCTCAAAAAGCATAAAACTATAATATATGATCCTGTTAAGGCTACAAAAGAATGCAGATAATAATAGATGTCCCGAAATCAAACACTACTTTTGCTACCATGCAGTATATTGCTCGTTCGAGGAAACAGAAGCTTTACTAGACAAAGTAAAAAAAAATATCCACATTATTGTAGAGTGTATTTCAGTCATAGGGCTAGTGCACATTTACAAACACACACACACACACACACACACACACACACACACACACACACACACACACACACACACACACACACACACACACACACACACACACACATACACACAGCACTTAAATCTTTTATATATGTACTGTGTTTTATTGTTGAACTGCTTTAAAACTGTCAGCTTAATAATAATTGTAAACTTAAGGAAGTGCAGTGCCCCTGACACAGTTTAAAATTGTATTGGTTTAAGAAATAAAATTTATTGTTATTGTTATTATTATTAAAATTATGAAGTAATATTTTATGAACACGCTCTCTATTTCATTTAAGTAAATAACAATGGTTTTTCACTTTTATTTGTTTTGTTACTAGTCATAAATTAATCATTAATAAATTGTTTCGTAATCAGAGAAGAGCTGCGTGTAGCAATGCGAAGGTAAGCCGTTATTTTTTATTAAAGGTTTTTAATAAATATTTACTTATTTATTAAAAACATAAATAATATTCTTATTGCGATTGCTTCATCGGTAACCGCAACCATGAATATTATATTTTGTTTTTCCTCGTCGTGGTTTCTTGAATGTTGCTTGTATCATATTAATAACACCTGGTTGCTTACATCGCTGAAAGGTGTTGTCGGAGTCAATATGGACTAGAGTAAAACCTTTATTTATACATATTTATAATACAAGATACACATCTACAGAAAATTCCCCTATTTGTGTTAGTTTTTTCCTCATTAAAACGTAAATTAGCTTTAAAAATAAAAGCGCTCTTTTGTATCAAAAGGATTGTTGAAGTCTCAAATAGTGTTTCATGAATTAGTACAAATAAAAGATATAAAGCTCATAAAAAATCACACGAATTCGATTTATATCGTGTGAAACTAAAACGAACTAATATTAACTTTGCTTGTATTTCAGTCTTTCCCTGGCCTTTTTATTGCGGGTGACCACACTGTCAGGCCAATTACGGTAATAGACCTTAATTGAAACGCATGCCGGCTGTTATACTCGTATGCCCGCAACAGAATATGAGCACTACATTACACAGAAGTATATTCTAAGCGACAGACTAACAATTTAAAGTGGAAACTTCCTTTGCTATTTATAATATACTTATACCTCTTCATTAATAAACACGTAATAATTTTACAACAATAAACACCCTTGGATTAGTGTAAATTATGTTTAAATATAGACCTTACCGATTGGTATTAAAACATAGCTCAAGTTAGTCTAACGTTATTCCTAATCCTAATAGTATCTTTCTTTTAACTCATTAACTTTAATTAAGACAAACGACGGTAACGTTTATTATGAACCTATGATAATATAGAGGTTTTCAAAAAGCGAACAAAATATAAAAAACATTATATTCAACTCAATCACATTATCATTACATCCCGTCACAAGTCCACAAGTGAACATAGATTGTCACAAAGCACTCCTGAGCACTATCGACTACCTGTATGTTTCATTAGTACGTCACTCCATCTAGTGGACGATCGCACAAAACTGCGCATCAGAGAACCTTTCCCATCGGTTGACGGTTCTTTGAGCTATATGGCCGGCCACTGCCACTTCAGCCTACTGATCCGCTGGACTATATCAGTTATTCCTATTCTTACGGATATCCTCTTTACGTATTAGTCAGTTTTATCAATTTATTGAACAATCAAAATTAATAATCAGTGTTAGAGATTTATTAATGAAAAAGAAGTTTTTGATTATCAGTTGTGAATTGTGATTATTCAACCACTATCTCGACGTAGATCAGAATGAAAAAAAAAGTCATAAAATAAATCTATATTCTTTAATATTAATGCCTACGTTGTATTGTTTTGTAGTTTCGAACAAAGTTCTTTACTTTTTACTTTTTTACTTTCTTCTCCTTGTTCTTTCTTATCAACCCGTTAACTATTTACTGCTATATCTCTGTTCCCTACTTTACCGAATTTGCAACGCTTGAATAGCATATTGAAGATCGAATTACTCAACGTCTCGCACCATTGTCGTTGCGCCTGATGGTATTTTATATCTCTTATATAAATATGGATATAATGCCATCTATCGGAGACTACAAAATCTTCAGGACCTTTTCTTGCGACACCTACGGGATGGGTTGATGGTTTCACTAGACAACTTTAAACCACAAGATATAAATCTCAGTTGCTTAAAGTAAAATGGCAATAATATATAAATATTTAAAGATAAAGGTATTTAAAGATCAAGTTGTAGCCTATGTACAGTCCAGTGTTAGTCACAGTCAACAAAGTACATAGTCACAAGCCTCCTCTCATTTCAGAAAAGTTTTCAGGGTAAGGAAGTGTCTGTTATCCTGCCCTAATGCGTGTTGACGGACTTCACACATCTTTGATTTTTTTATTACTATTATTTAAATTGTTTAGACGTACATTGCATGTTTTCCCACGATATCACAGAATTAATAATATTACTAAGTAACGATATTTCCTACACTGCTGAGCACGTGGAAATCGGCGCTTAAAATTGCGATTAACAATTTTGTTGGTGTCAGCGGGATCGAACCTGGGTTGCTCGCACACTGAAAAATTTTCGTTGAGCTTTTGAGCTACCAGGGCTTTACATAACATGTATTTCCTATTACGTATTCGATTTATTGCTTTCCCATACACCTAACATTATATAAAAGATATTTATTGAATAAGGTAAGTCTAGAATGCGGTGGCGGAAGGCGACGACCGCTGCCTACGTAGTCGTATGTTCTCCTAGTGATTGTATCGTCATATTAATAAATGAATAAAAGATTAAACCTGTTTCTGTTTTCCTAATAAAATATATATTATACACACTTTTGTATGGTCTGGTAAATTATAATAATCAAAATGTTTTTTGTAACACGGCTCGTGGGTTTTAAAGTCGGGATTTCTTTATGTTTTTCCTAAATGTTACCATTAAAAAACGTTTTATTACCGCATCATGGTGGCGTTTTACATACATAAATTGCTCAAGTTTCTGTACCTACCCATTAATTTTGCTGTGATTATGTCAGTGAAATTGACACTGCATCTAAGCTTATGTCTGATTGTATTTCACAAGCGTTTTCTAAGCCAATCTTGACGATTACGACTAACTTGGATGAGGTCCATGGGCGCTTGGTTTGTGTGTTGTTGAACAGGTTGATGATGACAACGAAGAAAATGATAACGATGATGTCGATAACAATGACGATTTGTATAATAATAAGCCTCCATCATATGTAGCTGATATTTGTGTTAAATTTCAAATTAAATATATTAGTTTTTGCGTGTCTCTAATACTGTATAGTGCCTGCGAGCATATTATTGGTCTTAACGCATGACCAACTTCGTAAATTTATCAAATTATGCAAGTGATTAACGGCATTTACCTGGTACTGTAATATATCTAAAATTTATTGAACTTTTCCTTAAACTAACTTAGTTTTTTACTATTCTTCTTCTTCATCGTCAGCCCGTTGAAGTTTATTGTTAGGCCAAGTGTTTTGTCGATCACGTTGCCAGACGTCACGCACCTTTGATACTGCTTTGATAAACGAAATTGTACAGAAATTGTAAGCGAGGTTAAACCACCATCTATTGGAAACTATGAGGTCCTTCTATTTCCCTTACGCCTCCACTGACATTCACAGGACGAAATAGGGTAATGGATTTTCTTACTTTGCCAGCACACGCTTTTCATAACCTTTTCTGATATTCCACCATAGTAGAATATCAAAAAGGGTTATGAAATAAACCTATCAAAATCCATTGTCAATCAGTAGTCGATTAGACTTATCCACCAAACTATTAGAAGCAAATATAATATTTTGTTAAACATGTATAAGAGATCATAAGGTTTACAAAAACAAACACAAAGTTTACAATTTTGCTTTTTAAACAAATTGAAACTGTTATCTTACGGCACATTTTATTAGATATTCCGTCGATTTCTCACTAAGATCGTTATTTAAATGTCATAAAGTCACAGAAACATCAACACAAATATTATAAAGTGGTAAAGTTGTTTGTTATTTAATTTGTTGGGAATGTAATCTCTGGAAATGCTAATTCGATTCAAATAATCTTTAACTAATAGAAAGCTGCACTATTTCCGAGTGATATAGTTAATTTAATGCGATCTAAATAATTTTCAGTATGAAATGGGTTTCATCCAGTCGGAGAAAAATGACCCGATTCGGCACATCGGTTCTATTGACGTGCGCCGACCAAACGAAAACACAATATATTGCTGAGTACTCATTAATATATTAATTTCGTTTCACAACATACTAATTAAATAGTTGTTTTATAAATACCCAATTAAAATATAAACTAATAGTTGTTTGATATGTACTTCAAAAGAAAACGAAGACGTTTGTAATATTTTGGAAAAAAATTGAAATAACTTTGCTTGTACACGAATTTCATCCGCGCGTTTTAGCTAGTAAACAATAAAAACACAGAATGATATAAATAAATAATAGTGATGTACTTACCGACATGCGATAGCCCGGTGAGATCAGATTCTGAAAACAAAAATAAGCGTGTGAGAAAAACGCAAAATAAAATGATTCGCGTGCTGACAACTAATAAAATAGCTTTAATTGTAAGGATGGGTCTATATGGGTAAAAATTTATGAAACATGCAACATTCATTACTAAGTAACTTAATATAATATTATGTCAAAGTAAAAGTAAAGTTACAGTGTATATTTAATGCACTGCTGGACATAAGCCTCGCCCATTCCTGAGACTCTGGCAGCTACTTGTCACATGGCACACATGCCCTCAAAATATTTTATTTCGTAGACATGTAGGTTTCCTGTATTCTTTCCTACCGCAAAGCACATTTATAAATTCATGTGGAAAATAGAGCTGCGGGTCCTAGATTCGAATTTCAGTGCAGCATTGTACAAAACACAAATTCTTGATTTCCAACTCTGATTGCGTTGTGATTGTCCTCTTGTAGGGCCGTATTGACCTATAGACAAAGTAGGCAACTGCTCATGAATATCACGTAGCATATGGGTCATGTTGTCTTAGAAAAAACTTTTTTTTTGGTATAGGAAGTTTGAAAAAGGGAAAGGGGGCCCGCCATTCGGCGGCTTAACTGCGCCTTGTCTCTATCATTGGACTTAATCCGTTCCTGCAATCTAGTCGCACAAGCGAACTTGGTGTGTGGTAGTAAGGATATAACATATGAAAATAAAATTCAGTTTTCGCTTATGAGTGACTGGCACAATAAATTATGATTTTTTATACAAGGACCTCAGAGTTTCTCGCAAGTTCTAATCTTTTCAGCTTTTACATACGGTAAATTTAACGTTCATATGAGCTTTACGATATAAAAGGCTTGAAGTAGTGTAATAGCGGCATAAAACGACTAAGGCTGCGTTTCCACCAGAGATGTGCTAGGTCGCTGAGCGGTGCGAGGATGTGTAGCGTAGTACAGAACACATATGTCGCACAAAGCTCTTGAACACATCCCTCGCAACACATCCTTCGCAACACATCCTTCGCAACACATTCTTCGCACACATTCTTCCCTTGTTTTGTATGTACAAAAACCTCGCTCCACTGAGCCGTTTCCACTAGAGCTGCGCTGAACGAGACTAGGCTTTTTAACATTTTAACAAAGACATCCCTCGCTACGCATTCTCGCACATCTCTGGTGGAAACGCAGCCTAATCACCCACATTTCGTGGTCCGTGTTGTAAGAAGCCACGATGGTAAAGACCAGAAAAACCTTATGCGCGATAAACGGTATACCTTATTGTATCTTTCAGATGTAAAATATACAGAGCAGTGATGGATAGCAGCGTCAAATGTGCGAGATATATGGGCCTATGATAGCCAAGCAATCTGCCAAGTGTTGACTTACTTCAATAGGAGTGTTATATCTAGTGTTACGGGTTGATAAAGAAGATAGAAACTTAACTCTACTATCTCTGACTACGTCACCACTTACTATCAGGATAGTCATCATCATGGCCTCCCACAAGGAATGCAACAAAGCACAAAGCACGGACCTAAACCACCTGCTATAGTCTACAGTAGTCGAGCATTGGCTTATAATATAGTGTGAACAAACCCTAATATATTATGCACGCCTTCACGGGATGAGATTGTATGCAATTCATAACAGAGCGATGTACAGACGTCATTTGGTTAACACGTCCGCATACGTGACATTACAATATGGAAATGCTTCATAATCTCACAATGCGTATACAATCCAGTGAAGACAAAGATGAACACGACCAATTATATTATGGTACAAATATTTAACATACCTGTTAACATATTTCCTCAACTTACGTTCTATAGAGAAGTCACGAGTCACAAGACTTACATAAATTCAAATAACTACAATACCTCCAGTTAAACAATATTCAAACAGATTTTTATTCAAATAAAGACGATCACCATGTACCCTGCTGCAGCTATATTGTAGTTGTAGCACGAATGGATCGGCTCGACCGTGGAAGGACCACTCTCTCACAGAAAGACAGCGTGAAATAGCAGCTAATGCTGCTGTGTTTCGTATGATGAGTGTAGAGAACCGGAGACCCTTATTAATCCATCTTAGTCCTCAGGTCCTAACATATCTGCATTTTGATTCTTAATCGAGGATAAATGTAAACATCTATGGGCCACAGTATCCACTTACCATCAGGTGGATTGTATGCTCGTTTGGCAGATTAATATTAATTAAAGTTGTATAAATAGCAATTATTTTGGCTCGCCGCTTACTTAGCGGTCAGCCACCTCAGAGTCTACTTCACCTGAGGATCCCTCGTGTAGAGGCGAAACACGTGTCGACGGCGGTGTGTCTTTCCTAGTGTAGTGGTGTTGGGAGTAGTGGTGTTGGGATTAGTGGTGACGGGGATAGTGCACGCAATTTAGGAAAGGCGGGAGGTGCTCCTCAAAATAGGTATAGTTATTCTATTTCACGATGAAGTTTTGACTTTGGTTATTGTTAGCTGTGCACATACACATTGTGTTAGTGTGCGTAGGCCTCGGGAGCACTCTAGAGGCCTACGCACACTGTGAGATAGAATAACTATAAGACACATCATTTTATTTTATTACGCTGATCTAAGCAAATAAATTTTTAATAACTTTACCCTCCTTCTATAAAAAAAACAACTCGCCTGCCTAGCGAGCTGTTATTGAAAGATCATCACCATAACAAATATTGACTCTCCACTAATGGATGTGGATATTATTATAGTAAAGTATATTTGTCATTCCTGCCGCAATTGAACGGTTTTGCAGAAATGTTTCAATCCAGAAAACATAAAGTTATTAATTTGAAAGATAAATGCATTTTTCTTGTGGCAGAAGCGCTATTATTATATCATACTCTGTATATAATTTTAAAGAAAAGTGAATGTAGATTTAGGAATTACTTGTTATTTTTCATAAGTGTTTAATACTTGGAAAAAAAACTGAAAAGGGTGCCTCTGGATTATTATTTAGGGCAGTTTGTGGGTGGGTTTATTTATGCACAACATGGTCCAAATGGTCCAGTGGTTGAGTGCCCGCAGTATCAGAGCTCTCGCGACCAAACAGACAGAACTCGAATTGAGGATTGGTTGCATTAGCTTAGGAAAATTCTGTCTAATCTTGAAACTCATACATTTTTTAGGACGGAAAGACTCATGCTGGTAAATTATTCCAATCCATTGTCGTATGTTGTAAATGACAAATCATAATGCTTCATTCGAGCGATTACGTGATAGAGCCACACTGCAGCTATAGTATGGGTAGGACCACGCTTACACAGAATACTAGCGTGAAATAGCAGCATAAACTGCTGCTGAAATGAAGCATTCCATCCTAGTCCTCAGAGGTGGTTAATCGAGGATAAATGTAGATGTTTATCGGCCACAGTATCCACTTACCATCAAGTGGACTGTGTGCTCTTTAGTCACTCTTATTCTATTAAAAGAAACGATTAGTATATACTTAAGGAAAGGATGGAAACTCACAGCCTGTTGTTTAGTTTAGTGAACTTCTATGAATTTTAATTAATTTTAGTACTGTTATAAGTAGCGGCACGAAAGTCTAGCGGTGACCGTTATTGCGCATAAGTCACGCTGATTGGCTTAATGCGCATAAGTCCCGCTGATTGGCCCATGTGTATAGTTCGCATGCGCTGATTGGCTCTGAAGTCGCATTCGTGCAATTCAATTCGTGCGCGTCCCCTCCACGTTTCGTTCAGCGCTAGACTTACGTGCCGCGACTTGTACCACATGGCAAACTAAAATTAAAAAGTTATAATTACGTCCCAATGTTGGAATACAGGTCTGCTTTCATTTCTGAGAAGGTTATGTAGTAATTAATAAAAAACACATATCTTAGAAATATTTGGCTAACATTTTAGCATAGATTTTTCAGTAAGGCATGTTTGTCTCCACACGATGTTTTCCTTCGCCACCGAGCACGCGTTAAATCAGCATTTAAAATTTCAATTAACAATTTTATTGATTTCAGTGGAGATCAAACCCATCTGTTGCTTGCTCGCGTACTGTAAAACTAACGGCGAGCGCTTAGCACCTGAGATGCCGCGGAATTCTTGGAAAGTAACAAAATAAACAAACCTATCTAACCAAAATAATATATTTTTATTATCTAGACAGGTAAATAAGGAAATCAAAACAGTATTATATTGTTATCATTTTGCTTTATAGAAACCATCCATTCTACGCATATCAAAATGACGAATTCCCATATCGCTTCGGCTTTTACTGTATTAGTCATTAAAAACAAATGGCCCAATCAAAATATATTGCTTACGATAAATAAACATACACGTGATTTTAATATGTCGTATTATTATCTAATCAAATTAAAATTGAACCTTTACCTAGAACAGAAGTAGTTGATAAGCTAATCAAAAATATTTTCTAACTGCGTATCAGGAAACGTGTAAGGTAAGATGCACTGTGGAGATGTGTAAGTAGATGTTTCATAATATAATATGTTTTTTCCTTCATAAGGCGACTAAAACCCTACTAATGGTCTTGAGCCTATCTCATTTAAGGGACTTGGCAGATAGATTTTGTTTGTAGTGGTAGGCGTCTCGCATCTGTTATTTGAGTCTTTACGTCGCCTCACGAAAATCCCTAAATACCAAAGAAAATATTCTTATTAAAAATTCTTATTATTAAAAAAATTAAAGTTATTTTTCATAAAACTAGAGAGACAAACAAACAGTCAATTTATTGGTAAGTGGCTGCTGTAGTCCATGCTGGATATCCTGCAACCAACTTCCAACAAAGAAGGCTACAGATACGTTGTCACCTCTGAGAATTAAGATGAAACGCCTCACAGGCTGTAAAATACCGGCTCTCTATACGCTTTGCACAGGAATACAGTAGTAATGTAGATATTTGTATTAGTTATTCGTTTTACTTGATATTTCAATAATTTAAAATTTAAAATTTTGTACAACCGACTTCAATATAAATTATTAAGAATAACTCAAAAACTATTGGTCAGACCTTGATCAAATTTATATGGGACCACATGAAAAGCACCAGCCTTCAAATAAAAAAATAGTCATCGAAATCGGTCCACCCAGAAAAAGTTATGAGGTAACACACATAAAAAAAAACAAAAAACATACAGTCGAATTGAGTACCTCCTCCTTTTTGAAGTCGGTAGAAAAATAAACAGTCGAATTGAGCACCTCCTCCTTTTTGAAGTTGGTAGAAAACACTAGCTACTAAAAGTTGTTCAACCTCATGTTTATTTATAAGATCTACGTATCATACGTCACCCCGGAATTTCCATAAATAAATACAGAAGTATGGATTTGAATATTTTTCTATGTTTTAAACGTTACTGTGTCTAAATATGTCAAACCAATAATTATAAACCGTGTAATGTTTTTTTTTTAAACAAATGTGTCCGCAAACATAGAGCTGTTGTACAAAGAACACATGTTTGTGACGTAGGCTGTACCTTATTGTAAAAAATAAAAAATATTATACAGTAGGATGTGAAACGCAATATACGTATGTAATACAACATAAATGTAACATAGTATACAACTACGTAGAAACAAATACTGTGGATAAATACCGTTTCACGACAATATTTGTACCAAGAGGAGGACACGAATGACGTAAATTCCATCAAAACAAATGTGATTAATGTCTCAGTCAAAAACAATATTATCTGTATCACGCCACTTTTAAACGATATCTTAATAGAAATTTCATAATTTTATAATATTAAACAAATTTGTTCGTATGCTTGAAATTGTATTCATAAAACGGCTTCATAAGCCTTTGCAAAATTGACCGTGACAAAAAAGGAGTTCCTTGATTGAGGTATAGTGAATGTAATAGATTTGCAGTCACACAAAAAACCTACCTTATTTACTAGGTGGTAGGACTCCTATTACCTATTTCTGCCGCTAAACAGCAGTGCCTGAGGATATGGAGAGCCAGTATAGTAACAAGCTGTGAGCCTGTACGCATCTGTAACCTTTGATTTGGATGCAGTAACCATTCATCATCAGGTGAATTGTAAGTTCGTTTGTTACTACAGTTTTATTTAAAAAAAAAAATATATAAGAAGGGTGACAAACTTTCCCTCTGTGTGTTCTTAAGACACCCACAGGACGCTATGGAATAGTGGATATTCTTACACCGTCACTACACGATCGAATATAATAGTGAGGACTTACTTGTTGAATGTACAAAACCAGTAAATACCATAATGGTAGCATCTGCTGTTACCAATTAAACAAATTATAAACATTATTGACCATGAACGGTATTTTTAGGAGTGAATATTGATTACAAAGCCACTTGAAAGCACAGCGTGTGCGTAATGAAATCTGGCAAACTAAGAAAATAACCCTAAAGAGATATAATGCATCTTGTACAATGGAGAACTTTCTATAGGAAAGAATGAATAAATTTCTTTAATTTTAATACCATTAACGTGTGCTGGCGATGTAAGAGAATCCATCAAATCTTATGATTTATATATTATTTGATAGGGGTACAACTGCGTTTGCGCCAATCAATCACGTTTACGCCAGAAGTAAAATACCCAGACATTGCTTTTTAACTAATTAAATAATTAAAAATAGTGATGTATATTCTGTAAATACTAGGAACAAGCACAAGTTAGTTATACCAGTTACTCGACTCCAAAGAGTTAGTAATCCCTTCATTAGGACTTATCAATCAAAAGGTTTAAATTTTTATCAAGCAAAAATAGTTTAGTAAGGGTTATTATACTACCAAAGAGTACGTGATTGATAATAACCACTGAAATTGATGTGATCGATATCATGCTGCTTCTAAATATTTTTATACTAAATGTATAAAATTAAGCTTTTAAAAAAAGTCCCGCCGGGTTTCTTTCTGGTTATTTCCAGGGCAGAGGTTTTTTCCGAACCAGTGATAAAGCTTGATTCTTTTCTATTCTATTCTAACAAAAACCCGCATCTCAGTAACTATTACTTTGACCGCTATGCGGGCCAAAGTTTTTTATTTCTCTTATAAATCTTTTTAAGCTCCCATATCAGGATTATACAAAAAATCGTTTATAACCTTCCAGTTTTATCAGTGTTATTATGATCCGCAGGGGGCGAGATAAAGCCACTATCTCTCTAATAATAGCCAGCGTGACTCGACCCTTGACTTTCGTATTTGCAACTCTGTGATAACCGAGCTGTAATGGAACCTTCCCAGATCAACATTATCTGGCTGTAAACACCGGCTTATCTAGCGCGTGAAATGTTTAATAGTGATTCCGTTAGCCATGCTACAGAGCCGCAATTAAAGCATGAAAAGTATATTTTGTAATGGTTAGTAAAATTTAAGTAACGGCTAAAAAAAAATGTTAACACCGTGCAAAAATCTTCACACTTCTCGAGAGAGATAAAAAAAGAGAGGGAGACTGAGTTAGTTAGATAATACGAATTATTGATCCGCAAAGAAGGACTTTCAAAGGCGAAGTATTCAATCAATTTTTATATCATATTTACAAATAAAAATGAAGGTAGAGATATTGGTTGAATCCGGGTAATATTATTTACTATAATTACAAATGAGCCGTTTTATCTTAGGAGATTGTCGCTATTTTCTTAACAAGCGTACAATGTACCGTGTTCGATCCCTACCGTCACTCTTGAAATTGCAAAATACATTTCCGATTTACCACGAGCAACAAAATATTTCGAAGACGTGAACTGCCAACACGCACTAGAATCCTCTCAGTAATTAAAGGAATTCAGTGTGTGTTTTAGTAGTTTTGTAGAGTTCTGTTTCCAGCAGTGAGACGTATATAGTCTGCAATATTATTTCTACTATTAATAATAAACTCCCAAAATACGTCAATGATATCGCTCTGATTACAGAATAGCGACGACAATGCAGCAGCAGACTCGTACTCCTGTCAAAACATCGACGATAAAAGGGTAAATATCATAATACTAATAATGCCGTTGTAAAGAGCCGTGGTAGCTCATGGGGTAAGCACTCGTAAAATTTCACAGTGCGCGAACAACCCGGGTTCGATCCCCGCCGGCACCAATGAAATTTTTAATTGCAATTTTATGTGCTGATTTACCACGTGCTCGGCGGTGAAGTAAAACATCGTGGGGAAACCCTGCATGTCTGAGAAATAAGAAAAAATATTTCGTCGACATCTGAACTGACTGACTAAAACCCTCTCAAAAATGACTGGAGGTCTGTGCCCAGCAGTGGGGCGTATATAGGCTGTAATTTTAACTGTAACTTTTAATGCCGTGTGGTAACGGCGTAAGCGAATTCATCACTCCATTTCGTACCGTGGAAGTTGTTGGAGTAAGCTATGGGAAATTTCAGAAAAATCTCTCCCACTTACCTTTTCCTGTTGTCAAATAACAGTGCGCTGCTGTGTTCTCTCTGAAGGGTATAGGGAGCTAGAATAATTACAGGCTGTGAGGCATTCCATCTTAGTCATTGTATTAGTTACATAGTAAGGTACGTGAGGGTAATATGGTCATCTTAAGCTTTGCCGCCCTATAAAACCAAAACTAGGAGGAGGACAGAGACAAAAACACAAAATCGTATAGGTACTATAACTAATATATTCTGTTAAGAAATAACATATAAGTTTTGGCAATAATTAGGTACACTTCGAAAAATCAACATAAAAAACTTATTACACAATACTAAAATCGACTAAGATTTTTACTATATTTTCAACTGTCAAAATGGTATCGATAAAGCAGCGCCCTTTTGACTCTTTATTATTTAATTGACTGATGAAGAGCTATCGTATCACAGAGCCATCTATGCAAACAAGGCTGTAGTTGTTGTGTTTTAAAAAAGTGACCATACATTAACCTCACGAACTATAGTAATTTCGTTTATTACTTCAGTTTTATAAAAAAAAATCTATCGGATGTCATAAGATTCTCTTTCCCTATTTGTCTCATATAATACCCATGGTTTTACGAAGTAAAGTTACCGTGCAGGTAAATTTGGCTGCGTCACGAATGGATTGACTCATCCAGGGAAGGACTGCGTTCTCACAGAACATCAGTGTTAAATTGCTGCTGTACTTCATATTGGACACCATTTTTACAGGTTCACACATTCCAACCTAGCTTTTCAAGAGTGGCAACACATATTATGCAGTTTCATTCTCATTTGAAGAAGGACTGTGTGCTCGTGCGTAAATGTTATACACCGTGAGGTTCATACATTTTTTTTAAATACGTTACTCCCACACTAGGATTTCCTTATTTATCGTGAGGGCAGTTTACAAACATCCAGACCAGTAACAATTATTTGTAGGCAATACAAATAATTGTTCCTTGCGGGATTCGAACCCGTGGCCCTGAGAGCCGCAATTCATTGCTAAGCCACTGCGCCGGAGCTGTCGATTTTGTATCCACATCTTGTCAAAATTCAAGTGAAACAATTAAGTTAGTGTAGTAGTTTATACAGAATAAGGGTGGCAAACGAGCCCACAGTCCACCTGATGGTAAGTGGATGCTGTGGCCCATAGACATCTACATTTATACTCAATCAGGAATCAAAATACAGATGCGTGACAACGCATCTGTATTTTGACAACTGAGTACAAAGATGGAAAGCCTCGTATCCATTAAAAGGGGTCTCCGGTTGTCTACACTCACCAACGAAACACAGCAGCTGCCATTTTACGCTGCGTTATGTGAATTCCAGTAGTAATTATTTGAATAGTTAAGTAATATGGTTATATCTCAAAGATTTCAACTCAATTATCTCCACAACGTAAAACAGTGAGATGCACAAGAGATACAGTTTACGACGTGTAACCTTATGCTAGATAGTTAAACGCAATCCAATGTCAATTGTTGTAACGCAAACGTTTCCTGTATAAACAATGCCATGGATTCAATTATTTTAATACTGTAAACTGTAAGCACTTATTTATTACAAGCTTTTATTTAACTTGCAATGTAGCTATGTTTGTTCGGGTGGAATCTTGCAATTCAATTTGGAAGCAGATATCTTCAACCGATTGAGCTGAAATTTTGTATACACGTTTAGTTTGGATGACAATGCATGGTTAGCTGTGTGACGTCATTATAAATCCAACATGGCGGAACACCCAAGATCGCGGGCTAGTTATTTTTAATGCACACGCAAAATAAAGTGTCGTCACTCTAAATCCAATATGGCGGACTTCTAAAGATGGCGGACTAAGTTTTTTATGCTTTCCTACAATATAGGTATCAAGTAAAAGGTCTTAAAGAGAATAATATTAATGCGAGTTAAAAAAAATAAGATGGTGATCATAACCTACGTTGCTCCAAACCATCTGAAAAGAGCTACACCTTTCGAAATTAACCGACAAACAACCTTGCAACAATGATGCGTTGAATGAGATGAACAAACTGAGAAACCTGTCCAGGGATAACTAAAAATAAATTAAAAGTAAAAAACTTTTTTGAAAACAAGCTTTTATTTAAATGCGCTAAAAATAATAAAATAAACTTTTATACATCCTTTAAAACTTTTACTATCAACTTATAACGTCATTACACAATTTATATGATATAAAAGCTTGTCGCGAGATCTAAGTACTCGTATCTACTTAGTTTGAAAAATAATACAGGAGCAGCAAACCGCCGCCGGTCAAGTTCCCGTCAAAATCCCCACACACCGCACTGATAAAAATTGTCGACTTGTGCATAGAGTGCAAGGTTAGTTTATTTCGGACTTTTGACGCGTAATATTCTTGGTTCTGTGGATCGTAGTGACTTAATCTTTTAATTATTTGTTGGAGCAGACATATCGTTACTTTTAACCATAAAATATGGATACCACTGAAGCAGAAGCCGCTCAAGTGGTAGCTCTCGTTCGTGAAGGGCTAAGTCAGCGAAATGTGGCAAGGGGATTAAATTTGAGTCGATCAGCAGTGCGTAGAGTTTATAAACGATACTTAGAGACGGGAGAGTACCGCCGGAGACCAGGGTCTAGAAGAGGACGTCTCACAAACCCGACGGATGACCGTTTTATTGCCTTGACTTCTTTGCGAAATCGGCATCTTTCTGCTGTTGATGTTCAGGGTAGGCTGAGGAAAACTCGTGGAGTGTCTGTAAGTGAGAATACGGTGCGAAAAAGACTTCGGGTGCAAAACCTGACACCACACAAGCCAGCGACAGGACCAAAATTCACTGCATCTCATCGGCAAGCAAGGTTAGAATTTGCTAGGCAACACGTGCAATGGAGTCTTTGTCAATGGGAGACAGTTCTCTTCAGCGATGAAAGCCGAATGACTCTTGTAGGCTCTGATGGACGTTGTAACGTTATGTGAAGAACAGGAGAACGTTATAATATATTATACTACATAAGTTTTGGTTTTTTGTGTTGCATAAGAGAAACAGTCCGGTTTGGTGGAGGCTCTACAATGTTTTGGGGTGGCATATCTTTAACCGGATGTACTGAGTTGGTTTTCTTTCGCAATCGTGCGGTTAATGCTGAAAGTTACATTACGGACATTTTGCAACCTCATATGATGCCTTACGCTGGGTATATTGGGGACAATTTTCAACTCATGCATGATAACGCAAGACCGCACATCGCTAGAATTGTAACTGGATATCTTCAGGAGGTAAGAATTCCAGTTATGCAGTGGCCAGCTAATAGTCGAACTCAAATCCCATCGAGCATCTCTGGGACAAGATAAAATTTCTTTTTAGTTAGAGCCCGAAATCCAGTTCCCGAGACGTTGAATCAACTGGAAGCCGCCTTAACAGAAGAGTGGAACAGACATCCCAAGAAGACATGAAAAGCTGATCCGTTCCTTAATAGGCGTATGCAGGCGGTGATAAAAGCAAGAGGAGAAACACCCATATTAGAGTAAGGTTTACATTTTTTAAATGTCAAAAAATGTAAATATCGATCTTCACAGTAAAATCGTAAATTTTGTAAAATGTTATGGTTTCAATGTCTCATCACATTTGGATGTAAAATATCCCGTTTCACGCGCCGTTTTTTAGTTTTTTTACAACCCTATAATTGCATTATTACATTATCATGATAAAAAATATCTATCGATTGTGGTAAAAACCCATAGGACACTTTTTTGCGATAAAACGTAGGTGGGTCGATTTTTTTGGAGGCCAGTGTACAATTGTTGGAGATTCATACAAATAAATAAATAAATAAAACCGTAGAATTTGAATTTATAATTCAAATGGAGGATAGATTATACTGCGTCGTAACAAAAAAGAGCCATCTACATTTTTTTAAATAAAGTTATTCGGAGCTACTTAATCTAAAACACTTGAAGATGTCCATTTTTAATTTTTTAAACAATTATAAAAAGATCAGACAAAAACTCATTCAAGTTTTGAGGTATACCTGACGAGAAGATGTGCCGTAATTTCTCGAACGCTGCCCAACCGAGTTGAAT
Organism: Parnassius orleans; assembly: GCA_029286625.1. Taxonomy (NCBI): domain Eukaryota; kingdom Metazoa; phylum Arthropoda; class Insecta; order Lepidoptera; family Papilionidae; genus Parnassius; species Parnassius orleans. Next base: position 1,228,647 of record JAGSMP010000320.1, read on the forward strand.
CCGTCGATTGACCTCGCGGTCGAAGCTGGACTTACCTAGTCGGACTATTTGTCCCAGGTAAACATACTCGTCAACAACTTCCAACTTAGTGCTCCCAACAACTACCGGCATAGGTGTGACATGGACATTAAATATGATCTTTGTTTTGTCCATGTTCATCTTAAGACGTTGGGAGACACTATTGAGGTCATTGAGCATAGTGTTTAGGTCCTCCAGCGATTCTGTCATAAGGACTATATCGTCGGCAAATCGAAGGTGAGTGATGTACTCGCCATTGATGTTAATACCGTATCCTTTCTAGTCCGGTAGCTTGAAAACGTTTTCCAATGCAGCGGTGAAGAGTTTCGGGATATAACGTCACCCTGTCTTACACCTCTCTGCAGTTAGATAGGTTTTGTACTCTGATTCTGTACTCAAATAGCCATCGTAGCCTTACTGTACAAACACTTCAGCACTTCGATATACCGACAGTCAACTTGGCACCGCTGAAGGGACTGTAGCACCGCCAAATTTCGACGGAATCAAAGGCTTTCTCATAGTCCACATACGCAAGGCAAAGTGGCAGATTGTACTCTTCTGTCTTCTGTACAATTTGCTGAAGGGTGTCTATGGTGTTAAAGCCTTTTCGGAAACCGGCTTGTTCGGGAGGCTGGAAGTCGTCAAGTCTGCGTGCGGACGATTCGTAATGACTCTCGAAAACAGCAAGTAGACGCGGCTCAGAAGGAAATCGGTCTGTAGTTCTTCAAGAGAGCGTTATCACCTTTCTTGAAGAACAAGACTACTATCCGTGGGTTTCGTAAGTGTTTATTTTGATGTGACTGCGTCGTTAGTCTAGTGACTGTAAACGCGACTGTTGATCAAGAGGTCCCGGGTTTGAATACCGAGTCGGTCTGACAAAAATCAGTTATTGAGTTTTTCTGTCAATAAATTCTCAGTAGCGCCCGTGCTTTAGAGCATGTAAAGCCGTTGATCTCTCTTCGGTTGTGTCGGATTGCCGTCCCATCGGACCATCGGACTATGGGAGTGAGGTAATACAGAGTGCACTGCACTGAGCAGACTCACTTCTGCTCCACGCCTCCGGAGTAATGTCACCATGGAGGACGGAATTAAAGAGCTTCTGAAGGACTTCAAGTACCTGTTTTCCACCCGCTTTCAGAAACTCCGCTGTAATTCCATCCTCACCTGGGGCCTTGCCGTTTTAAGGTGCTGGAGAGCCATTCTAATCTCGCTCAGACTGACGTCCGGATATCTTCGGAATAGTGTCGGATAAGACTCGCTCTTGGATCATTACTCACACTTGCGTGTGGCTCCAACGATGATGTGTACAGCTGCCCATAGAACCTCTCAATCTCACTCAAAATCTCAGGTGTCCTGGAAACGTTGCTGCCACACTCGGTCTTCAGATTTGACAGTTGGCTCTTTCTGTCAGACAGATCTCTGGCAAAGACTTTGGAGCCTTAGTTCCGCTCGATCGCTACTTCAATACAAGCTGTATTGAAGTTGTGTAAGTCCCGCCGCATGCATTTGGAGATCTGTCTGTTCAGTTGCCTGTATGCTGTCAAATCTGTTGAAGACTGCAGCTTCATTTCCGTCTAACAGCCATGAGATTAAGAGTGTGATCGGAGAGTTTTTGTGTTCTTCTGCGGCGGCTCTTGCAGAACTTAGCTCCAACCGCATGAACAGTTTTCATGAGCTTGTCATTCATATCGTCCTCTTCATTGCAGTCTTCTAGGCACTGAAAACGATTTTGTAACTCGAGCTGAAAGGTTTCGGAACTTTGGGCTAGAGCACGAGGTGACGGAGCGTTTACTTCATTAAACGAGACCTCTTCAACATAACGTTGAGATTCAGTGTGCCTCTAACCATTCGGTGATCGCTACCAGTTTTCACCCTCGCGATCACTGAGACATCACTGAACAGTTGTCGTCTGGTCGTCATAATAAAGTCAATCTCATTTTTGTCGAACCGTCGGGGCTCGACCAGGTCCATTTCCTGTGGGGCCGCTTCTGGAAAAAGAGTTCGTCATAAAGAGTCCTCTTTCTCCATGAAGTCAGCCAACTGCTGGCCCTTGGGTTCCGTTGCCCTATTCCGAATTTCCTACTTTCAGCTCACCGTTCTCTCTTGTGCCTAGTTTTGCGTTGAAGTCTCCCATTAACACCGTATAGTGGGTTTTGGAGAAATGCATGGCTCTAGAGATATCCTCATACATTTCCTCCACCTCCTCATCAGGGTGTGCCGAAGTTCGTGCATAAACCTGTATGACCTTCAGCGAATACCGTTTGGTGATTCTGAGTAGTAAAGGTGCAGCAGTGGAATAAGTCCATAAAAGTCCAAGAAAATTGTCTCTACGATGGGATTGACTTATGTCCACCAGTTAAGGGCTTATGAATAAGAAGAAGAAGAAGAACGTAACCCGTGAGCAATACGGCCGACCCCGTATTATTTCTATAGTACTTGACAAGATTGCTGCACGGTGCGTGGCTAGATTTTTAAATGGTTACCTATTTAATTGCTTATATTACTCTGTCTAGAGATCGCTACCGCCAGACTTCTGTTAATATATTACGAAGGAAATGTGTTAACATAGAATAACAATAAGTCGAACACTGCCTTGTTTCTAAAACAAATCTAACGTTAGCTACACGTGTTTCAGAATCAGTAAAATCAAAACAACGTACTAACGTTTGGTTCAAAGTGATTTATTCTATTATATTTTTTATATTTTATATTATTTGCATTTATTTCTACCTTCGGTTGAAAAAGAGAACGTAAATTATATAAGCTATAAATATACATACATAAACACTCACGCCTGTCACCCAGAGGGATAGGCAGATATTACAGAGCTACAGACTGCTATTTGGCACGATCCTGACACACCTCTCTCGACTCTTTACGTACATATACCTACGCATACATGCTCGTCGGATAAAGGCACTCTAAATTTGGCCCTTCTTCAATTTATCGTCAGTTTGGTCGATAAACTTCCATCTAGGGCGTCCCTTGCCGACCTTGCCATTCCCTTCTGCTACATAAACTGACATATTCCTAGGCCCACCATACACGTGTCCCAGGTGGTGCTATAAAACCCACAAAGCCGAAGTAGGTGTTGAGGTGTGTGGTAGCGGTGTAAAATCTATCAATCCCTGTTTCGCACCACGAGCAAAAAGAAAAGCTATAAATATATATTTTTACAACTACTTACTCTTACTTGCTCACACACAATCTAACAACGCATTGTATGTGCCTGTCCGTGGGCCGTAGATTAAAAATCAAAATGTAATTCGTTGTTATATCTGAGAGCTTAATGGATGCCTCGTTACACATTAAGAGGGTCGGAGCACCAGCTCTCTCGCTACCCCATACCATCCCATGGGTAAGGCTAAAGAGGGAAATGAAACAGGAGATGGGCAGCAGCTGTCATGATAATAATTAAAAAAAACTGAAGTGACAAACAAAATTAACAGTCGGGTAAGTGGCTACGGCAATCCATAGACCCCTGCAGCTAACTTCAAACAAAGACGGCTAGTATATATATAATAATTATACTGGCTCTCTAGTTATTCAGAATAGCAGGTACTGCTATTTGGCATTGAATCCTAAATGAGAACACACTGGAATCGCGGTCTGTTTATATAATGTTAATTTCGGTTACATTTTAAATATAGTAATCTGGTGACCGAGTAACTGGTGTAATAGGGTTCTTTGATATTTTTAAAATAGCGATGCAACACTTATGTATCTTCCATGTTGTTTGTGGTGAGAAATAAATAAATTATTATTAAATATATATTATATTTTTAACATAGAATTCCAAATTCAGAGCTAAACTTAGCCCAATTTCAACTCTAATAGTGAAAGTGTATTATATAATTATAAGATAGCGTTCAATAGAATCAGTTATCAATAGTTATAAATGCAAAGAGGCGGTTTCCTATTTATATTTAAACTGAGATTTACGTAACCGTGAGCTTGCTACAAGCGTTAACAAATTTGTTTGTTGAAAAAGTTAATTCCTAGAAACTTACGCAGGCAATTATCAAGCTCTTTTCCTCGATAGTTGACGTTTTTATTGTTAAACCCAACTATGAGCATCCTTAAATTTCTTAGAGGGGTTTTGAGAGTAGGGAAGCAAGCCGCGCTTTCACAACGCGTACATATACTTCGCATGTCCTTAAAATTATATTCACATGTTTGCACTGTGGTAAATCAGCTCTTCAAACTTAAAATTTAATTAAGTAGAACTCGGTTTACTAGAGAACTATGAAATTTTAAGGCAATCTCGTAACTCCTGAGCTACCACGGCTCGTTTTGATCGTTTTCATATCACATAACAAAAACCACTTCCTTATTAAACCACACACATAAAACGTGGCTTAATTACGCAAAAACTAACGTCTATTCGCGAAATCGTGAGATCATCCGAGCTCGTCACGTAATTTGCTATTGTAAATGTCATACTATGAAGTAAAAAAACTTAATTTTGTTTTTTAAATACTAGAGACCAGATAGAAGTGCTTGCACAGCTGCGTTCCAGTCTGAGGGGTTTAGCGAGCTACACAATAACAGACTATAACTACAGACAACACATCTGTGGCCTTCTTTGTTTGAAGTTGACTACAAGTGTCTATGGACTGCAACAGCCTCATACCATCAGATTAACTATAAGTTCATTTGTTATTACTATTTTATGAAACAGATGGCGCTAAAACCATCCCGTTTACTTCAGACGTAAAATACCCTCATAGGCGACGAGAGCAGTGTGAAAGGTACTGATGTGTGCTACTCCGATCGCCAGTCCACCTTTCAAGCGTGGCGATTATGGCACATGCTCACTACAACTACGTATATTATATTAAGTGTCTAGTAAAATCGGGAGGTCTGGTGACCTATACGGGTCTTTGAACCCACACGGGCACCAGTCTCCCACGAATGACATAATATTGTTAAAATAGACATGTAACACTAATGTATCTTTAATGTCGTTTGTGGTGAGAAACAAATAATAATTATTTACTATTATTATAATTACGGCTGTGAGCTATTCTATCTTGGTCCTCGGAGATGACAATACAACTATAGCCTAATTCATTTTAAGTTGGTGACAGATGTGCATTGGCTGCAGTAACCAACTTGGTGGACTGTAAGTTGGTTTGTCACTTCAGTTTTATTAAATAAAGGAAGTTACACAATAATGCAAATAAAAACAAAACTTGATATACATTTATGCAGATTATAAAGTATGAACCTATGTCAGTTTTTTTTTCAGTTTGCTCATGAACTTGGTGAGACTGTTGAAATGGACATCAAGGTCAAGCGTTTTCTTTGTATGCTCTTGGGGCTCTTGGCTGTATATAATAACAAGTTGCTTACTTTAAACCTGCATACTTCCTTTACTTTATTGAAATGGAAAATGAGTATTAATATGCAATAACTAACGATTATTTAAATCGCAAACATCCCGCTTACATTTACTCCACGGAATTTCCTGTATTTACCAACTATTTACCGTGTATTTATTTAATTATAATACTAATGTCTAATCAACAAGGTAAACAATTAAAATTGCGAAACCTTTCAGACCACGGTCCCGCTCAGTGGATTTTAGGGGGCAGCATTTGTCAACTCAAAAAAATGATAGTCAGCTCCCCTTGTGTCTTTAATGATGCTAGTAATATTCCCAACAATTGCTGGTACTTCTACTGAATACTTCTAATTAAAATATAGCGAAAACTGTAGCAATGCAATTTCTGAAAATAAAGATAATGTGCACACGCGCACTTGTGATGGGTATAATAAACGTTCCGTTACAGCCTATTAAAGGCCACTGCTAAACATAGGTCTGCCCTATAGATTGTCTCATAGGGGGAATATTAGCCATAGTTGCCACGCTTGGCAAGCGGGTTTTTTATTTTTAGTCGTTATTAGGAAGACGCTGCTTCACATCTTCTGTTTTGTTTCCCTCTGTCGCCTCTTACGACACCCACGGGATAATATGGGTATTATAAATAATAAACGTACTAATATAAAATAATTAACACAATGAAAATTTTATTTTATAATACCACGTTTTTTTTATATTCTGTCATTGTCATTCGATTCCGAGCCATGTTCAAAATTTCAAGTCTAGCTAAGCGGGAAGTTAGTTTAAAATTAATTACTAAATTCGACCCGAACAGACATACGAGTACAGCGGCGGCAGGTAGGTATCCATTAGCCACGGTATATATACTGTATAGACCACAACAATATCCATTTAGTATATTTTTTTATATAGAATAAGGGTGACAAGAGAGCCCATCTGATGGTAAGTGGGTGGCCCATAGACATCTAAATCAAAATACAGATCCGAATCCTATAAATATCAGATGGACTTTGTCATTTGTCACCATTAATTGTATGAAAATCTTGTTCCCATATAAAATTTAATATTAAAAAAATACAATATGTACTCTTTATTGTTCATTAAGAAAACAACGCAACATGAAATAAACCTAGAGAGAAAAACGAAAGGCGGTCTTATAGCTATAAAGCAATTTCTTCCAGACAACCTACCACGTCACAGTAATTTTTTATAATATCGGTACCGGTAGATCGTTAATTTAAATCATAAATAATATTAATAACATTACCTACACAAGCTTTTTACAAGGAAAACCACAGCGTGTGGAGATACCAACACCGAATCTCTTCTCTGGGTGTTTCAAATGTTGATGAATTAACGAATAACGGAAATACCTACCAGAAAAATCTAGCGATGGCAGGGTAGCCACTTTCAAAACCAGAGCTAAAAACATATGGATGATGACCATCGTGATGAATAAAAAGTATAAGATTGGGTCTTCTTAGTTCTTCCTTATCTGCTCGTAAAATTCCACTGTTCTGTCCCGCTGTAGGGAGGAATTGTCATAATCATCACGCTTAGCAGGCGGATTGACAATCGCAGTGTCAGACATTTCGCAGTTTCGCACCTTTGCCGCAACTGCGCGTCGTCAGTCTGTAAACGAAATGATTATACTGCCATCTATCGGAAGCCATAAGACTTTTTCTAACATTTTCATAGTAGCCCTCACAACACCTACGGGACGAAATGGACTGATGGTATATCTTACGCCGCCACCAAATTGCGACTAAGCTTGGGTTACCGCCGTTAAAGCCTATCAAAAGTACACTGAACATAGGCCTCCCCATAGATTACTGATAGGGGGCATATTTACCATAGTTGCCACACTTAGCAGGCGGATTGGCAACCGCATTTATTAATTCCTTAATTGTTATTAGGAAGACGCTGCTGCCCATCTCCTGATCTATATCCCTCTGTGACCTTTTACGACACCCCCGGAAAAATATGGGGTACCTAGTGGTTATTCTTACATCACTCACTAGACGCAAGGAAACTTGGGTAACTTATAAATTTGTATTCAGAATATGCCCAGATGTGAACTGTGTATTGGATTTAGACAAATCCTTCCTACAATGTGAGACGCTCATGACTAGCAGTGTAATGCTACGGACTGGAAAATAAGAAGATGAACTGTGTATAAATGAAAATAGGGACACTGGCGGAGTTTTATGGAGTTTTATCTTTGGCCAGAGGAACAGAAGAGAGTAGTGGGTTTTGGACCTCATCTTGAAATAGTAGGATATTTAAAAAAGTATTTTTACGTTCATTTTTTTTTATTAATTTGTCAAAAATAAAGAAATTTCAATAATTATGACGATGATTACAAATTCGTAAAGTAAAAACTCATTATAAAAATATCTTTTACCCTGATAACACTGAATTAAATGCCTAGTACCACCTACTTACTATACAATAAATAAAGTTTCGTGAAACCTTTACAGAATTGTAAAAAATAGGCGATAGTAGGTACAAGGAAACCATAAATATATTTTAAATGAGGTCTAAATTATCATAATGCGGTGATTGCGGTGTTTTACAACAACTTCACTACTCATTCATCGATTGAATGAACACTGTCTACTGTCCATCAAATATAGGTAGCCAATAGTAATAATAATCGGATTCGTCTACATCGAGGTCACTCGCGTCACATTTGTCGCAATATGGGATTCCTCTAATGGAATTACGTAATCGATAACTTAACCGTATTTTGGGTAGGGTTTCCTAAGTTGTACAGTTTTTAAATGATGCCCAAATCAAATTTATTTTATTCTAAATAGTCATTTCTTCTATGTCCTAGGAAAACGAGTTCATTATTACGTAAATATGACATAAAAAAAACAACAATCCGAGGCAATTTATTACTAACCCAGGAGTTACAATTCGACAACGAAAATTTTAATAACCTAAAAGTGCTATCGTAAAGCACTTGAGTATACTTATGTGCGTAAAGTGTAAACTAACGACATCTATCGAAGTTCATGAGAACGAACATATACCGCCATCTAGTCGTCATCTCGATGTCTCGATATAGTCTGGCGTCATCTATATTAAAATAATAACACTAGAATAAGTTTACAGAAATATTAAATAGATGGCGCTATTAAAGGTAGCAAACGCCATCTGCCTCATACAATATGTTTTTAATTTTTTTGTTTTGATTTTATCGAAATATTTAATAGGTGGCGCTATTAAAGGTAAAGACGCCATCTGACTCTTAAATATGTTTTTATTTTTTTTGTCTAGATGGCGTGACGCGTTATAAGTTTAAACGGAAATGAATAACTAACATTAAAAAACTGTTACTGCAAATAAAATAATGAAATAAAGAAATATTAATCTTTGCACATTTCATAGCTGAGAAACATATAATTAAAATTATTATGTATAATTTTGAATTATTACTTCTTTATATTAAGGAACTTAAACCTTACATCTACCATTTTACCTTACGTTAAAGAAATTAATGTTTTGTTCTACACCGCATTGCGATTACCTATCCCGGGAGGGAAAAAATAGAAACAGAAAGTCATTTCGTTTACCAATATGATACCCATTACTGTGATACCCATTGCTACAACAGAAAAAGCAAATTAAAAATAGGTGAATATTAATCCACTGGTAAATCGTAGTGATAACTTCAAATTCGAGACGTTGTTGTCATTAACAGTTGAAGATGTTAAATGCTACAAAAATCTTGCGGCTTTCAAGAAATGGGAAAATACTCGTATATTCATTCCGTATATACTAGATGTAAGCTGGACAGAAATGCGATGGTGTAGCGTTTTTTTTTTATAAAACTGAAGTGGAAAACGAACTTACGGTCCATCTGATGATAACTGGCCACTGCAGTCCATGGACACCTGCAGCCAACTTAAAGTAAAGAAGACTACAGACGCAAACTTACTTACGAGGATAATGATGTAGTACCTAGCAGCTTGTAAGTAATTATACTGACTCTCTATATCCTTCAGACCGGAACACAGCAGTGCAGGCACTGCTATTTGGTGACAGAATTAAGTAAGAGAATGGTACCTACCCAGACGGACTTCCTATCCATAAAAGGAGTCTCACCACCATAGACAATCTAATTCACTTCACCCGCGGAACGCAACAACTATAGCAAGACCTTTTTTTATTTAAAAGGCTCATGTCAGATGTAATTACAACAGTTCGATGTTGATGAAAAGCATATAAAAAACTATAAAGCCTTCTTTGACTTAATATCTTTCTTTTTCTTTTTTTTTTAATTACCCCCAAACTAGAATTTTCATAAATACAGAGTTTCTCTACGTGATAGAATCGGTACGAAGATATCCACAGTAGAACCAGGGTAAACGAAATAGCCCAGCGGATTAATATCCTGAAGAACCCATGGGCAAGTCATCCATATAGCTCCAAGAACCGACATCTGATAGTAAAGAAAGGTTCAAGTGGCACCATCGTGAATATGCCCCACTAGTTGAAGGGATGATCTAGTAAGACTTGAAGGAAGGTGAGAGATACTGATGGCTCAGGACCGTGTTTTGCGACATTCTTTGAGGGAGGCCTATGTCCAGCACTGGACTTGTGGGGTTGGGCACATTTATTCAAAATTATTTCTTAGACAAACATCTCTATCGACCTCGTGGCCCTCTTTAAAATACCTACAAGTGAAGAGAAGAGCAAAACCAGGCCTCCAGCCAGTATACCTTGAAAAATGCAATCACATTATAAAACACCGAACTGTAATGATAAAATAGGGCCATTCATGTTTATTTAATGGTTATGTAATTGTGAATTTCTGTCATAACAGGCTTGAGGCCGTGGCTAGCGGAGCGTAGCGAGTTTGAAGCATGGCCATCTAATGGACGTTCTGTGGTAAAAAATGTTATTAAAATGTCTCGCGCTGATGCTCGATGACATTTATGATTAAAGTGTAATATGATTTTAACTGCCCTGTTGGTCTGGTGGTCGTAAGCGTGACTGCTAATCGTGGGGTCTGGGTTCGAATCCTGGTTCAGACCAAAATCAGCTATTGGTTTTTCTGTCGAGCAATTCTCAGGAGTTGAGGTAATTCAGGCCCGTACCGGGCCTGAATTACCACCGGTCGTCGTATTGACGTCCTATCGAACTACGGGAGTGAGAGAATAGAGAGTGCACCTGTACTTCCGTACACACTCGTGTACTATAATCTTGTCCTGCGCAGATAGTAAGCCTCCGTTGGGACTGGCCATCGCAGCCGAAATTCGGTATGGAACACATTATTTCTTTTTATTTATATTTGTTATTCATAATTCATAAGAAACCAAGACCCGCGATTTGATATTCTGGTACTCCGACCATTAAATCACGCGATCCTTATTAATCCTCACGTACTGTCGATCTTATCGAGCTGTAGAATTAGTTTTAGGCTCTTGAGGCCTTTGCTTAGAGTGGCAGAATTTGACGAGTAGTAAAATTGGACTATCCTCCAAAAAAGAACAATTTTATTAATAATTTAATTTTCTTTTAATGATTTCAAGATAGTTCAGAAGAAGTGTTTCAAGTAATAACATTTATAAAATAATAAAGTCGCCATGTTTTCTTTGTTATGTTATTTTTTTCGGCAAGAGTTAAAACTTACGAACATTATAAGAAGTTGGCAACTTCGAAAAATAAAATTGACATTATGTATGCACTTACTCTGAGAGTGCCGCAATAGGGTTGTTGATACTCATGTTGAATGAGTAGCTACTTTATGAGACATCTAACTATATAAGGTTCAGATTTTATCAAGTAACTACCTGATAAGATCTGAAAAATCATTTCTACAGAAATTGTATGAAAATATGAGTAAATGACGTCGTAATTTCGTTTTCCTTGTTTAGACAAACACATCTTATTTTTATAAATATAGAAAAAAACGGACAAGTGCGAGTAGAACTCACGTCCTAAGTGTTCCGTATTAAAATATATGTATATTGAATGGGAATTATATTATGTAGGGTAAGGACCGAACATTGCTGTAACGAAAAGGTAAGTTGGATTGAACGATAAATTTAACTTTGCTGTTGAAAATGGTAAATCCTCCCTACAACGGGGGGCCCACGGCCAGCAGTTGACTTTAAAGCTCTGATGAAGTAGATGAATATGTCACTGCGTTTTTAAATCAGGTAGGTACATACTATACCATAAGCAGAACTCAACACGTTACAGTCTATAAAAGTCGACTGCTAAACATAGGTCTCCCTTATAGATTTTACCTTTGATACCACGCTTAGCAGGCTGGTTAGTAACCGCAGTTTTTATTAAATTCATTCGTTTTTTTAGTACGATACTGTTATCTCCTGTTTCAGTTTTCCTCTGTCACCAATTATGACACCCACGGGATGACATGTTGTAGTAGATATTCTTACACCGCCACTACACAGCAAGGTTCTTAACCTATACAAGCGGCCATGATCAGCTAAAAGTAAGATGTTGTTCCCGTCGACGAAACAAACAAATATGTGAGTCACAAGGATAATAATAAAAAGACTCTCTGTATATGTTGCCCCGGAAATGTTGGTAAGGTTGAGTGGAGGAAAATTGAACGCGCCAAATAAAGATCTATTTCAAAGGGCCAAGGTGATTTGAGGAAAATTCTTAAGTACACTAAGCTTAGAATACAATAACGATGACAACGTGATCTTTTTTATATGATTAAGTGTGACAAACAAGCGCACAGTCCACCTGATGGTAAGTGGATGCTGTGGACCATATACACCTACATCCGTCCTCGATTAAGAATCGAAATGCAGATGCGTTGTCAGCCCTGAGGACTAAGATGGATTGCCGCGTTACCATTAGAAAGGGTCGCTGGTTCTTTAAACTCACAAAAATCGAAACAAAGCAGTATTTTGCTGCTATTTTACGTAAAAAAAGCCTATTCCCTCTTGCCTTGAAGACGGCTAGATTATAATCGGACGGAAAGACGCCGGCAGATTATTCCACTCCTTTGCTTTGCTGTACACATCAGCAATCCTTTTGGGTTAAATGCGTGGAATATTGGCAATATAGGGGTAAAGACCCGCCGACCGCCTGATCGTCCGATGGTGGTAAGGTGGAAAATTAAGGCATGTAACTGACAATATTATATTCATTAAACTATGTTTATTTAAGTACAGTACTAGTAGGTTGGTAATCATATTCACTTTTCCGCATCCGATTTAACACCTTTGTAATAATATGTAAGGGTCAGATATATAGTGTCAGAGTGCCAAGGACACGTACACAATACCTTTACATTCATGCCGGAAGACCAATTTTTTTTTTGTTTTTGTTTTGTATATAACTAATTTACGGAGATATGCGTTTTTGGGTTCCGTACATCAAAAGAAAAACGGAACTCCAATCTTAGAATCACTTTGTCTTAGTCCGTCTGTCTGTCCATCGGTCCGTCCGTTAAGGGCCTTTTTCTCAGGAACAGGTATTAAGTTGAAATTAATATCAAATACTAGAATCTCTGGTCCCTTGGTGTAAAAAAATTAAGCTTCCACGTCAATGCAATGAAAATGTACCGCCATTTATGTCAAATATTTGGATACTTGCAAACTCACTTATCAAAACCTATAAGGTACTTCATATTGACCTAGAATCATGAAATTTTACAAAAAAACATGGTTTCACAGCACAAGTAAAGGAATATATCCGAAAATATTTATTAATTTACATAGGAAAATATTTTTTACAAACCTTACATTTACCGTTAGACCATTGGATCAGTTGGACCGTGATATGGGAGAACATATTTTTCCACTGCAAAATTAACTTTGTCTTTAAATCCGATTTATATTTTCGTTACAGTTTGTGGTGCTTAGCTTACCTATTTTTTATGAATTAGAGTAAAATAATTATTTTGATGTAAGTAGATGTCTAACCTTTAGAACGCGAGTTCTACTCGCATTTGTCCGATTCTTCTGACTTATTTTTAATTACCGCCGGATCGAACCGGAAATCGAATAAAACTAATTTTTAGTAGGTATTAGCGTAAATATAAGAAATCTTTGTTAATGTTTATACAAATATTGTCTCGACCAGGACTTTAACCATGGATCCGTAACTCTGAGGAAGAAGTTACCTGTTAGAAATTCAGTTTAAAATTTGCAAATGAATAAGACCTGTTTTATATAGTGTTTCTTTCTTTCATTCTTTCAAGCAGAAGCACATAATATATATTATATAATCTCAATGAACGAAAGCCTTAAATAATTTACCTAATTTATTTTATAAAATAACCTAATCTACTTTTTATATTTAATATTTAGTTTCTCCTCGTGAAACTGGGTCTTTTCGGTCTTCTGGCATACGAGTATACCAACACTGACAAGCACAGTTATGTAATCACGATAGCTTGCTCTCGAACCGTCTGCGGCGATTTTACCGCAGGCTTCATTCCAACGTTGGTATGTAAAGGCTAGCGTAACCATCTGCCGATGTGGTTAGGTCCACTATTAGCATCCCGAGCTATTGAATATTCATATAAATGTTAGGAGGAGCACTTGGAAACATAGAAGGCTTTTTGTGGTTATTGACAGCGATATTATAACCCTCTCATTAATGAGGGCTAATAATAATTTTCTGCTCACCAGATGTCGCTAGTTGACACTGAGGTAAAGTTCTTTGTTACACAATGTAATTTAATTGAGTAGTTGGTTTTTAATAAAAGTTTATCAGTTTCTAGAGTATAATATTAATATACAAAACAATGCCTCAGTGGCTCTTTAATTTTTTGCACATTTTTAACTTTATTTTCAATTTTTCTACTTTTATGAATATCTGTGGTTTGGTTTGTTTATTTTTAATTTTATTAATATAAAATATAGCTAATAGTAAAGAAAGAAATAATAACCTTTACATTTTGCGAACAAATTAACTTCCCCGCTATGAAATCTGTCAAATATTATATCTCACTTTCTAGTGGCGCCGCCCTGGTGGCAGAAAAAGTCGTGGATGCCCTCATTAAAGGAGGCCCGTCCCCAGCTGTGGAACATAAATTTACTATACTTATAGATATATTGTTTTGCTTATACAGATATTGATGGTAAGTGTGGTACGTGGTAGAGCCACGCTGCAGCTACGAGTATGTTAGGGTTGTAGCACGAATGGGTCGGCTCGATCGGGTTAGTGCCACGCTCTCACAGAACACCAACGTAAAATAGCAGCTTTATGCTGATGTGTTTCGTGTGGTGAATGTAGAGAAACGGAGACCCTTTTCACTGGAAACGAGGCATTCCATCTTAATCCTTAGGGGTGAAAACAAAAAGTGGATGCTTTGACCTATAGACATCTACATTTAACCGAGAATAAATATAGATGTCTATAGGTCAAAGCATCCACTTCCCATCAGGTGGACTGTGTGCTCGTTTGTCACCCTTATTCTATATAAAAGTGGCTTCTGCGGACCATGAACACCTGTAACCTACTTAAAACAAAGAAGGCGTGTGAAACAGATGCGTTGTTACCACTGAGGACTAACATGGAATGCCTCACAGCCTGTAGTTATACTGGTTCTCTTCAGAACCCCCTTCAGAACTGAACACAGCAATGCAAGCACTGCTATTTGGCGGCAGAAATAAGTAAGAAGGTGGTAAGTACCACCTACTTACCCAGATGGACTTCTAGACGGATAAGGAGTCCTACCTACGAGATAAATATTGATGAAGTAATAATTATAATAATTTATAGTAATGTATGTTATTATTATATAAATTCTCCAATCAATAATATATTTCTCATAATGATTTCATATATTTACGCGAACACTACACATTAAATAAAACTACTTTTACGAATTTTAGCACCCATTTAGCACCCATGGTCCCCGTGACCATGGGTGCTGTAAAGCACCCGAAACGTCGGGAATTTAATAAAATAAGTTAATTAAACGCGACAAAGTCCGTAAAAGTAGTTTTATTCAATATATTTCTCGTTTATAAATATAAATGTGACGAATAAAACTTATTTATACGTTCGATTATTATCGGACAGGTGGACACTTTCATTTTTTCATTTTGAGGTAATGATATCGTAAAAAAAATCGAAGAAAACTGAGGAATACGTTTGTATGGACTAAACGCCAGACAGATGTCCTCTTAAAATTGACATTTTGATAGATAATATTATTCTAGCTAAATGAACTCTTCAATACATCTCGAAAAATATTTCTTAGCTCTGTGGGTTAAAGAGCCTCAAGCTACAGAGGAATGTTTGTTACAGGTGGTTTTGCATTGGCTAAAGCGTAAGGAAGCTAAAAAAAATAACTGTGGATTCACACGCATACACATTGAAGACGATTTATCTGCCGATTAAAACAAGTTTCTTAAGCGCAATTGTTGTTTATAGTTGTGTCAGTTAGAATAACGCTATAAGTACCTACAGTCGTGGAGAAAATTGTTTTTGTTTTATTTTCCTTATAAATAAATTAATAATTATTAATTAACTACCAAGTTCTGTGGAAGATAAAAAAATAAGCTTTTTTAGTTTAATACGTATGACTCTATGGTTGTACTATTTCAGCTCCATTGATCTCTAGACGGATAGACAGAAACCCAGGAGTTATACACTGTATTGAATTGAATCAGAAGTGTGCTTCAATAGTTGCAAATAAAAAAGTATATCTGTCATAATATTATATTACCTGTATAACAAAAAACATAAAATATATAAATATATCACCTTTGCTTCACCTCATACGACCATCGGAGAAGTATAAAGAATAGTTCCTTTAAAAATACTTCTCTGAAGGTCATTTGAGGAATCGGAAAAGTTCTCAGCGATCTATGGTCAATAATATTGAGTTTAAACTCAAACTCCACAATATCAGAGTTTGGGTCTAGTTACTCTGATTTTGACATAGCGAAGTTTGAATTGAAACTCGAGATTGTGTCTGAATACCGGCTTTTGAAGAGGAATGTTTTATCTGTGAATTTAAATCCGTAACGAAAATATTCACATTGCAATGAGAGTGTCCGACAAGGGATAGTAAGCTGAAGTGACAAATAG
Organism: Parnassius orleans; assembly: GCA_029286625.1. Classification (NCBI taxonomy): domain Eukaryota; kingdom Metazoa; phylum Arthropoda; class Insecta; order Lepidoptera; family Papilionidae; genus Parnassius; species Parnassius orleans. The sequence goes on from JAGSMP010000320.1 coordinate 1,245,055, forward strand.
TCACATTGCAATGAGAGTGTCCGACAAGGGATAGTAAGCTGAAGTGACAAATAGTCACATTGCAATGAGAGTGTCCGACAACGGATAGTAAGCTGAAGTGACATAGCTCCAAGAACCAACAATTAAATGGAAATAAAGGTTCTTAAGCGGTCGCTTCGTACCATTAAGCTCAGTGTATAAGGTCGTCATCATTTGACGGAACGATGACCTGATGAGACATGCAAAAAGTTGATTGGTTGAGTGGCTAGTGCCGAACCGTTATGAACTTCTTTTAACATTTATCATAACAGTATCTAAATAAACTTAATAATACTTACAATTCATATATTTGTCAACGATATTAAATATCTTATCAAGACATCTGCTTCTTGTTATCTTATTATTTAAATGTTTATTCTTTAAGGTAAGGGATATTAACGTCTAAAATTATGCCTAGTAGCATTCTTTGTCAGTCAATCCTGAGAAAAATGATAAAAAATGTTAGCAGTTTCAAATTTAGAACCAAGAAATATGATTTTGTAACTGTGAAAAAGGAAATAAAGCATCCTATACTATTTTTAGAACACGAATACGAAGAAACAAAATAAAAATGAAGGAGTTCTTAGAATAAAAAAATAGTCAATTTGTCTCGATGTTTATAAAAATACGCTTCTCTTTTTATTCCATTACTTCTCTTATGGACATTTTAAAATTATATGTTTGAATTATTTTGGATGCGACTGTACCTTATTAAGCTGTCTATGAAGATTACTATGTAAGTACTTATTACTTAGCAATGAATATATATGTAAATTATGAATTTATTATTTAAATCTATTGCTAAATAGTTTCATCTACACTTCCTATTGATGCTGTCGGCTTATAAAAATACATAGTTTTATAATCAACTTTTTAGGCAAGGAGACGCGACGATAAGTCTTTATAAAAAGTTTTATTGCTGGTGTAATTTGAGATTTTTATATAATGTATAATTATCCGTTTACTGAATTTGTGCTCATGATTTGCGTAGGATAGTCTGTATCATTTATATAGTGTTACGTCATAAACGTAATTACAATGAATAAACTTGTTTCGGTAATTAATACATATAATGAATTCGAAATATGAGATACTATCAGAAAATATATAATATATAAAAAGTTACTGAAGCATATTAAGAAAAAGTTACTGAAGCATATTAAGATTAAATTAACAAGTTTTAATTCTTAGGCATAAGAATATTTCATATACCTATCTACGTAGGTATAATTTCCCTTCTCAATATCTCTACCTCTATAGGTTGCCTCATAGGAGGGATTTTTGCTATAGTTGCCATGCTTGGCAAGCGGTTTTAGCAACTGCAGTTTGTTTTAAGTCGTTATTAGGAAAACGCTGCTGCCCACATCCTGATTTGTTTCCATCTGTCGCTTCTTGCGACACCCACGGGATGATATGGTATTCGGGGTAGTGGATATTCTTACACCGCCACTGCACACTTCTGTAACGTTCAATAAAATAAAATAATCCTTTTAAATTTTTTTTAACTCGTATACTGACTTCGCGTTATTCAATGTCTTCTTTTTTATTTTTTTTAAATGTCGTAACAGTCTACAGCTGAACATGGGCCTAAGCCGATTTAAGAAAAACATGCTATTTCCTTAATGGGTGGATTAGCAAACGCAGATATCTAGTACCTTTGATTCTGCTAACCGTCGCCGGTCTGGCTATTATAAATTAGGTATTTACGAGGCGGTACACCGCCACCTATCGGAAACCGTGACATCTAGTTTTCTCACACAGTCACCACTCACGACACTCACGGCACTCACGGGACGAAATGGGCTAATGGATTCACCGCTATCACCACACAATTTTAATAATTTAATTTAATTTGATTTTATATACCTACTTATTAAGTATCAACTTTGTCTACAACATATTTAGCAAAATTATTATTCGAACTTCATGATGTTTTCTGACTGATATTGACTGGGTCACCAAATTCCTGTGCAAAAGCTATTGAGAGAACAAGACGTGTTCATTGATTTTTTCAAGAATGTGCCAGCTGGTACGCATTTTCTGAAAGAGTACCGTGCGTGAGGAGGGAGTTGATGAGGGCAGTCAGGGATAATGTTGTCTCCCATCGTAAGCCTATGAGAATTAGGTAAGACATTTTTAGATAAAATTCCCGCTATATTTCCTTCGTTAGAATTTCGTGCGCCAGTAACATAGTGCATTGAATATCGGAGAAAAAATTGCATATCCCGCTGATCAAGGAGTGTTATTGTTATGAGCATAAATAAATTTTAAATTTTAGTAAAATCTTATCAGAAAATCGGTTAATAATAATTTATATTAAGCTGAAGGACGAAATTAACTTTTGACGAAACTAACAGTTATGAAACACAATCACGACCCCTATCGATTTTGAATGTCATGGATAAAGAGTTACAATTATATAATTTTCCGTTCATTGCAATTGTGTTCGTGATCTACGTAGCAAAGACTATTATTAATATTGTAGTGTTACGTCATAAACATAATTACAATAAAATTAACTTGTTTCGGTTATTAGGTACTTTATATACATATATATGTACTAACTTTTAACGTTTCAAATATTATAATAGTTATAATAAAGTTATCTAATTAATTATACTGTTTTAATAACCGAAACATTTTTTTTAATTGTAATCATGTTTAAGACGTAAGACTACAATATTAATGAGACAAACTGTGTTACGTTAATCACGAGCACAATATATTTATAGCAATAAGCTTACTTTTTTGTAGAGACAAACTACGTAAGACTGCCTTTTTTGTCGCAGATCTTAACTAATTAACATACATCTTTATGATGGATTTTTTTTATAGGATAGGCCCTATTATTTATGCACAGACTTATTAAGACGAGTTTACAGTCGAAACTACCACTTTCATGACATTTTGAAATTCAATTTTTTTAGAACAGAGGGCTTCTTGGTGTATAATGCAGTGAAACTGCATGAGATCTTCAGCGTTTATGTTTTTTTCTTGCAGATGCTTTTCAGCAAAGTAACTAGCCAGAATTGACACCAATCATCGAAGGAGCACCGTCAGTCGCAACTCCGATAATTTTGATAAGTCCAAATCAGTTTTTGAACACTCATCCAAAAGTACATTGAGTATATCAACTCCTCTGATTTGACCTTTCAATGAACACATTCCTAATAACTCTTCTAAGACTTCAAAATCTTGAGTAACACCTCGTATGAATATCAGAAGTTGAGCTGTGGTACTAATGTCAGTGGATTCGTCGAGTGCTAATGAAAAAAATTCAATGATCTTAGTTTTTTCATTTAATTGTTCCGCAATATTACCTGACAAAGACATAATTCGTCTTTGGATAGTCATACGATTCAGTTGAATTTTCTCAAACTTTTTTGCTGCTACTGGACACATTTTCTTAGCGGCAATTTCTATGCATTCTTTACAAAATTCCCATCATTGAAGGGGCGACTTCGCTTTGCTATCATTCGAGAAATTTCATAACTAACTTCTGTAGCTGTTTCTGAATCTTGAATGGGTTTTGTAAACATAGCTTGCTGACCAATAAGCTCCCGTTTTAAAGACAACATTTTTTGCTTCCTTAATTCGTCTGTAAACTTGGTAAAAGTAGGATGCTGCGTTTCATAGTGCCTTTTTACATTATATTCCTTTGCAATCGCAATAGAATTCTTGCAAATTAAACAAACGACTTTGTTATGCGACCATACAAAAAAGTATTTCTCAGTCCAAATTTCTTGAAACTGCCGATTTTCATCTTTAACCTTACGTTTTTTACTAGGTCCTGGCTTGTCCATGTTGCGTTCTAATCCTGGCTAGGATTAACACAGCACCTAAAAACAATTACAGTATCTACTTAAATTACCCATCCTTATTTAAATTACCAAAAATAATTGATTAAATAGGTAGGGAAACACTTATTAATAACAGAGTTTTACTTACGATTTCACAACACAATTATACACGGCACTTGACGGGAAATCTACGTTGAATGTGGATCAAAATATATGACACCGGCTAGTCGAGTTAAAATCTACACTAGAACTATTGACACTTCACTCAAATTAAAACCGAACTGTCGGTCGCTGCGGTTAGCGTGGCTTTTATACCGCGCGTATAGAGTCGAAAACTGTCTGGAGAAATCGCGAAACCGACTCTGGAAGCTTCGTGTATCTAACTACGCGAGCAATCAGAATTCAGGACTATTGCTATCTCGCTTGCTCTAACAATATAACCCGTGGATAAGCCGCCACCGCGCTGCCGTCGTCGCCGCGCCGCCGGCCGCGGCGGTTCCTCAAGAAAACGAATTTAACCGAGATCAGCACGAACATTACCGACCGCTGTTACCGACGCATGCACGGCGCACCGATAAGCGCACTTAAGAGCGCGCGCGAGATTCAAATTACTTTTCGAACATATTTTTTGGTTTTATTCTGGAATATAATTCAATATTTTTCGAATGTAAGAGAGTATTATTTTTGCTGTCGGCGGGCCACCAGTATTCGACCGGCGGGCCGCATGCGGCCCGCGGGCCGCGGTCTGTGCACCTACGGGATAGGGTGACAAACGAGCACACAGTCCACCTGATGGTAAGTGGTTGCTGTGACCCACAGCCATCTACATCTATCCTTGATTACGAATAAAATGCAGATGCGTTGTCACCCGTGAGGACTATGAGGAGATGAAGAATGCCTTTTTTCCAGTAAAAAGGGTCTCCGGTTCTCTACACTCACCATACGAAACACAGCAGCATTGAGCTGCTATTTGACGCTGGTATTCTGTGAGAGCGTGGTCCTTCCCCGGTCGAGCGGACCCATTCGTGCTACAACTATACTACTAATATAGCTGCAGCATGGCTCTACCACGTACATTTTCCCAATAGAACATTAGATTCTATTTTTTTATATTATTTAATTGAACTATATTGCTGATTTATGTTTCTATACGAGTTTCTACTTTCTTCTTTTTAAAACTGTAAAAGTCACAGCTGGACAAGGGGCTTTATATACTATACGAACTGTACAATGGTAGCCACTAACTTGCCATTAGTTGGACTGTTAGCTTTAACAAGCTAAAACCCTAATTTTAAGTGGACATTAATAGGTTGATATTTTATTTTAGAACAGCAATATATCAACTTTACATCTACATGTATTAGTTCTTGTAAATATCGATGCACCAACTAATTTCTCTTCATAATATAAAACAAAGTGTCTTCCTGCCGTCTGTACGCTTAGATCTTATAAACTATAGAGGAAGGTTTATAATTTATATGTCCTCCTAAACGTCTGGACCGATTTTGAAGAAATGTTGTGTGAATGGTTTATATTCACAATTGGACCCGGTAGGTGGCGTTGTTGTCGAGATCCAGAAATCAACCGTGCGAAGCCGGGGCGGATCGCTAGTATGTTATAAAAATTTCTTGAGCTTCCTTTATCTCTGAGAAATGAATAAACATTAATAACCGTCACTTTTACCGATTAGTGGATATTATTATAGACTGAATGTTATTAGTGGTAGAGCCACGCTGCAGCTATATTATGATTGTAGCAGATGTCCAGCATCTGCGCGGCGCCGCGGCCGACGCCTGGCTCGCGAGAGGCGCCGCGCTCCTTCCTGCCCTACCTCGACGAGATCAAGGTGCCGCCACGCACACACACGTACACGTACACGTACACGCACACAGACACGTACAGATACTGGAGCGCGGCGCCGCGGCCGACACCTGGCTCGAAAGAGGCGCCGCGCTGCTTCCTGCCCTACCTCGACGAGATCAAGGTGCCACCACGCACACACACGTACACGTACACATACACGCACACAGACACGTACAGATACTGGAGCGCGGCGCCGCGGCCGACACCTGGCTCGCGAGAGGCGCCGCGCTGCTTCCTGCCCTACCTCGACGAGATCAAGGTGCCGCCACGCACACACACGTACACGTACACGTACACGCACACAGACACGTACAGATACTGGAGCGCGGCGCCGCGGCCGACACCTGGCTCGCGAGAGGCGCCGCGCTGCTTCCTGCCCTACCTCGACGAGATCAAGGTGCCGCCACGCACACACACGTACACGTACTCGTACACGCACACAGACACGTACAGATGCTGGAGCGCGGCGCCGCGCCCGACGCCTGGCTCGCGAGAGCTCGACCGGCTCGACCAGGATAGGAGTACGCTCTCACAGAATACCAGCGTAAAATAGCAGCTTAATGCTGCTGTGTTTCGTATGGTGAGTGTAGAGAACCGGAGACCCTTTTTACTGGAAACGAGGCATTCCATTTTAGTCCTCACGGGTGACAACGCACCTGCAATTTGATTCTTAATCGAAAATAAATGTGGCTTTCCAAATCTACTTACCATCAGGTGGACTGTGTGCTCGTATGTCACCCTTATTATATGAAAAAGATTATCTATGGCGCATAGATAATGGTTTTTTTCAGTTTAGAAGAAAAAGTTTCAAAGAAGTTTGAAGTCAGCAAAACAATGCAAACGAATCTTGTCGTCATTGCTTACGTACCACACATTCAGTTCTATGAATTGTACCGTGTAATAAACTTCATTATTTATTTTTATTGTTAACTTACATCCGTAAAGTGACAGTACTCTCTACTCTGCAATAAAATAAATCTCTATGTGGGATATGTGTCGTCGGCCGTAAAGATATCAGTGATGATTACTTTATTATTAACATTACTTTTAAGTATCGCTTTAATTACGTATTGTTTTCCTTAGCGAGTTGTTAATTGCAATATATTATAGTTAATGTGGCAACTATGAAAATAATCTCGTATTATGACTATTCTTCTCGTTTGGGTTAAAAAAAAATTCAGGGCAAATATTAGAATAAAACAATTTTTACGGATTATAATTAGCTACATACTAATTATAATATTTAAGATAGTCTTGACATTTTCTTAATTAGCACTTACTATGATCTGCCTTTTAGGGTTCCGTACCCGAAGGGTAGCCAACGGGACCCTATTACTAAGCCTCCGCTGTCCGTCCGTCTGTTTGTCAGCGGGCCGTATCCCATGATCCGTAATAGGTAGACAGTTGAAATATTCACAGATTATGTATTTCTGTTACCGCTATAACAAAAAATAATAAAAATAAAAATAAATTAAAAAGGGCTCCCCTACTAGAAAAGTGTTTTACGATGGTACGGAACCGTTCATGCAGCGAGTCCGACTCGCAATTGGTCGGTTTTTGGAGCCTTGTCGACAATCTTATAACCCGATAATAAGAATGTATCGACTTTACAACGAGATATCCATGAAAAGCTCCGGCTTGGATGTTTTTGACCCAAGATTCAGGATATTCAAAGAGCAGTAAAACAGCTTACACTTATGCACTCATTCCAATATCACATAGGTTTTAAATTTGTTATTTTTTAATTTTAATGTGTCGTATTATGTAGTTATGTATGTGATAAATATTGTAAAGCGTAGAGTAGAGTTGATTTCTCCTGTAGTTGATATAAAAATATGATGTGTCAACATATTTAGGATAACAATCTGGCACAAATGTGTTATATATATATATATATATATATATATATATATATATATATATATATATTGATATTTTTATGTATTTTCATTTTTATCTGTTTTTTTGTCCAAATAATAAATAAAATAAAATCTGCGACTCAATTTATTTGTATATCGTAGTCATGAGTGGTGGAATACTATATGAAAAATACACCCCAAACAAGTAGTTGAACTTCTATTTGTGTAATTATAACCACTATTTCTTTTCCATAAAATGTTAAAAGACGTTTGTTAATCGTTATAAAATCCTAATACCAGTTTTTAAATGTGCGTCATTGGTGAGAATCATACTTAATTAACAATGACGCAATAGCACAAAATAAATTAGATCTTTGGAACCAGTTTCTGCTGTCACTAGTGTATCATCATTACTGTAATAATTGACCTTGAACTTCGTTACAACAAAGCAAAGGTAACAAAACTCATCAACCCACGTGCTGTCATTGTTAGGACACAATACAACGTAACTAACACTGACACGTCAGGTTATAAAATCAACCTGTCGCGTATTCAGAAAAATTGATAAATTCAAGCAGTAATGAATATTTGCGGCCTCGTAATTTTTTCCATATAAAATATTATATTTTCTTTTAGTAAATACCGTTAAATTTATGTCTATATAAACAAGAAAAAATATTAACGTAATTTTTTATATAAAACTCGTATATAGTTTGATGTTATATTAAAAAAAAAACAATTACTAGTCTGCTGCCACATTCGTAGGTAATGTAGGTAGTAGGTAAATATAGGTAGGTATATACCATAGGCCAGTAAGTTTGAATGAAATTAAATCTAGTTATCAGACTACGAATCAATCTAAAAATCATAATTTAATTTCTCAAACGTAATTTTTAAACCAATAACCGTTTTAAAATTAAATTACTATGAACGAAAACAAAGAAGGAAGCTCCACTTTCTTTTTTTATTCCGCTTAAATATACCTAGGTAACTATGATTGGATTTAATTGTATTGGACTCTTGGATAAGAAGTTGTATGATAAAAATGCACTCAAATTGAACTGTCCCACCTTTGTAGTGGTGTATAACAATAAGTGTATATATGTAATTAACTATTAGCCTATAAAATATTATGTAATTGCAAGGCGCAGGGTTTTTTTTTAAATTTAACAGAATAGGGAAGTCTGCTAAAGCGGTCTAATCGGTGGGTGAATTTCCCAAATTCTCGCATTTTTTAAACATGTCGCTTTTCTCACGTTATTTTCCTGAGAACACAGCGAACAATGTCATTAAATGATGATATAATAATAAGACAACAAAGAAGTTTTTTTTAATAGTAGAAGCATTCGGAGTTTAGAGGAACAAAAACTTAAGTGCTGTAATAAATAATTCTTAATTTCCATTCGTCTATTCACATCAGATTTCTCATCAGTCAGTGTATGTAAAAGGCAAACAACTTTATCAAAATTTTGTCTCAAAAATATTTACCTTATTATCTTTAAGCGATCCATACGAACGTTATTCTGAAACGAGAATAAGGAAGAAATGTTACGTGATTCACCTGCACCTGCATTCGGAAGTCCGAAACGAACCATGAACAATGTAGAGGTCAATAATGCCGATTTGTATTCATACCGACGAAACAAAGCCACCAAATAAAGGCGGCAACGACAATAACACAACACTCAGTGAGGCCACCACATCTATTGGTTTTCGTATATTATAGCTCAAGTAATTTTCATACAGTTCTCTTTCACTTAAAATATCTTGGAGGTTTAAATCTTTATATATATAATTCTTCTGTCCGTGTGTATGTGACTGAATTTCTCATAAACGGCTGGACAATTTTGATGAAAATTTGTGTGTGTGTATGATTAAGTTGATTCGAGAATGGTTTAGATTCACAATTGGACCCGGTAGGTGGCGCTGTTTTCAAGATCCAGAAATCCATTTCGAAGCCTTAATAAAAAATAATTTATATTTAATAAAAAGTTGTGCTATTTGATGCATAGAATTCATCACGCCATTTTCTTCCGACAGGTATCGTAAAGTTCACTAAGGGATATCAGTAAAGTTTTGTGGGCTTGTTACATCTGACATGTGGTAGTGTAACCCACTCTTATTGATTGGTATATCTAAAATTGGTGATTCCGTCTCAGCAGTAAAATATAGGGCAATGACTTTGCAACGCGGTTAATTATGATGATGGAAAAACACAATGCGACGAAATCTCTTTGTATTTTTATCTTTGCTTTTCCTCTATGTAGCTTTATCTTGTAAAGATAATTTATTTTAAAATTGTAAATCTTTTTGAAGAATGTACTACGACTAACATACACAAGTATATTAATAACTTATCAGTGTTATAACTATGGGATTAAGTTTTGTTACTTCATAAATATTTTCAATAAGATCAATTAATGTGCAAATTTTTTGTATCATCGCCCCTATATAATATATAATACTTATGAATATCTACACACTTCTAAAGTCTCTAAGTTTTTAAACTTTATTTAGGCAGGATAAATTACGAATATAGGTAGATTTCTGTAGAACCTTTTTCCACCAATATTTAGCATACAATTGTGGCTAATACAAGAACACAGTTCACATGGAAGTTATCATCATCAAAACTCTACAGCTGAAAATAATCCATTTCCATAAATTTTCTCATACATCTCCCGTATGCTCTATTTGCCTCCCGTGGCAAACGAATTGGCAACCGCAGTTTTTGCATTATTTTGCATAGTTGTCAGGAAGATGCTGCTGCCCATCTCCTGCTATCATCATCACCTTTTACGACACTCAGGAGACGATATGGGGTAGTGATAATTCTAACACTGGAATTTGACTTACAAAAAAAGATGACGTAGTAGCAGGTAGTTTGTGATAAATGATTCAACTTTATACGACGTCCTACATATAAAAACACTAATAGTCTTCACTAAGATAGCGTGCCTGCAATTTGCATCCTACAGAGCCGAATGGCGGAAAAAAGTGTCCACTTCGGATAAATAATGGCGCGTATCTTTAAATCGTCGTTTTGTTTTTTTTTGTTATGTGTCGTTGAAAAGATAAAGTATCGTTTATATAATTATGAATTACATTCAACCTGGTTGGTTTTTAACTACTATGTTCACGTTATAGTTTAAGGAACCTACTACTATTTATTCATGGCATTCCGCCCTTTGTAACATTTATGGTTAATGCAATAAAATTTAAAATAAATATTAAAATCAACACGTTACGGAATTTAGTTTTCATTCAAAACTTTTTAGAACAAAAACATACCTGGTGTTATCACCTACAAATTTATATTTAAAAAAAAAACAATTAATTGATTAAGCGAGATAAATTATCAATAGCCACGCCTATTTTTTGTGGCGAATTACATTTATTTAATGTAAGTATCGCGAAGATAAATTATTTATTGAAAATACACTATGCCTGAAGTAATTTTTTAATATTTAACATACGAAGGCGGATAAGCAAATTTCACGACTAAGCAATGTTTACTCGCGTTCGCGACAACCGTTAATAATTTATAATGAGCTACAAATATAATAGTGCTTACAGACGCTATCGCTAAATAGTTCATAAACATCCTGGATATACCTATATTTTTTTAAGCGGGGGCAAACGAGCATGCGGCTCACCTGATGGTAAGTGACTACCGCCGCCCATGAACAAATGCAACACCAGGAAATTGCAGATGCGTTGCAGGCCTTTTAAAAAAGAGTAGGCTCTTTTCTTGAAGGTCCGTAAGTCGTAGCTGTCCGGAAAAATTGCTGGTGGTAGTCGATTCCACAAGGAAGTTGTGCGAGGAAGAAAACTTCTTGTAAATCGCACAGTTGTGGACCTCCAATAATCCATCATCGTCAATCATATACTGCGATAGATATAATTTTTATGCCAATTTATACCAGAAAAATGGCTAGCTGGCCCGAGGTGTAGGGCCGGCCCGAGGTGGTTACACCGCGTGGGCTTGGCGAGCCCACTTCGGATGTGTGTTGGTGGGCTGCGGCGAGAGGCGTGTCCTCTCCCCCTACCGCTGCAGCCAAGGTGGAGTCGTGGAGGAGGAGGAGTGTTGGTAAGGCGATGCGCCACTCGCCCAATCCTCCGCGACTCTGACGGGCCCTCACCGTTGATGCGGTGGTGGTGGGGTTGCGGGGGGAGAGGAGTGTCGGTATTGAAAGGCGCCGCTCTCCCTACCCTCTGCAGCTGAATCTTGGTTGGCGGCGGGGCCATAGACCAAATCAGCCGCTGGGGTCAGGATAGCTAGTGCTTCTGAATGCTCGGTTTTCCTGGCCCCATGGCCTTCGCGCATCTGACACGGGGGCGTCTGTTGCGCAGGTGAAGTTGGAGATCGCGGAGGAGTGCGCGCCATGTGTTCTGGTGCGCCTTACCTGAGAATTAGATAGGGGAGGAGTAGTCCTCTCCCAAGGAGAGGCCGCTATGGGGCGGCCAGCGCTGGTGGGGTCGCGGTTGTGTGCGAAAGCGTTCCCGTGGCCCTGCCATATGCGACGAAGGTGGAACACCACGGGTTTTAGTCGGTGCGAGTCTGACATAATTGTCCTTGCCCCCCCAAGAGGCGGGTATGCGTAGGCATTACCCATGTCAAACAAAAACAAAAAAAGACCAATAAAGAAAAATAGACAGAACACTACGTACGTTTCAAGTAACGCCGAAACCTGAGACCGTAATGGTTTCTTATGTTTTCGCGAACACTACACATTTAAAAGAAACAAATTTTTACGGATTTTATCGCGTATATTAACTTATTTTAAATTCCAGACGTTTCGAGTACTTTACAGCACCCATGGTCAAGGGGGGACTCCCGCGACCATGGGTGCTGTGAAAACTCATTCATTAAGTTTTATTTAAATTCGAGACCGTACTCAACTTCTTGTCATGGACTCACGTACACACCTTCCTTCCTTCTTTTTTAGTTCGTAAAAGTCCACAGCTAGAAGCACACACATGCACCTGAACCATATTGTTGGTTACAAATGATTTTAGATGCATATGTAAATATGCGTGAGTGCTTGTTCTTACAATAAGTTCAGCATGCTTTCGACTTAGTTGCATTCAATGCGTTTGGCAGATTTCATATGCCCTCGAAATGTTATTTTAATATCTCGGAAATGCAGTTTTCCTCACGAATATTTCCATTTCCGCCGAGCACTTAATAAAATACAATACCATCTGTCGTAAACGTGCGTACAACCAAAATTCTCTCACAAAACAAATGCACAAGTTTTCTCCAAATATATTTATCATCCGTAAAAGGATAAAAGGCGGGAATAACTTGAAACGGTACAGTACCGCAACGAATATGATTAATTGACTTGCGCGTCACTGTTCTAATCTACGCGAAGAAAGTGAAGAGCCGTCTTGACATACTTTCGTCATATCGTAAAACGCGTGTTATAGTAAATTTCATTTTAACAGAAAATCTTACATTGTACATTTAGGTTAAGTTGGTATTCGATACAAAACTGTGCAGACTTCAATTGTTTAGTCGTCGTTAGTCAACTTTCTAATATTTTCCAGCAGTCTTTGTCAGTATAACCTGGACTTCCTCGTTCCTTACACTGTAAATATCACAGTATGCGAGCAACCCTGCGTTAATCCCCATGGAAAGAGGAGACATCATTAGAATACCTGCTGTCTAAGAAATTAAATATTTCAAGGATATCATTTGCAGTCTGCCATCACGTATTGAAGCAGAGGCGGACTAATTGATCCATAATGAAAAGAAATGAGAGATGATATTTGTCCAGGTTTGGAACGTACAAGTATATAGGTTCTAAATTTACTTTATTTCGTAGGTTAGCAACGAGTGAGTGTCACTATGTTATGCATAGATGTGGCACTATAACATCTAGCAGTCATATTATAAAAGGTCGGGGAAAAAGTTTCTTCGTATTTTATACAAATTCAAGACATTTTTTTTCAAAGCTTAATTGCATTTAATTATAATATATATGTGCTATTTTGTTCGATAACTTGTTGCCATTTTGTAGGTAGTGACATAATCCCGTTGCTGTAGAAATCTTAGGATTTTTGATTTAAAAAAAATGCGACAAGTAGTTTTGACAGTCCTCTCTTAATGTTAACCTAACACTACCTAAAAATTCTGAAGAGATCGAAACAGGTGAAAATCTGAGGGTGTAAGGTCGGGACTATATGGTAGATGTATTAACACTGCCCAGCCAAGCTCTCTCAATTTTTGTTGAGTGGCCAAAGTTGTGTGTGGTCTGGCGTTATCATGATGAAAGGAGTGGTTTGTGGGTTTTTTTCTGTTGTTGTTGGCAGTAGAGATTAGAATCGATGGTTTTGCCCGGCGGTAAAAGCTCATAATAAACGATGCCCTTCCAATCCTACCATACACACAGCATCACTTTATTGCGTGTTAATCCGGGTTTCGCTACAGTCTGTGGAGTTTGACTACCCTTTGACCATGATCTTTTTCATGTTAATGTCGTAGGTGATATACTTTTCATCACCAGTGATCAATATTTTCAAAAATGGTTCGTTTTCATTACGTTTCAATAGAGAATCGCAAATGAGTACACAATTCATTAGGTTTCCTTCAGTGAGCTCGTGTGGTACCCAAATATTGAGCTTTTTTGTATAGCCAGACTTTTTCAAATGGGTCAAAACTGTTTTGTGGTCAATCCTCAATTCCTCGGCTATGTCGTCACTACTAATATGCTGAACTTGCTCCACTTTTTCAAAAATGGCATCGACTTTATATGTATGAGGGCGACCAGAGCGAGCTGCATCTTTGACATCAAAATTCCCGGACTGAAAACGCTTGAACCAACTTTGTGCTACTCTTACTGACACTGCATTAGGTCCATAAATGTTACAATTTTTTTTCGCGGCTTACGTCGCATTTTTCCCTTTATTGTAATAAAGCTTCAGAATGTATTAAATTTCTTCGTTAGATTCACTCATTTTGGCGGACAGAAACACAATTGAAAAATGGCGGGAAAGTGTTTTTTACTTTTTATTTTTCTTTTTCTTAATTTCCTATATGTATTGATATTAAAACCAGCCAGATACAAACAGTACAATCAAAGAGATTTTTCTTCAATTTTACACAAACAAAATACCTACGATGAAACTTTTTCCCCGACCTATTGTAACAAAAGGTCTATAAAATGAGTCCTTGTAGGATATAGCTACAGTTTATACGGAAGATGTTTAAATTAAAAACCTAATAAAATTACTATCTTCTTCTTCATTATCAGCCTACATAAGACCACCACTGAATAAGGACCTCTCCCCTTGTAGGAAGGATTAACCATAATCGTCACGCTTAAGCCGGCAGAATAACGATCGCAGAACCAGACGCCCTGTAACATTGACGACGCTAAAATATTCTAAGTTATTTTTATAAACTCGTAAATCCTACGCTATTTACATTTTCCGCATAGTACATGTGTTGTCAACAAGGTTTTCCTTTCTGTATTATCTTATTTGGGGAATGATCCTAGGAAAATTGCATCACCACTACTTAATACTTTGCTCTAAAAACTTATTAAAATAAAAATAAAATGCATACTAACATTATAAGACAATAAGTGCTACTCACAAGGAAATCGGTCGATTTTATCGATTATTAAAAACGCGGGAGAAACCCATTTTGTGTTTGAAAATGAATACATGTATTGCACTTCTGTTTCTTATTTCAATATGAACGTGATGTTCACAACGTGCTTGGGAGTTAAATATTGTGGCCTACGTGAGCACTAAAAATCTAATTTGAATTTTTCTTAAAATTACCACTGGTGTTGAAATTTATTTAATAAATAACAATATTTTAAAAGTTAAGACTTTCTAAAGACAAAAAATAAAGCTTCTTTAAATAAGAAGTTATTATAGTCGTTGCGTTTCTTGATGTTGGAATCCAAAGGATAATGTTGTATTCATGAGGATCTTACTACCGATCGTCTTAAACTCATACACAATGTTGACTCCATCTACTTATTCCATTACACTCAAAGTTAATCGGTTCTGAGAAAATATTGTTTTGATCTTACTTCGCACGTATTTATCTTAAGTAAGACATTGATTTAGATTTTAGTACATGTTTACGTATGGATTTAATATATTTCGAAGTATTCTACTACCATAATTTAATACTTAAAACACCCAGAGGGGTAGGCAGAAACTACGGACTTCCATTTGGCCCGATCCTGACACACCTCTCTCGCCTCCTTTATATACATATACCTACGCATACTTGCTCGTCGGTTAAGGTTACTCTTAATCTGGCCCATTTTAAGTATATCGCCAATTTGGTCGATAAACTTTCATCTAGGGCATCCCTTCCCGACTCTTCCGTTCACTAAATTAAAAATGTTAAAATTAAACGCGATAAAATCCGTAAAATTAGTTTTATTCAATTCGCAGTATTATTTAAATAAGTTGTATGTAATTAAAGTTATAGCCTTATAATATTGGCTCCTGTTGAGCACACCTCCTCTCATTTTTGAGAGAGTTATGGAGCAAAAATATATGCCATGCTCTATTAGGCGTTGGCGGCTTCATATGTCCTCGAAGTATTTTTATTCGACAGACATGTAGAAGCCGTAAACGTAGTAAATTGGCGCTTAAAATTGTTCGTGATTTGTGAAATTTACAGCGAGCGATTCAGCCCTGAGCTACCATGGTTCTCTCTTCTCTTTTTAACCCCCGACGAAAAATAGGGATGTTATATGTTTAACGTGAGTATCTGTGTATCTGTGTGTCTGTCTGTGGCATCGTAGCTCCCCAACGGATAAACCGATCTTGATTAAGTTTATTTTGTTTGAAAGGAGACTTGATTGTGATTGTTCCTAGCTACAATTTAATTTTTTTTTTAATCCGTTTGAAGATCATCAGCTCTTTTTGTTTGGGGGTTTAAATTTTTAATTTAAGATATATAATATACGAAAAAATAAAATTTGTTTCTGTAGCAAACGATTCCTGTGGCAACTTTAAACTTCTTTTAGTCGCCTAACTCTTTTAGTTATAAGCGGGTTTTTAATATATACTACAAAAAAACGGATTGTTATGAAAAACGAGATGTTTCTTTAATATGGCAACTGGATATTTATCGCATAAGTTGAAGTGCCAACATTATTAGCTTACTACAAACTAATCACCGTCGAATTCCAGCTGGGGGCAATATTATATGAAAACAGTAAAATGTAATAAGGTCAGGAATGTGTAGCCTTTTCCTAAAATGCCAACCTGACCTACACGCAGTGGATTTACGAGGTTCCAGCGACTGACTAATGACGGAAAAAACATTCAAAAACTAATTTCGTAAACTGGTAATGGGGCGCAGAATTAACAGTGCAAGCGTATGGGCTCTGCGACTATTAACAAGCGTGCCTAATGTAGGGGCAATTTGTCATGCATGTAATACTTCCAAAATGGTGCATTGTTGGAAATAACTTTTTTTTTATCTTGCAGTAAATCAAATAAAGTTGTTCATCTGTGATGTGAAAATGTAAAGTAATAATAAACTATTTATGACAGGGTCTGAATTCATAATATACGAGCCTGCGAGCGTTCGTGCGTGTGCGTGCTTGCGTGCGTGCGTGTATGTGTGTGTGTGTGTGTGTGTGAGTTTGTGTTACCGAGACCCTGACTCTGCATCTATAACCACCTTGGTTCTATAATAACTACTTTCTTGTTAAAATAACAACATTCTATAGAACGGTTAAGTCGAATGAGTGCCTTTACTTTACAGTACTTTGAAGAACGAAATTTTGATCATTGCTTAATTAGAGTAAGAACAAGTAAGTAAGATAACCAACAATTTAATCTCAAAACACTGAAAAGAAAGGAAAATGTTTCAAAATAAGAATTTCTTTCGTACAATAGAAACGTACAAAGAAAGATAATTTTTATCGCTAGCTCACGATTCTTAATGTCCTCTTCATCTATTTACAATTCTAAAGATAATTTTCCTATAACAAGTTAACGAAGAATAATTGTTTTTCAAGCAATTAAATTACTTTAACCTTGAGGTTGAGGCTCTGATAGTTGCATTAGACAAGAGATAGTGTATTGATAACAAGACAATCGCGCATGCGCTTAAGACAACGTTGATTATATAAGATTTATTGATCTGCCAGATTTATCATATTATATTCATAATTCTATTTTATATCCCCTTACACAAAGTTACCAATTACTTATTTATTTAAACGTAGCTAAGCTCAGAGGATATCTGGGCTGTGTTTAGTTTCCTCTCAGGATAATGACACTAGAGCAAATATTTTTTACGATTTATTCTTTTTCTACCACTTGGTTCCTATATTTTGCTTTTTCCATAAATTAATTATTTTAGTACCTTCTTAAATTACTAAAACTGCACAGTTATACCGCCGTTATTATAATCCAGCAAACATATTTGACGAACATATAAGAATAATAAAATAACATACAGACTAACTCACAATCTTTCTTATATTGTTATTAAAAAAATTGATATCAGATGATTTCGTCAATTTTTCATAGTCCAATCAGTCCCTAGCTGCATTTTGGTCTTTCGGGCAGAGCGCGCCAGTAAAATATCGTAAAAATACTATTCTTCAAATTTCTTGCAAACCGGATAACCTCTAAAGGCAAATCCTCTCCGCAAAGGCAGGGGTCATGTCCACTATTGAACTTGTATGGATGTAATATGGATATGATATAGATATAAAGAACGCTACTATAAACGCTTACGCTATAAATAAGAAGTGTAATGAAAGGGAGTAGAATCACATCGCCAAACCCCTCACAGCGTGGTCAGTACGGAATATAATGCCCCAAGTCATTTTTGAAAAGGCCTATATCCAGTAGTAAATTATAAAAGCTTAAAATGAGGAAGAAGAAGGATGTGGCGTCCTCACATTTGATAGAGTGATAGAGGTTAGGTTAGATAGAGCGATGACCTGCGCAACACGGCTGGTAATATCTGTATAAAACCCAAGTGGGAAACACCTATGTGTACTGAACTGACCCATTAAGGCAAAGTTATGCTTGTTTTATTAGGTGAAAGAGGTAAAATAGTCGTTATAACTCAGGGATAAGCGCTCGGGATAAACTACTCGTAGTGTGCGATCCCACCGGCACAACTTGAATTTTAATTGTAATTAGTGCGGGTTTGTAAAGTGATCGACGATAAAGGAAAACATAGTAAAGAAACCTTCATGTCTCAGAAATTAAAAACATTAAATTTCGAGGACATAGTATATGGACATAGAGGATATTATAGTCCACCAAAAGTAGATCTGTGCTCAGTCTACACGACAATTTTAAAAAGCGGAAACAAACTTAGAAATATTGACAGGGATACTACGGAGACGGAGGGATATTACGGAGCGCAAATAATAGAGGGTCTGGCAACCCTTCCAGACGTGAGGGAGCTGTTAATAGGGAAGTTTTGTTTCTTTATGTATGGTATATGTGTAAAAAAAGCAATTAAGTGACTTCCACTCAATAAAAGTGGTACCCGTTTCAGTGTTAATCAAACATCATATTATGCTTTATGCTACAAGCCTTTTCAAGAATACGCTAGTTGGAATGTCTTCGTCGACAAGCATAGTCATGCTCATCGCATGGCATTGGGTAAGCGAGCGAAGAGCAAATATTCAAGTCACTGAAAGATATTGAGTCTGTCTGTGGCATCATAGCTCCTGAAGAGATGAACCTATTTTGATTATTTTTTTTCTTTTAAAGGTGTCTTATTCGAGGGTGCTCTTAGCTATGTTTCAAGAAAATATGTTCAGCAGTTTGAAGATCATCAGCTCTTTTTGTTTCGGGGGTTTTTTAATTTTTTAATTTAAGTTATATATTATATTACACTCCTAAGTTCCATGACTATAATATGATTATGTAAAGGCACGCCATTGTTTCAGTGTAATTGATAACAATAGAGATATTATTATGCACATAATTATAATACGTACATATAATATGCTTATTCAAAGTCGAAAATTGTATCAGGGAAGGAAAACATCGTAGATAAATCTATATGTCAGTGGAATAAAAATATTTCGAGGACACTCACTCACTTCGATTTTTTTACGTGGTAGAGCCATGCTGCAGCTATATTAATAGTATAGTTGTAGCACGAATGGATCGGCTCGACTGGGGAAGGACCACGCTGCTGCTGTGTTTCGTATGGTGAGTGTAGAGAACCGGAGACCCTTGTTACTGGAAAAGAGGCATTCTATCTTGGTCCTGACGGCTGACAACGCATCTGCATTTAAATTCGCAAACGAAGATGTCTATGGGCCACAGTAACCACTTACCATCAGGTGGACTGTGTGCTCGTTTGTCACCCTTATTCTATAAAAAAAAAACACGTGAATTCGCCAACATGTACTGGAGCAGCGCGGCGGAGTTATTGCTCTATAACTATCTCAGAAATAAGAGGAGGTATTTGCCCAACAGTGAGACGTATAATATAGGCTGTAACTTCAACTTAACCGTGTTGTGGCGGTATAAGAATATCCACCACCCCATGTATTTCCGAGGGTGTCGTTGTCGTAAGAGCCGACAGAGGCAAACTGAAATAGGAAATAGCATCTGTCTGATAATAATGAAGAACTGAAACACAAAATAATAAAACTGCGATTGCCAACCCGCCTGCAAAGCGTGGCAACTATGACAGAATCTCCCATATGACATATTCTATGGGAGTTATGATTTGTACGGATAATAGAACTTAAGCTTTGTATAATTTAATAGAATCAGGCGTTACTTTTGAAATCCATTATATTAAAGTTGTAAATATTTACTTTGCAAATATCCGCTTAGTAAAATAAAATGATGTGTCTTACCTAGTTTGAAGAGCACCTCCCGCCCTCCCTCTTTTGCGTGCACTATCCCCGTCACCACTAATCCCAGCACCACTACTCCCACCACCACTACACTAGGAAAGACACCACCGATGACAATACGACGTGTTTCGCCTCTACACGAGGCATCATCAGGTGTAATAGACTCTACGGTGGCTGACCGCTAAGTGATTGAAGTTTAGCGGTCAGCCACCGTAGAGGTATTTTACTAAGCGGATATTTGCAAAGTAAATATTTACAACTTTAATTTGTATAATTTCTTTAAAGAGTACTACGAAGTATGTTTTACCATACTAATACACGCATCAAATCTATACATAAAGATGTACTAAAATCCACGTCAATGTCTTACATATGGCCAGGTGGACTCCTTTATATAATGTAGTATTGACTCAAGCTCTAAACGACTAGGCCACACGACTCACGTGAATTCGGGTGAAAGCAAAGTTAATTCATTTTTTTCTATCATATATATTAGTGTGAAATTAGCGCACGCCAGTGAAGCAGTTTTCATCAACAGTTCTCAAAAGAACTTTTCAACCGACTTCAATAAAGGAGGAGGTTATCAAATTCGACTGTATTTACTTTCGTGTGTGTTACCGCACACTTTTTCTAGGTGAACCGATTTTGATGATTCTTTTTTGTTTAAAAGCTGGTGTTTCTCATGTGGTCCCATATAAATTTGATCAAGATCTGAATAGTATTTTTTGAGTTATCCCTAATAATGCGTATTTAATTGACTTCGACTACATTGCAATTATACATAATTCAATATAAATAAAATGAGAACATCATGTTCTCATTTTATTTATATTGAAGTCGGTTGCACAAAATTTTTAATTTTACCACTTGTTTTTGCAAAGTTGTTACAACCTTTAGACGACACACTACTGGGCACAGGCTTCCACTAGGCATTAGAGTAGTGGGGCGTACACTCAAGAGTGTACGCCCCACTACTCTAATGAGTGTTGGCGGAAGAAAGCATCTTGACACATGTCTTTGTCTCGTGTCAAGGTGCTTTCTTTCACCGCCAAGCACTTTGAAAATCAGCACTCAAAATGGCAAGTAACAATAGCATTGGTGCAGCGGGAATCTAACCTAGGTTGCTCGCGTTTTACGACGAACGCATACATAGCTCTGAGCTAGCACGGCTTTCACTGATTTTATATTGAAAACTAATTTTTATCATAATAAATCAAGTGTTGCCACTTCCTATCGGCGAAATGATTTTTGGTTCGAATAACTTTATACGTGGTAGAGCCACGCTGCAGCTATATTATGGTTGTAACACGAATGGGTCGGCCCGACTGGGTAGGACCACGCGCTCACAGAGTACCAGCGTAAAATAGTAGCTTAATGTGCTGTGTTTCGTATGCTTAGTGTAGAGAACCGGGGACCCTATTTTACTTGAAACGAGGCATTCCATTTTAGTCCTCGGGGTTGACAACACATCTGCATTTTGATTCTCAATCGAGGATAAATGTAGATGTTTATAGGTCACAACATCCACTAACCATCAGGTGGACTGTGTGCTCGCTAGTCACCCTTATTATATATTAAAAAAATCACAAGTTACAGAGATAGGTTATATCTACAAAGAACCTTACATCTAAACACCTGTACCTCTTTATAACATAAGTGAAGATTAAATTTTATCTTGTAATACCTCGCCTCACTGACTTGCGTCAATAGCAAATAACTAATTAGAAATTATTATCGATAACACTTAGTCCCTTTAGTGCTCGCTACTTGTTATTTCAAGTCGTTAAATACTTGATTTATCCTTCGCCTTAATATAAGGATACGTGTAAACCTTCACGCTTGTTATAATAATGGGTATATGATAATATATCCGCAAAACAATTATATATATATTTAGTACACGGGCGAAAGTGCTTTGCACGGAGTTAGAAAAAAATAATTTTTTCAAGGATTACACCTACTCGTATCAAGAAAAGAGCACGATTAGAATAGTACACAATAAATTATTTTTTATCTTATTAAATCTTATAATGACAGGGTGAGAAATTGTGATAAGAGAAGAGTGTGGTTTGCAAGATAATGATGTGACCAGGATTAAGAAAGGAATGTGTCGGTGGTTCGGTCATGTAGAAAGAATGAACGAAGAAAGAGTGACAAAGCCAATCTATGTTGCAGAAGTGAACGGCAGAGTCGGGAAGGGATGCCCTAGACCTAGACGAAAGTATATCGACCAAATTGCCGATATATTGAAGATGGACCAGATTAAGAGTACCTTTAATCAACGAGCATGTATGTAGGTATATGGATGTAAAGAAGGAGATAGATGTGTGTCAGGATCGTGCCAAATAGAAGTCCGTAGTTTCTGCCTACCCCTCTGGGTAACAGGCGTGAGTGTTTATATACATATATATAAAAACTTTTTTGTTTGAATTTTCCCTTGTGATAATTTTATTTTCCTTTCCGATTACTTGACAGTGTATCGCCTTTCTTTGTTGGACCGCCCAAAGCGTACAATGACACGACCTTTTGACCTTTACGTGCTTTTCGCAAATTGGCCTTTTATTAACCAAATGATATCTGACCCCGCCTCGGCTTCACTATTATCGGCCGACATTTTGAAAATTATGTATAATCGAAATAAAATCATGGAACGATATAACTCCTGATCATTAAAATACTACAAGGTATATGTATATAATAAAAATAAAGCCTTGTTTATATTAAATTGCTTTTTTTTTCTTTTATAAAAAAAAAGGTTGATTAAAATTGCCAACATTATCATCGAGGCCCGTGAGTGTGTTATTCTGCTTTAAATTTAGTTACTATAATAGATTCTACGCATTTGATAGATAACTTCTAAGAAAATTTGGGAGTTGCCACTATGTTCAAAATCTAACGGGTCAACATCGCCACCGTCATCATCATCATGATCATCAATTGCAAACATTATCTTGGAGATCAAATACACATTTATTCCCAGAGAAAAATTAGTTAAATTCCAATCTTAGCTTATTTTATAGAATAATGGTTAAAAGGAGCACAAAGTTCACCTGACAGTAATCTATCCTTGATTAAGAATCAAAACTAGATGCGTTGTTACCACTGAGGACTAAGATGGTCTCCACACTCACCATACGCCTTATATATACACAGGAGCATTAAGCTGCTCTTTTACGTTGGTGTACTGTTAGAGCGTGGTCCATCCCCGGTCGAACCGAACCATTCGTTCTGCAGTCATAATATAGTTGCAGCGTGACAAAGCGTCAAGCGTACAGCGTAGCTCTACTACATTAACAGGGCCTTGGGCTCTCTCATTTGTTTACTGTAATCAGCACAGTTTGTCACCGGATGAACCGGACTTTGTGTTACAGCCTGCAGTTGTGCCATATTTTGCATAATTATGTCGTGAATTATAATAATATACTACAAATGACAACAAATTGGCCTAAATTTCAACTATTTCTCTATCTGTTTCACAACAGAATCATAGCTTTATTAATATGTGTATATTAAAAATATATACTGCGTGTTGTAAAAGGCGATAGAGGAAAATAGAAACAGGAGGTGAACAGCTGCATCTTCCTGATAACAACTCAGTAATAATAATAATAATAAAAATTGTTTTCGAACTCCCCTGCCAAGCGTAGTAAGGCAAATAACCCTCTACTATGCAATTGATGGGAGAAGCTTATGTTCAGCAGTGGAGTTATAATGTTAGAATGATAATATATACTTCAAACGTGGCAGCGTATTGTGGCTTCAGCACGAATGGGTCGGCTAAGCCGGGAAAGGACCACACTCGCACAGAATAGCAGCGTCTAATAGCAGCATCATACTGCTGTGTGTCGTGTGACAAGTGACGTGAATCGTAGAACCTTTATACTGATAGCATTCCATTTTCGTCTTCAGTAACGAATCTGCATTTTGAATTTTAATCTACGATAGATGTAGGTGTCTATTAGCCACAGCATCAACTTACAATGTCTGAGTGAGGTCTGACTGAGTGTTCGATTGTCCCCTTTGCTTATATAAAATAATACACACAAAGATATATTAGAGCACTCACTTGTACTAGCCTTAACTCACTTTACCAGCCTGTTTCATCTCGTTGCTGGACCATAGGCATAATAGATTTGCCCATACTCAGTATGCTGGACAGGTGAGTTGGTGAGCACAGATCCAATACCCTAGCATTGAAATGGTGATGTGGATAGGTATCTGATCAACGGTCGGAACAGTCTTTTAAATGTGGGTTTTTATTTTCGAATGATACCGCTATTTGTCGACCACCAGCGCAGTGTTTTATAATTAGAAGTTAGGTTGAGATTTGAAGAATAAGTTGTTAGCTACGCAAATTCAAGACCCAAATTCAAGATAGTAAATCCTTATTGTCTTATTGGAATAATACCTAAAATAAATACGTTATTTTTGTTTCTTTTTAAATTTAAATTTAAAAAGAAACAAAAATAACTATACGCGAATGACCAACCGTCACTTGATAAACTCTACGTGGCCTTTTTGTGGGGACCATATTTTTATCATTATGCGTCTTTTATATGCTTTTAATTTAAATAAATAAAAAAAGAGGCAAAAGAACAATCGAAATTAAGTCCTTAAATGTTTTTATATATTAACGAGTTGATTCGTATGTGGAACATTTTTTTTATAAAACTGAAATGACAAACAAAATTTACAGTCCACCTGATGTTAAGTGGCTTCTGCAATCCATGGATCCCTGCAGCCACCTTCAAACAAAGAAGGCTTTAAATTCGTTGTCACCTCTGAGAAGGAATGTATCCTTCAGGCCGGAACACAGCAGTACAAGCAATGTTGTTTGGCTCAGTACTTATATCCATTTTGCCGTGTATAAAGTGGGCAGGCAAATGTGTTGATTATAACTCGCTCTTATTATCTATTTATTGACTTGACATGGCTGAAGCAACAGGATCAGAACTGGATTCAGCTTATAGGCGAGAACTAGTTATTTAAAACAAATTCAAATAGCATACTATAAAATCAAATTTTATGTTTAATCTGTGGTTACTTAATTTGAGTTCAGTTGACGGGAATCCCATTAAGAAAAAAATTAAAAGACAAAATGTCAACTCATCAAGGACGACTGCAACTTGCAATTATTGCGGTCAACAGCACTAAGTAAATTACATTTCACAATTTTATTTCATAGACTAAAGTCGCGGCTTCATTTTAATTGACGTCGACCTTACACTATATACTTAGAACTTAGCTGATCTAGATCACTCTATTTATAATTTATTGCAATCAATTATGTCAAATATTAATTGCAAAATGTAATGTGAGGGAAAAGTGAGAACAAAAAAAATTCTTCGGGCTCATCAACTTACTGTGTTTAACACGTAACGTATGCAACTAGAAAGATTTGCATGTATCTCTACACACTAACTTTTGTAACGTAATAGAGCCTGCAGCTATATTATCGTTGAAGCACGAATGGATTGGCTCCGCCGGGTTCGCCGTTTGTAGGACTACGCTCTCACAGAATATCAGAGTGAAACGGTAGAATTAGGCTGCTGAGTTTCGTATGGTGAGTGTAGAGATCTGGAGACCTTTTTACTGGAAACGAGGCATTCCATCTTAGTTCTCAGGGGTTTCAACGCATCTGCATTTTGATTCTTAATTGAGGATAAATGTAGATGTCTATGAGCCACAGCATTCAATTACCATGAGGTGGACTGTGTGTTTATTTGTCACCCTTATTCTATAAAAAAAAACTTGACCAGCGTGATACCCATCACGCTGATCAGGTTAGTGTTTGCAGAGCCTATACTCTCGCACTAGTAAGGCTGCTCACAATTACATGAACAAGTCTATGAAATTCAAGTTCCAAAGCCTTTTCCATCAATCATCATCATCAATAAGCTTGAGGCACTGCGTAAATATGAGTTTGTGATTTGACTTCTCTCATTCTCCAAGTTCTCTTATTTTCCCTGACACCCCTTACTATCATATCTTCACCATCAGCCCATAGGCATACTAAAGGTAAACGTTAGTTAGTATTCAATCAAAATAAAAAAAATGTGTGAGCGTAAGCCTCTCCTAACTAAACAATACATTCTAACAGAGTAGTAGTAAGCAATCATAAAGCTTTAGGGCAAAGTGGCATATGACCACGGCCAGCCTCTAAACATCACTTTGATTATGTATTAAATATATTAAAATATATGATATGTAAGTTGTTTATTTAATAGACGATAAATATTGAATAGTTTGTACATAAAAATTTCACATGAGAATATTCTCTTGTTTCATACTTTTTAGAGTGTGACTTTTCAGTAGTCAGATTTTAATTTTTGAACTTACTTTTTATTAAACAATAAAAACTTTTTTTCATAAGATAGGGTGACAAACAAGCACACAGTCCACCTGATGGTAAGTGGTTGCTGTGACCCATAGACATCTACATCTATCCTCAATAAAGAATCAAAATTTAGATGCGTTTTCACCCGTGAGAACTAAGATGGAATGCCTCTTTTCCAGTAAAATGGGTCTCCGGTTCTCTACATTCACCATATGAAATACGGCAGTGTTAAGCTGCTATTTTACGATAGTATTCTGTGAGAGCGTGATCCTTCCCCGGTCAAGCCCACCCATTTGTGCTACAAATATACTACTAATATAGCTGCAGCAAGGCTCTACCACGTATAAAACTTACAATTAGGCACAAAATTTTATTTTGGGAAGTTGATAGGGAGAGAGAGAGAGAGAGAGAGAGAGATGGCAGACCTAATCACACCTACACAGCTACACCCATGTTTTAAATAATGGAAGTAATCTCCACCACGTCTCGTGAGTCAATATCCAATGAACGATAACATTGTTTACAACCATAATGCGGACTCTTGATTTTTTTTACTCATGTGCTCTTGACAACTATAAAAACGTCATGTCAAGTTCAAATGAAGTCTTTATATTTGCACAACATTTCCTATTTACTGTGTGCTTGAAAATATTTGCCTAAGATGCCTATAGTGGTTTTGTCAACGCGCAAGGAATACGTACGGTCATTTAGGAGACGTGTTTTAGATGCTTACCTGTAACAAAAAAGAAAAAAATTAGATATTTGATCTATTACAATTTATCTATACATCTATATCTATACAAATAAATAAAATTGAAGTGTCTCTTTGTGTTGTCAGAGTAACATCTTTTTACTAAATGCATATGAAAGTATATACGGTACTAATAACAAAATTAATTTTTTGTCTGTCTGTCTATCTGTCGGTCTGTCTGTCTGTTTGGCTCGACCGATTTTGACGGGACTTTTACTGACAGATAGCTGATATTATAAGGAGTAACTTAGGCTACTTTTATTTTAGAAAAACAATTCGGGTTTCATGTGAAAAAAATCAAAACCTATTAAATCCAATCGTAATAAATTCCAGGCGGACGAAGTCGTGAGGAACAGCTTGTGTCAAATATAAATCACCACATCTCACTCTAAAGAAGTCGTATGTGTTTCAGGGTTCAAATGTGGTAAAAGACGCAGAAGATGTAATTTCTCACTATAGATAGTACATTCCGTATTAAGATAATAGATATTATTTACTCCGTGTGATCGCTAATCCGCCTGCCAAGCGTGGCGATTACGGGTTTTTCCCCACACAATACTTCTACATGTCCTACATTAAATTGTCAGAAGCTGATAAACAAAATATATATATTAATTATTACAATGTATATATATTTTCTCAAGTTTTAAATTAAGATAAAGTTTCATATTAAATACAATAAAAATATTATTTTTCATTAAGCCTTATCTTAACCCTTACCAACCGCAAAGTTATGCACGGAGTTTAAGTTTATTGGCGTTTAGGCCACTTTGATTATGTTATCACATTTTCGTGATCGTTTATTGAAGATCCTTTACTACGGAATAGAGGTAACCACATCAATTACTTCCTTTAACACCGAATACATTTTTTTTATAAATTGTAATTTCATTTAATTTATTTTTCCGACTCACTTATTTCTCAATTCGCCCAATATGTATAATTTATGTATTTCATTTCTATCTGGCATTTCTCATTATCGCCTCTTACGACATCCAGGAGACATGAGGAAAGGGAGGGGAGTGTTTATTGTTATACTTAACAATAAACATAACATATAAATATAAACTAAATTTTCTCATATTAGTATGGAGATAATGAAAATTTTGAGTGGTCAAAGGTGACCAAGTAATAATTAAAATTAATAATTTTGTACAACCGACTTCAATATAAATTATTAATAATAACTCAAAAACTATTGGTCAGACCTTGATCAAATTTATATCAGACCACATGCAAGCACCAACTTTCAAATAAAAAAGAATCATCGAAATCGGTTCACTCAGAAAAAAGTTAGGAGGTAACACACATAAAAAAAAACATACATTCGAATTGAGTACCTCCTCCTGTTTGAAATCTGTAAAAAAGACAGTGTGAAACTGTTGTAATTGTTAGCCTAATACATGTTTTTAAAAATTACATTTAATATGTCTTAAGGCGTGGTCAGAACTCATTAAATTGAAATAGAATCTTATACCGCGGACCACGCTCTCACAGAATACCAGAGTAAAATAGCAGCTTAATGCTGCTGTGTTTCGTATGGTGAGCTTAGAGAACTGGTTACCCTTTTTACTGGGCACGAGGCATTATTATTCCATCTTAGTCTTCAATGGTGACAACGCATCTCGTATGTCACTCTTATTCTATAATTTTTTTTAATAAAATCAAGGTTGAAAATACAAGTTTAAATGACAAAAACACGGTTTTGCAATATATTTATTAAACATTGATAAATGCGCACACATAAATATCACTAATGCTCTAATTCAATTTACCTAATGTAAATAATTTAAATCATTGACCATAAATAGATTGTCTTTAGTTTTTACTCAGGTCATCGATCGGATCATCACTTAAATTATATCGTACGAAACTACCATTGCATCCAGGATATTTAGTTTTAATCAACCTGTTCCCTTTCTGAAGAACTATAAACAGCAATTAATGTTACTTTAATGTGGTTACTTATTAATCGGCTATTGTAATTTTAACATAGTAACATCCTTGTTGGTGTAATAACTACACATTTATTATGAATAAAGTTGAATCCTTTCATCCATTCATCAAGAATGTTAATTATTATATAAACGTTTTTAATAACGGAATAATATTTGTTATTTAATTATTTTGACTGCCCTGTAGTGACGGCGTGAGAGAACCCATCAGCCCATTACGTCCCGTGGGTGTAGAAATAACAATGGGAAAGACCAGGAACACTTCAAGACCTTCAATAGCATAATGACTGGTGACGGGGGAGAAAAAGTGCGAGATATCTGGTGCCAATGCGCGCTATTGCAATTTTTTCACAAAGGAAGAACCCGTGTCTATCAGTGGATTTTACAGGACAAAAACTTCAATCAATTGTTAATTTCAAAAGGGAATTTTCCATAAAAATGAAATACAATAAAATAATCTAAATATCTCTCTGGTTTTCACTTCTAGTATTCGTGATGGTAATTGCGTGAGCCATTTGTGATTAATGATTGCAGGCTAGTGAAACTCTGAAACACTAGATGAAACTAATTTTACGGATTTAATCGCGATCAACTTCAAGTTTTCAAGTTTCAGAGTATTTCCCAAAAACCCAAATTATCGCGATAAAAATAAACATATTATAATTTATGTCATTATTGTTTCTGAACGCAATCTAATTGTTCTTGTTAACTTCAAAAAAAATAATTATTATTTTAATTATTTTATAAGAAATTACACAAATTCCTTAGGTCACCACGCAATTCACAGCTATTTAACTTATTTTAGATCAATATCAAAGGTTAAGGAAAGCGAGTAAGGTCAAGAAAAAGGTATTTAAAGCTAATAAAAGAAATTGATCGCCGTGTAGTGGCAGCATTGGATAATCCACTACCCAATATCATTCATCAATTTATACGTGGTAGAGCCATGTTGCAGCTACCAGGTTGTAGCAAGAATGGTTCGGCTCGACCGGGGAAGGAACACGCACTCACAGAATACCAACGTAAAATAACAGCGCTTAACTAATTAACGATGCTGTGTTTCGTATGGACAGTGTAAATAACCGGATACCCTTTTTACTTGATACAAGGTATTCCATCTAAGTCAGGGGTGACAACGTATCTGCATTTTGATTCTTAATCGAGGATAGATGTAGATGTCTATGGGAGACATCATCCACTTACCAACAGGCGGGCTATTTGCTCGCTTGTCACCCTTATTCTATAAAAAAAACCGGTGAGTTTAGAAAGAGGCCACAGAAGGAACCAAACCAGGAGATAGCAACATAATCGTGATAACAACTCACAGTATTAAAAAATACGGATAGTATCCCGTCTACCAAGCGTGGCAACTATAAAAAATAACCTCAAATAAGGAAATCTAGGCCTATGTTCATATATATATATATATATATAATATATTAATCAGGCCTAGATAAATCAATGAATGAAAAAAAATGTTTAAGATCATAACGTACAAAGAGAAAAACGACAGGTTAAGATAAAGCAATTGCTTCACAGACAAGCCTAAAACGCAGCGCAGGTTATTTTATGTGACATTTACATTTTACATAAACCATATACAAAACTACGGGTATTATAACTTATTAAGGTAATTCATGAGGGACTTAAATACGGTTGCCAGATAGACAATCCGAAACATCTGCAGAAAATTTCAATTAATTTAAAGTCATCGGAGTTTTGAGACTGTGGTCGGGAAGAATAAAATAAAATTTTCCTTTTTATTTCGAATATTCATTACTAAATCAACAAGCTTAATAGTTAAAACAGTAATTAAAACTAAATGCATTAAAAAAATTACTGATAAACTTTCCTTCTCTTTTTGTATTTGCAGATGCAATATATTAATATTATATAGCCTATGTCACTCCCAAAATTAAGATGAATCTAATAACAAATCCGTTTAGTCTACAGAGCGTGCCAAAGAAATAGAAATACATACATACAACATAAATACATACACTCGAAAACTGTACCTTCCTTCTGGCGCAGTCGGATAAGAACTAAGCATCATTCAGAGACTCACAATTTTAAGAACTTACACAATTTGAAGTCTTATTTAAACTAATTAACAGTGAACTGCACGCTGCATTTTGCTAGCTGCAGCACGATTGGGTTGGCTCGACTGGGTACGACCACCCCTCACAGAATACCAACGTGAAACGGCAGAATAATGCTGCTCCTGCTGTATTTCGTATGGTGAGTGCAGAGCAACCCTTTTTACTGAAACGAGCCGTTCAGGGATGTCAACGCATCTGCATTTTGATTGTTAATCGAGGATAGATATAATAGATGTCTATGGGCCGCAGTATCCAGTTACCATCAGATGGACTGTGCGTTCGTTTGTCGCACATTATATATGAAAGAAAACTATACCATCATCACTTGAGAACGGCTGGACCAATTTTGATGAAATTTTTTGTGTGTGTTTGTGCTGTTATCGAGATCCAGAAATCTCCCGTGCGAAGGCGCGGCGGATCGCTAGTGTTATTTATATTTTATTATCGTTATCACAAATATTTATATAGGTTTTCATTGACATTACCAATTTACATCCTCGAGAAGAGGTTGTATATTATAAATTTTATAACATTTTAAGTTGTTTGGAGAATTTATATTTAGAGTCTAGCGGTCATATAAAATTTTGGGGGAATCCACACGAGTCTCAATCATCTGTCAAATTAACGCCTTTCCGAGAATGCACCAGCAGACATTTCTTTCTTGAGAAGTAACTTACTTTACTCATCACTCTGGGCGGGTGAATAAGTGAATGTTCACCCTAGCTATGTTCCCCATCAGCAGTCTGTGAAATTTCTATTAAATAAATAAATTTCTATTAAATTCTTCGTCGTCAATACATCATCGCTGATAAATTTGAACGTTATTATACTATACATTATAGAGCCATGAGCCCTGGTAGCTTATGAACTGAATGCTTCTATATTAAAGAAAATCACAGTTCGTGAGTAATCTGGGTTCGATTACCGCCGGCAACAACGAAAATTTAAATTATTCACAGTACAGTACTACCATAAAAATATTAATTAATGATAAATAGATAATATAAATAAAAACCGTTCTTTGTACACCGAAAAAACAATAAAATATTTTTATGAATGTTGTTAACAAATTATTTATTATAATCTTAATGATCGGTCAAAGAGCATTACAAAATAAAACGCAACAGTCGCCATTTTTTCATGTCGTAATAAAAATATAACAATAACAAACGATGGCAATTAATGTTATAAATAATTAAACATGAGCAATTGATATTGCAATGCTCTTGTTATCGCTTGATTGGTTTTTTTTATCTATCGAAGAGTAATTGTTTTAATAAAGTTGTAAAAAAACGAGAAGGTAATATTCGATGCGTATTCTTTTATTTATGTATTACACCGGTTTTTCGGAAAGGGCTGAACCGATTTAAATGATACTTTTTATTAAATAGGCTTTTTTAGTAATAATACTTCAGGGGTTGTCTTACAAATTTAAAGAAAAATCCATCCCAAAGGTTTGTAAAATAGAAAATGAAGATTTAAATGTACCTATTTAAACCACATTCCAGGTATTAATCTTGAGCTCGTAATATTCCTTAGTCCACTTAAAATCTAATATGTATATAAAAATTAATTGTTGTTTGTTCGTATTTTATGCGTGGCCATACCGTTCATCAGATTGCGGTAAAACTTTTTTTTTATAGGATAAGGGTGACATATGATTACACAGTCCACCTGATGGTAAGTGGATGCTGTGGCCCATAGACATCTCCATGTATCCTCAATTAAGAATCAATATGCAGATGCGTTGTCACCCCCGAGGACTGAGATGGAATACCTCGTTTCCAGTGAAAAGGGTCTCCGGTTCTCTACACTCACCATACGAAACACAGCAGCATTAAGCTGCTATTTTACGCTGGTATTCTGTGAGAGCGTGGTCCCCGGTCGAGCCAACCCATTCGTGCTGCAACCACAATATAGCTGCAGCATGGCTCTACCACCTAAAAAAAAAACTTTGTCAACCTTTGTAAAACTTTGTGTTTTAGTCTCCGGTTCTCTACAGTTACCATACGAAACACAGCAGCATTAAGCTGGTATTTCATGCTGGTATTCTGTGAGAGCGTGGTTCTTCCCTGGTCGTACTCAAGCAATAATATAGCTGCAGCATGTTATGTAATTTTGCTAAGAATGGTACACAAATAAATAGAAAAGAGCTGAAGGTAGGTCGTGGCAACTTTAAAATCACGCTCTTGAATAACAATGTATAGTTGTAGAGTATAGTTTTGTAGAGTGGCGGTTCCTGTACAAAAGAAGAGCCTCGTGTTCAGCAGTGGACTGCATTGGCTGATAAAGAAGAAGAAGGCGACACGTCACGGTATGCCGCAGACGTCGTTATGCTACATGCCCCGCCGTAAGCTTTCACTGAGGCCATACCCTTAAAGTTACAAATTTTAATTAAGTTAAAATCGTCTGGTATCACCCTCTTACCTAGTTCTGCTGCCAAATAGCAGTACCTGCACTTCTGTATACAATCTGAGGGCCATTATAATTACAGACTGCGAGGCATTCGCTCTCGTAATTTTTCAGATGTAATTAAAAGAACGCATCTGTAACACACACAGTAATGTAACAAGACTGCCTCGTTGGTATAGTGGTTGTAAACGCGACTGCTGATCATGAGGTCCCGGGTTCGAATCCCGGGTCGGGCCAAAAAATCAGTTATTGAGTTTTTCCGTCAAGAAATTCTCAGTAGCTGCCCGAAGTCAGGAAGTTGGCGGTGTCTCACCCCCGTGCCTCGGAAAGCACGTAAAGCCGTTGGTCCTGCGCCTGATCTGTCTCCGGACGTGTCGGTTTACCATCCCATCGGACTATGAGAGTGAGGGAATAGAGAAAGTCCTCCAGACCGAAATTCGGTCTGGAGGACATTATTATTATTACTGTAACACTACAGAAGCCATTCAGAAGCCACCTTCAGGTATTCTATAAGTAAATTTTTCACTCCAGTTTTTTAATAATTTTAAAAAACGTGAATGAACTCTATGGTCTCCAAGTACGCTATAAAACCGCGTTGGTATAAAAACTATTTTTACATACACGAAAGTCGATATATGGGATGATAAAACCCGTTCATGATAATTAATGGAATTAATTGAGCTGTGTACAATAAAAGGTCAATGTTAACTACATTTAAACTAAACAAGCTTTTTGGTTTAGCAACCGCAAACTTAAGGTGTGTCTACATTGATTGAATACGATTATGATATGTGACATTTCATTGATGTCGTAAAAACACATTTTCTGTTCACGTTTAGATAATTTTAACACTTTATTAAAAATCAATCACCTTTATTTTATTATTATATTGTGTTTTCCCTTGACAAAACTACTACTATTAGTATAATACTGTTTTAAAATATGCATACAATATTTATAAAAGAAGTAATTTTAATAATGGAAAACGAAATAATATGAACAAGATTAACAATTTAATACCAGGACATGGATTATGATATGCTAATACTGTGCAGAATAAAGTTACCCCAGGTTAATCAAAATGAAATGAGTGCGTGTACCTTTAGGCACGGTCGAGATAAATCTTACTGATTATTTTTTTATATTATACTAAGCCAGCGCTTACCTACAATCACACCTGTTGGTGCTTAACAAAAGCCTATTCACTCTTGCCTTAAAGACACCCACATTGTAATTGGATGGAAACTTATTCCACTCCTTTGCTGTGCGCATCACGAGCGATGTAGCAAACCGTTTGGTTCGAATGCGTGGTAAGTCAACAACGAAAGGGTGGAGACTGGCCGAACGTCTGGTTGTCCGATGGTGGAAGGGAGAGGGAGGAATTAAATTATGCAATTCCTGCGCACACTCTCCGAAATTCATCCTGTAGAAAACCGAAAGGCTGGCTACTTTGCGCCTGTGTTCGACGCTGGTAAGATTGATTTTAACCAAATTTGGGTCACCAATAAGCCTCTTAGCACGCTTTTCCATTGAGTCCAAAGCTGCTAGGTGGCATTTTGCAGCACCAGCCCATATATGGCAGCAATACTTCATGCACGGCCGGACTTGCGCTTTATATAAAGTAAGCAGCTGTCCCGGCATGAGGTATCGCCGCATCTTTGCAAGGACTCCTAGCTTCCTTGCAGCTGTTACGGCCTTGGACTCAATGAACCACCCGAAGTTAAGATTTGAGGATATCTCAACCCCTAACAACTGAACGGTGTATTCCAACTTACTGAAGTTAATAGTAGTAAATGTTGATATTTGTTTTAAAAGCAAATTTATAGCACTAAAAGGCTCACAGGTGGGCAAACCCTCCTCTTATTTCTGTTAGAGTTATGGAGCAAGAAGTCCGCCGCGATTCGAAGGTCGCTGTGGTGTTCTGTAATTTGGAGCGAGCGCGTAGCTCCTGAGCAACTACTGCTATTTATTTATGTTGTGTTTATATTTACTGATATTATTCATTTTTTTCATTATATTTTAATATCCTAAAGTCGCGCCTAAAGAAATTTAAACTGAAAATTTTTTTCTTCAAACCATGTTTCCAGGACATTTGAATATTCCAATGCGCATTGAAGCAACGTTGAAGACTCTTCCTTGCCCTTAAAACCTTCTCAGGGATAAAAACAAAACTTTATCCGGCAGTGGAACGTATAAAAGCTATCACTATACTTTATAATTTTATATGAATTGCCCTAGAAATTTAAAGCCAATAACTGCGATCTCTGCACATTTAGAGACGCGGAGCACTTGTGACTACTTCCTTATTTTTAGTAGTAAGTCCAGTTCAAGAAAGACACATGACTGCTTGCCTATTGAGAAGTTTCACAATTGTTTTAAACTGGCTTACTCCTATTATTTATGTGGTAAAATTTACAAACCAGTATGACAACAAATGATTTTAAATGTAAAAATTTACGATCAATAAAAACACAATAAATGTTTCGTAAATCATCAATCATTACAGCCTATCGAAAGTCTACTGCTATGTGGGATATTTGTTACAGTTGCCACGTTAGGCAGGCGCATTGGTAACTGTTTTTAAAATTTTGAGTTATCAAGAAGATGTGGTAGATATTATATTATATACGTGGTAGAACCACGCTGCAGCTATATTGTGGTTGTAGTACGAATGGGTTGGCTCGACCGGGGTAGGACCACGCTCTCACAGAATACCAGCGTAAAATAGCAGCTTATTGCTGCTGTGTTTCGTGTGGTGAGTGTAGAGAACCGGAGACCCTTTTTACTGGAAACGAGGCATTCCATCTCAGTCCTCAGGGGTGATAACGTATCTGCATTTTGATTCTTAATTGAGGATAAATGTAGATGTCTATGGACCACAGCATCCGCTTACCATCAGGTGGACTGTGTGCTCGTTTGTCACCCTTATTCTATAAAAAAAAGATGTTGCTGCTCATCCTGTTACAATTGCCTTCTGTCGCCTCTTACGACACTCACATGATGATATGGGATAGTAGATTATCTTTTGGTAAAATTATTCAATTCAAATAAGGGTGTTAATCTGGCTCATGGTTTTTTTTTTTACTTTCTACTTTCTGCAAATGGTAAATAAAAAGAAAAAAGCCGAGTGCATTGAACTTCTGTTAAGTTGCAATACGACTGATACAAATTAAAAACCTGCATTAAACGAAATATTTCTCTTTTATCAACACCGTCTGTGAGATAAGTTACCAGTTCATTAAGATACATTAAAGTGGTTTTGCCGCAAATGACTCGCGATAGACGAAAGGTCGTTTAAATGATGTTTTTTTTTTAAATAGAATAAGGGTGACAAACGAGCACACAGTCCACCTGATGGTAAGTGGTTGCAGTGGCCCATAGATATCTACATCTATCTTCGTTTGCGAATTTAAATGCAGATGCGTTGTCAGCCGTGAGGACTAAAATAGAATGCCTCTTTTCCAGTAAAAAGGGTCTCCGGTTCTCTACACTCACCATACGAAACACAGCAGCATTAAGCTGCTATTTTACGCTGGTATTCTGTGAGAGCGTGGTCCTTCCCCGGTTGAGCCGACCCATTCGTGCTACAACTATACTATTAATATAGCTGCAGCATGGCTCTATCTTGCATAATGGACATTTGACTAGGAAAAAAATAAAAAATAAAACAAATTTAAGACACAATGATTTCTTATATTTACTAGAATACTACACATGGAATAAAACTCATTTTACTTGAATTAAAAAAGTTAAAATTAAACGCGATAAAATCCATAAAATAGTTTGATTTCAAATTTAAGACGTATTCAATTACTTATATCGGTATATAGATATATTAATGAATCACTAACTTGTTTTTTTGTAAAGATTATGAACAGATAACGGTTTATTACACGACTTTAAGTATGGCAGTAAGTTATTGCATTATGTTTTTTTTAATTAATGAACTCGATTATCTATGTAAAACGTCATTTAACTACAGTTTCCTAGCTAAAAACTATTGACGCCAGATTGATTTCTACTGCAGGCGAATGTCCTTACATTTACACTCGGGGCTTGTGTAATCTTACTTTCTGTCTAATCATGAGACATAATTGTGTTTAACGGTGACTTTATAGTAGTTGAAGCAGTTGGTTTGTATAAAGTAGGTCTATGTATTTACGTAAGCTTATACTCTAGTTAAAGTCGTAGTTCCCTGTTCAAAACATATTTAATAAATTGTTTTATAACGTATATATAAGTATTATAACGTTTTATAACATATATAACGTGTATATATATTTATATAAACACACGTTATAAAACAGGCTATACTATATTTGCTTATTGAAATGAAAAGTAGACCTTCGGCCCTGACTGTATCAGGAAATTCAAAATTACTTAGCAAATTGTGGAATGATATTAATCAATTCTTTAATATAATATATTTAACCTGTACTACTAATATTGGTGAAAGCTAATTAGATACTGGTTAAAAAAAATTGTACGAAGGGTCTTTCGTTTATTAAATTCATTCACTTAGTCGACTTTGGTTTTGTTCATTCATCACAAATTATAACATATATTGCTTTATGTGTTAGAGTATTTATATAATTTTAAAGTTATTGACTTTTTTAATTATAAAATTTTGTGTGTCTTGGAAAATTTCAATTTAATTATGTACATAAAAACGTAAAAAAGATTAAACTACTCGATGATTAACAGTTTTCAATTTAATAAATTAAAAAATAATGATTATTCGATTATTGAATTTAGTAGATATATTACTAATCAGCAATTCGAATAATGAAATTAGTATTAGTTGTTAATGCGAATGTTGAATACAATAACAAACGGCGTACCGCTAAGAGAGAGTTACGCTCGAGAGAACTATGTGTATCATCTGATTAATGATTTTGATGCTTATGCATCAAACTATACTCGAAATGATCACATTTCGTAATTGACAAAAATTTGCAAATAGGCAATAGTTAGGAATACTTGAATCCTATAGTAGGTATTAAGTCATTGTGTCTCCTTTGTTATTCCTCTAATGATCTCATCCCAGAAAATCCAATCGAACATTGCCAGTTCCTATTAACACTCTATCGCGGTCCATGTTATTAATTTGAGATTGGTGATAATATATATATAATTTTGTTAGTGCTATCATTCGTGAGACTCAAATAATTATATTAATAATAATTACACCTCAATATTACCGTGTAGTGGCGGTGTTAGAATATCCACTACCCCCATATCATCCCGTGGGTGTCGTAGGAGGCGGCAGAGGGAAACAAATCAGGGGATAGGCAGCAGAGTATTCATAATAACGACTAAAAATAAAAAAAATAAAAAAACTGCGGTTGCCAACCCGCTTGCCAAGCGTGGCAAATATGGCAAATATCCCCGCTATGAGGGAGGCCTATGTTCAGCAGTGGACTTTAATAGGCGTAACCGTTACGGTAACGGTAAATAATTACACCATTTAAAGAATGCGTGGAAAATCAACAACAAGTGGGCGGAGACCTACTGACTGTCTGGTTGCTCGATTGTGGAAAGTGGAGGGAGGAATCAAATCATGTAATTCCTGCACACACTCTCCGCAACATGTACAACACCGAGGCTGACTACTCTATGCCTGTGCTCGAGGCTGACAAGATTGGCTTCAACAAAATCAGGGTCACCAATATGCCTTTTACTTAGCATTTAGCATGCCTGTCCACTGAGTCCGACGCTGATAGGTGGTATGCAGCAGACTAGCCCATATGTGACAGCATTACTCCACGAAAAGACTTGCGCTTTATATAATTATTTACAACTTTCCATCAGCTTGTCTGTTAGCTGGCTTGTAATAAGCTCGTTATTAAATAATAATTTACAAAAAATCGATGATTTAAATAAATTCTTACGTCGGTATTGCCATGAAACTGTTTTATTACATTAAAGCGAAGATGTTCGCAAAGGCGAATAATCAATTTTTTGCTCGTAAAAATGTGGTTTGGCAACGCTACGGCCGACGCGACGGTGGCGTGGCGGGCCGGTTTCAGATCGACAGATATCTTTTTCTTTACGAGAAGCGAAGCGTTGCGTATTAAATAGTTTAAATTAAAAGCACTGTTGATGATTCGGAGCGCTCTTCTCTACTTTGGTAAACTACTACATGCCGATTTAAGATGGTATTTTTGTTGGAAGCGCCGCAACAACCTTAAAGAAAATTTATAACTGAGTTTCAAGCATCGTATATAATACATAATAGTATTATATATCGTATATAATACGTATAGAATGACATAAATTAGAAGTGCGAGACAGAGTAGAAAAATATCAACATACGTCATTTTTGTTAATACTATATAATCGCATGTGCCCAAAAAGACACGTATGGCAATTCACAATGCTGTGTTAGTCCCTACTTTAATGTATGGTAGTGAAAGTTACGTGTGGCAGAAGAAGCACGAGAGTAGAATAAATGCTGTAGAAATGCGGTCATTAAGGAGTATGTTAGGGCTGAATCTGAATGACAGAGTGAGAAATTGTGTGATAAGAGAAGAGTGTGGTTTGCAAGATGATGTTGTGACCAGGATTAAGAAAGGAATGCTTCTGTGGTTTGGTCATGTAGAAAAACGAATGAGGAAAGAGTGACAAAGCAAATTTATGTGGCAGAGGTGAACGGCAGAGTCGGGAAGGGACGCCCTAGACGAAGGTTTATCGACCAAATTGGCGATATACTGAAAATGGGCCAAATTAAGAGTACCTTTAACCGACGAGCGTGTATGCGTAGGTATATGGATGTGGAGGAGGCGAGAGAGGTGTGTCAGGATCGTGCCAAATGGAAGTCCATAATCTCTGCCTACCCCTCTGGGTGACAGGCGTGAGTGTTTATGTTATGTTATATGTTATGTATATAATCGCAACGTTTTGTTGATAGACAATTTCATTTTATCAGTCTGTAACAGTTTACTGCTGGACATAGGGACTCTGTAACTGTAGGCAGGATTTTTTATATATAGAATAAGAGTGACAAACGAACACACAGTCCACTCGATGGAAAGAAGAATAGTAAAAAGAAGAATAATAGGCCCATAAACATCTATATCTATCCTTGATTAAGTATCAAAATGCAGATGCGCTGTCACCCACGAGCACAAAGATGGAATACCCCGTTTCCAATAAAAAGGGTGCCCGGTTCTCTACACCCACCATACGAAATACGGCAGCATTAAGCTGCTACCTTACCTTACCTTCAGCAGGTATTCTGTACAAGCGTGGTCCTTCTCCGGTCTAGGCGATCCATTCGTGCTAAAACCATAATAAAGCTGCATGACTCTTAAGTGTAAAAGGTATACAAGAACAAGTTTTTAACAATGGTATACCCCAGGAGAGTACCGTGAACTTTTGCAGCATCAGGGGACTTCATTCCAACCTTAACGCTGTCCACTACCATCTGGAGACGGCGAAGCCGGCCTTGCTCTTTTTAACCGAGAATCAGGTGTCCTCTCCGGCTGATACTTCATATCTCTCCTACCCGGGGTACAAATTAGAACACTCCTTTGTGCCCCGGGCTGGAGTTTGCGTATACGTCAGAGAGGACATTTGTTTTCGACGCCTCGGCAGACTTGAAGGTACGGACCTGTCCATCCTATGGCTGCGCGTAGACAGCGACGACCATCCCCGCGTTTACGGGTGCCTCTATAGGTCCCATAGTGGTAATGCCGAAACAGACCGACTCATCGACTACGTCCAAATGGCTACAGATTCCTTGCCACAGCAGATCCCATCCGCAGAGATCGTGATCCTTTGCGATTTTAACGCCCACCACGCCGAATGGCTCGGTTCACGTTTAACCGATCATGCGGGGAGATCTGTTTATGACTTTGCCTTGGCACATGGTCTTACGCAGCTGGTTACTTCGCCTACGCGGATTCCAGATGTGGAGGATCATGCACCTTCCCTGTTGGACCTTCTGCTGACCTCTCATCCGGACGGATATCAGGTTTCCGTCGAGGCCCCTCTAGGCTCGTCGGACCATTGTCTTATCCGGAGTCTAGTGCCATTCACTCTAACGTCGCGGTTGCATTCTGCAGGCTGCCGCCGT
This sequence comes from Parnassius orleans, assembly GCA_029286625.1. Classification (NCBI taxonomy): domain Eukaryota; kingdom Metazoa; phylum Arthropoda; class Insecta; order Lepidoptera; family Papilionidae; genus Parnassius; species Parnassius orleans. Next base: position 1,287,062 of record JAGSMP010000320.1, read on the forward strand.
GTTTGGCGCTATAGGTCGTCCGATTGGGATAGGATGCGGTCTTTTTTTGCATCCTACCCTTGGGGGCGGATTTGATCCCAGCGTTTTTGCTGATTCTGTCGCTGATGTGGTACTTCAGGGTATGGAACTTTTTAATCCATCCTCTTTAGTGCCCATCGGAGGCAGATCCCAGCCATGGTTTGGTCGCTCCTGTAAAATAGCATCACACTATAAGCACCCCAGTGCCAGCTCCTTCCACTTGACCGCATCCAGCGCAGAGCGGTTCGAATCGTCGACGACCGAGTTCTTACTGATCGCCTCGATTCACTGGCGCTGCGTAGGGATATTGCATCCCTTTGCATTTTCTATCGAATCTACCACGGGTAGTGCTCTGAGGAATTGTTCGGATTAATTCCAGCCGTCAAATTTCACGAACGCACATCGCGTCAAAATTCACGATACCATCCTCATCATTTGGATGCTTGGCGGTCCACCACTGTGCGTTTTACTAGGAGTTTTCTTCCTCGTACAACTTCTCTGTGGAATTGTTTACCACCGAAGATTTTACCGGACCGATACGACTTAGGGACCTTCAAGAAAAGAGCTTACTCCTTTCTAAAAGGCCGGCAACGCATCTTCAATTCCTCTGGTTCCCCTGGTGTTGCGGTTGTTCATGGGCGGCGGTAGTCACTTACCATCAGGTGAGCCGCATGCTCGTTTGCCCCCTCTTCTATAAAAAAAAAGAATCACAGTTTGTCTTTTAAAATACCTATATAATATATGCTATCTATCAGAGGCTATGTGTTCTGGCATTTTTCATGGTCGTCTCTAACGGCAATCATAAGATCATTTGGGGTGATAGATTTACAGATAGTAAGTAATATGAGAATCCTTACTAATTGGGAACTTCAAAAACCTTTAGTGCGATAAAAAAGAAAAACCTTTTTTGTATTACATGATTCCAAAAAACTTCCAATACTATAAATTAGATCGTAAAATTCAACGATTAGTAAATAAACTATCAATGCCTTACAAACGTTGCGACGAACGAACAAATTGATGTTATTAAGTCTCTACTGTGAAGCGGAAATATATAAAATGTTTGTTTTTATTTCACATCTAATGGTAAAACATCTTTTTTTAAAAAAAACAAGAATGTGATTACAGGGTAAGTAATACATAATTATGAACACAACTTCACTTTCAATCAGGTTTACATTCTTCACGATAAAATTTGTTTTGGGCATTAAAATATCTTAAACAGACTTGGTTACTTACCTAATCTGATGTTCTTTATATATGTTATGTAGGAAAATATCTGGGAATATTGAAAAAAAAGAGAAAGTTATTTATGTGTTCTCCCATACAAAATAACTATAGGTAGGTCTATATAACTTAAAATAAAATAAAGGAACAACGTAAAACCTACTATAAATTCCTAAGCAGGAGCAATTTAATTACGTTTAGGTCTCATTCTAAGTTAAAACAAAATAATGCTTTTTAGATAAGTATCAGGTATAAACTGGTTTGATGACAACTTGAAATAAATGCGTTATTAAAAAAAATGTACAGGTCTGTTAGACTGAGACGGTTGTTTCTAAAGACTTAAATGTTTTATAATCCGACTTTGTTGATAATCAACTTTTCTTTGAAATCTTTATTTTACTTTTTTCCATTAAACCCATTAAGATACTTCAAATTCAATAAAGGATTATAAAACATAAAAACAATAAATCTCTGCCATATTCTATATTGGTTTAAGTTACGCATAAATCTAATTTAACGTACAAATATACAAGCACTTAAATTACATATTCCATTTGTATACACTTCCCCGATTCCAAGTATGCATAATACAGGCCTAAATTTGTAGGCAAGCAGCCAAAGTGCATTGTGGCGAATGATATTAATATTACAAAAGCGTGTCAGTTGACACTTTTTATTGTTCTCAACTTGACGTAAGTGCAAACGAGTTAGATGGAATCTCGCTTTACTCAAATGAATCGTAAATAGAGATGGGAATTCAGTTTCAAATCATGAAGCTATTGGTATTTAGGGCAATGTATAATAGCTTTATACTTTGCAAGAATAACTCGTATAGGCAAAAATACTGTAATAATGATGTAATATAAGCCTTTGGGTTTGGTTAAAATGGCAGTAATTAAAATAAATACAAAACCCAATTCTCTTTCCGTCTCTCGGAGGTCTAAGAGTGTCTATTGTTATTTATTATAAATCACGGTATCACGATAGTAATTTTAAAATTAAATAACTAAGGATTCTAATTTCAATATTAGTCATTTGTTTATTGATTAGCGTTATGTTTTCATTGCATTTGAATCTTTTTCGTCATCATTGATACGTTATAAATTCGAATAATTATGGAATATGAGTATCGTCGTGGCAGCAACGCGGCACAAGCGGCACGCAACAAAAATGACGTTTACGGAGCGAATACTACAAACGAACGCACCACCATTTGTTGGTTTGCCCGCTTCCGTTCTGTAAATTTCAACCTGAAAAATGAATCTCGTGGTCGTCCGAAAACTTTGGTCAACAATGACGAATTAAAGGCGATTGTGGAAGCTGATGATACTCAATCTACGGCTAAATTAGCAGCAGCTTTCGGCGTTTGTTCTATTTGCGTCAAATTGGCAAGGTAAAAAAGATGCATCGATTGCATGGGTTTTAGATTAATAACTAAAAGTATAACGCACTTTGATTTATAGAAATAAAAAATATAGAAAAAAAAATATTTATAGCAATTTCATAGGTAAAGACCGAATATTATAAATTAGTTAAGCGGTCCACCAGATAATAAACGGCTAGACTATGGCTAGCTATGTCACGTAACTTGTAAACATGGCAAAATAAGCACTCGATGTGTTGTCACCCCGATGGCAAAGAAGAAATGCCTCACAGCCCGTTATCACACAGGGCCTTTTATCCTTTCAGCTGCAACACAGTGAAGAATAACAGTGATAAAATGTGACAATTTTTTTGTAGTTAAACACTTTCAATACATATAATGTTGGGAAAATACGTTTCCTTGTCAGAAATTTTCTTTAATAACTGTATTTAGTAAGTTAGTGTTATCAGTTAAATGTTTTTTCCAATAGATAAGAATGTAAAGGTTATTAAAAATACATTTTTTCTTTATTATTCATACACGTTTATTTAAATATTATATTATTTTTTTACTATAATATATTTATCGTTCTTATCATCACAATCAAAGACGTCTCATTTATTTCCTTGAAAAAGGCAGCGTACCTGTTTCTTTCTTTGTTTTTAATCTACTATAGGCTTTAGTGCTTGCTAATCATAAGAATTAGATGATTTGCACGTGCTCGTTTATCACTCATATTGTTAGATTATACTACCAGAACTGTTAGGTCTTATTCTTATGTGTCATTGGCTATAAACGTCGCATTGGACATGTGTAAGTGGGGATGAGTGTGTGCCTTTATTTATTCGCTTGTTCTTGGGGCACTATAATATACTTTCGTTGACAATTAATTTCAATACTATTTGTTGTTGCCAGAGTCAATATCATCCAAGTGGACATCATCAACACGACCCGTTCTAGTGGCAGAATATTATGTTGTAAACTGTTCATATTTACGAGTATGTGTCCGACTAACTTTTGTTGACATCTACCAATTTTATCAATTTGAAAGTTTGAAAACGCCGTATGTGTCCCGTCCTAAACTCTTATTAGGCCCTACTCGCTTGTAAGCTTGTATGATGCTTTCCAGACTAGTCGGGCATACATTCCTACGAGAGAGCTACGCTATAGTGTTAACACACTATATACACTATAGCGTGTTACTACACCAAGCTCACATAGAATGCCAGCGTAAATAGCAACATAATGCTGTTGTGTTTCGTATGATAAGCGATGGGAGCGGAAGACCATTTTCGGTAGTACTGAAGCATTTTATCTTAGCTGTCAGGTGTGACAACGCATCTGCGTTTCTATTGTTACTCGCGGTTTGATGTGGGTGTGCCTATAGGCTACGACATTCTCTTACCAAGGTGGTTTACAAGGTGGACTGTGTACTCGTTTGTCACTCTTACATCTTTATTAAAACCATGCAGTGTTCGAGATTTTCCGTGAGTACCGAAAACGTAGTAAATGAGTAACCGGCGGGATTCGACTTGTAACCACACGCATTACTATGATATTTAAGAGCATCGCGTAGTCGCTGACCTACCACGGCCGTAAGTAAATAAATAATTCTTTACCTTTTTGAATAAATATGAAACCTACAATAACTTTAGCCAAGGTAAAACAATCATACAGATAATAGGTAATTACTTGACATGTCACATTCAATGGTAATGATGCGTACATTAACATATTTTTGGCAATGGTATTTAGCCACTGACCTTAGCCTTGAAAAAGTATTGCAATAGTATTTATTTTGTTGAGAACTATTTTTTCTTTTATAAAACTGCAGTGACAAACGAATTTACAGTCCAGAAGCCAACTTCAAACAAAGGAGGCTACAGATACGTTATCACCTCAGAATATTAAGACCAGCCCTCTATACTCTTTAGACCGGAACACAGCAGCGCAAGCATTGCTATTTGGTGGTGGAAATTAGTAAGAGAGTTAATGCTACAACATTAAATCCTTTTTAACTATCGATCACTAATAAAAACTAGATACACAATCAGTGACAAAAAATGCCCTTACCGAATGAGCGCCCACTCGAACATTTGGGTGCGCTTTTAATTTGTACGTAGCTTTGTGAATACAACTTTAGGTAATGCATTTAAGGTTGAATTTACATTATTGTACATTAATTTCAACTAGAATTACGTCAAAACAATTGGCGACAGTTTTTAGAGAACTTTTGCATGGGATTGTGTAGCTATTTTTAACGCTAACCGATGATTATTACGCATGCTCAGATTGCTGGCAGAATTTAAATGTACAAAAGTAGAAAAATTACAATTTTGTGGTACCTGAGTAGCGACAACCTCCGAACAACTTGCAATTATACTGGCTATCCATAAACTTCAAACCGGAACACAATATTAGATACTGCTTGGTGGTACAGATAGAGAAAGAAGAACTTCTGGGCAGAAAAGAAACCCTACCTCCGATTACCATTCCTATCCTTCACTTCCCATGGAATGCCACAAAATTCGAAACTAAGCGACATGCATTCATCGACTCCTGAACCTTAAGAGTGCGTCACTCCATCTAATATAGGGCGTACTAGTATTGTCACTCGAAACCCCTTCTTCCTGTCGGTTGTCTTAAGCTTACTAATCCGTTGGGCTGTAATTTCTAAGTCACTCCGGTACCACCGATTAAAGTAAAATTAAAGCCAGATGTACATGACCTAACCGATCCTCACCGGTTGTACCGCTTTGACAATAAGATTTTAGTTTTATAGATACGAATCTAATCATAACAGATACAATTTCTTTTAAAACAAAAAATGAATATAGTTCGATGATTGATTGATTCGAACGTCAGACTATTTGACAGTCAGAATATTTGATGATATGCTTTCTTATCTAAAAACATATTTCTCTTTCTCATCTTCGTTTATATAACATAAATATTTGAATAGGCATCGAAATCGGAATCCCCGTGTAGTGGCGGTTAAGAATACCCACTACCCCATATCTTCCCGTGGGTGTCGTATGAGGCGACAGAGGGAAACTGAGGCAGAAGATGGGCAGCAGCATCCTTCTGATAACAACAAAACAACAATAAAAAAACTGCGGTTGCCAACCCGCTCGCCAAGCGTGGCAACTATGGCAATATACCCCCCATGATGAAAGTTACGAAGAGACGGCCCCCAGTCCGCGGCGGCCCCGCTATTCCTGGTTACGGTGGCGACCATGGTAATGGCGGGGCAGGGGTGCTAAGAATCTCCGGTGGAGGTTCGGTTGCCACCAAGGACGACTCGACCTGGCAACATATAACGCACGCACCCTGAGGACTGACGAGAAGATCCTGGAGCTGGAAGAAGAGATAGACAAGTTGCGCTGGAATATTATAGGATTATCCGAGGTCCGAAGAGAGGGGGAGGACATGGTAATCCTCGAATCCGGCAACTGAAAGTAGGGAAATTTGGAATAGGGCAACGGAACCCAAGGGGCCAGCAGCTGGCCGACTTCATGGAGAAAGAGGGACTCTTTATGATGAATTCTTTCTTCCAGAAGCGGACCCACAGGAAGTGGACCTGGTCGAGCCCCGACGGTTCGTCAAAAAATGAGATTGACTTCATTATGACGACCAGACGACAACTGATCAGTGATGTCTCAGTGATCGCGAGGGTGAAAACTGGCAGCGATCACCGAATGGTTAGAGGCACACTGAACCTAAACGTTAAGTTGGAGAGGTCTCGTCTAATGAAGTCAACGCTCCGTCCCCCTCGTGGTCTAATCCAGAGTCCCGAAAACTTTCAGCTCGAGCTACAAAAAAGTTTTCAGTGCCTAGAAGATTGCAATGCATTGGACGATATGAATGACAAGCTCGTGGAAAGTGTCCACTTCTGCAAGAGCCGCCGCAGAAGAACACAAAAACTCTCCGATGACACTTTTAATCTCATGGCTGTTAGACGGGAAATGAAGCTGCAGTCTTCAGCAGATTTAACAGCGTACAGGCAACTGAACAGACAGATCTCCAAATGCATGCGGCGGGACTAACGCAACTTCAATACAGCTCGTATCATCGGATCGAGCGGAACCAGGGCTCCAAAGTCTTTGCTAGAGATCTGTCTGCCAGACAGAGCCTACTGTCGAAGCTGAAGACTGAGTGTGGCAGCGTCGTTTCCGGGACACCTGAAATTTTGAGTGAGGTTGAGAGGTTCTACGGGCTGCTGTACACATCATCGTTGGAGCAACATGCAAGTGTGAGTAACAACACAAGAGCAAGTCTTATCCGACACTATTCCGATGATATTCCGGAAGTCAGTCTGAGCGAGATTAGAATTGCTCTCCAGCACCTTAAAAACGGCAAGGCCCCAGGCGAGGATGGAATTACAGCGGAGCTTCTGAAAGTGGGTGGAAAACCTGTACTTGAAGTCCTTCAGAAGCTCTTTAATTCCGTCCTCCATGGTGGCACTACTCCGGAGGCGTGGATCAGAAGTGCAGTGGTCTTGTTCTTCAAGAAAGGCGACAACGCTCTCTTGAAGAAAACAGAATGATTTCGCTTCTGAGCCGCGTCTACTTGCTGTTTTCGAGAGTCATTACGAATCATCTCGCACGCAGACTTGACGACTTCCAGCCTCCCGAACAAGCCGGTTTCCGAAAAGGCTTTAGCACCATAGAGCACATACACACCCTTCGGCAAATTGTACAGAAGTCCGAGTAGTACAATTTGCCACTATGTCTGGCGTATGTGGACTATGAGAAAGCCTTTAATTCCGTCGAAATTTGGGCGGTGCTGCAGTCCCTTCAGTGGTGCCAAGTTGACTGTCGGTAGGGCTACGATGGCTATCCGAGTACAGAACCAGAGTACGAAACCTATCCAACTGCAGAGAGGTGTAAGACAGGGTGACGTTATATCCCCGAAACTCTTCACCGGTGCATTATAAGACGTTTTCAAGCTGCTGGACTGGAAAGGATACGGTATTAACGTCAATGGCGAGTACATCACTCACCTTCGATTTGCCGACGATATAGTCCTTATGGTAGAATCACTGGAGGACCTAAGCACTATGCTCAATGACCTTAATAGTGTCTCCCAACGGATAGGTCGTAAGATTAAAATGGACAAAACAAAAGTCATGTGTAACGTCCATGTCACACCTATGCCGGTAGTTGTTGGGGACACTAAGCTCGAAGTTGTTGACGAGTATGTTTACCTGGGACAAATAGCCCGACTAGGTAAGTCCAAATTCGACCGAGAGGTCAATCGACGGATTCAACTCGGCTGGGCAGCGTTCGGGAAATTGCGGCATATCTTCTCGTCAGGTATACCTCAAAACTTAAAAACTGGACTGTCCAACCAGTGCGTGTTGCCAGTGATGACCTGTGGAACTGAAACGTGGTCCTTCACTGCTGGCCGGATGAGGAAGCTCAAGGTCGCTCAGCGAGCTATGGAGAGGACTATGCTCGGGATTTCTCTGCGTGATAAACTTAGAAATGAGGATATCCGCAGTAGAACCAGAGTCACCGACATAGCCCAAAGGTAAGTAAGCTGAAAAGCAAGCTAAATTAGTAAGCTGAAGTGGCAATGGGCCGGCCATATAGCTCGAAGAACCGACAACCGATGGGAAAGAAGGTTCTCGAGTGGCGGCCTCATACCGGCGAACGAAGTGTAGGGTGTCCCCTCACTAGATGGAGTGACGACCTGGTAGGACATGCAGGAATTCGATAGATGCATGTGGCTCAGGACCGTACTTTGTGGCATTCCTTGGGGGAGGCCTATGTTCAGCCGTGAACTTGTGAAGGGCTGTAATGATGATGATGATGATGATGATGATCGGAATTTTTAAATTTCAAAAAAAACTCAGGAACAATACCTACATAGATGATGATATGGGCAGCAGCATCTTATTGATAACAATTCAAAATAATAAAATAATCGCCTGCCAAGACGCTACAATTGTACACTGGAATTTTACAGCCTATTAAAGTCCGCTACTGAACATACGCCTCCCCCATAGATTGCCTCATAGGATGGATATTTGTCATAGTTTTCACGCTTGGCAAGCGGGCAACCGCAGTTTTTATTTTTTATTGTTATTAGGAAGGTGCTGCTGCCCATCTCCGGATTTGTTTCTCTCTGTTGATTCTTACGACACCCACGGCGTGATATAGGGTCATGGGTATTCCTACAGTCCTATAATATACCAGGTGCAAAATACCCTGGTCGCCGATGAGTTGTAGCATCAAATTTGCGACACGTCTGGTTCTGTATCTAAATGAAATATATTCAATGGGAGAGGCGGTGGGAATACCATAGTAATAAAAACAATTATTTTTTTACGGCCAGTCATAAATTTTGTAAAGTGCAAAAATTTAAATGTTTAAAAGTGTTCATTATCATATTTAAATATGCAAACATTTGCCCGTTAGGTATGTACGTTTTTTTAAATGTCTAAAGACCATTTGCAATCCAGATTTAAAAATAGATATATAACGTTCAATATTCTTAACATATTTAAATAATGAGCCAAATTTCTATTGTAGCTTTTTTATGAAATAAAGGTGACAAACGAGCACATAATACACCTCATGGTAAGAGGAATCTGTGGCCCATAGACATCTGCTCGTATATCTGTCCATGATAAAGAATCAATATGCAGTATGCGATTTCACCTCTGAGGACTAAGATAGAATGCCTCGTTACTACTAAAAAGGGTCTCCGGTTCTTTACACTCACCATACAAAACACTGCTATTTTACGCTGGTATTCTTTAAGAGCGTGGTCCCTGCTCAGTCGAGCGGACCCATTCGTGCTTCAACCTTAATATAATGTAGCTGCAGTGATACTCTCCTACTTAAGACACAACACATCTTAACACAAAATTAAAATGTTTAAACTTTGCCACAAGGGTCTTTAATCGAAGTCTAATAAATTTCATATTAACTTACCTGTATAGCTTATTAAAGTAGATATGAAGCAAAAATATAATATAGGTTATATTTAAGCATATAAATTTAACTATTAAAATTAATAGACAAATAAAATACACGATAACACACAAGGACTACTTCACGAAAATAAAAAATAAAAACTCATATTCTTATGTACGTAAATACAATCTTCATAACGTGAAACACTCAATATGGATTACAATATTGCAATAATATATCGTTCTTATATGAGCATATATACTCGGCTGTTAATTACCCGAGGTTCTTCCCCGGGCTTTACTAAGAACTTTCTTCTTTCTTTTTTATTAGAACTTAAATAGTCCACAGCTGGATATGGATCTATCTCTTTACTCCGATTGATAACAGTATCACCATCTATAATATAAGTGTAAGCCAGATATAAAATGCCTTAACCTGAGACTGGAAGTTTTAAATTTTGTGATATACACACCATGGCCATAGGATTAGTAAGCTAAAGTGGCAATGGGCCGGTCATATAGCTCGAAGAACCGACAACCGATGGGGAAAAAGGTTCTCGAGTGGCAGCCTTGTAACGGTAGGCGAAGTGTAGGGCGACCCCCCACTAGATGGAGTGACGACCTGGTAAGACATGCAGGCAGTTGATAGATGCAGGTGGCTCAGGACCGTGCTTTGTGGCTGTAATGATGATGATGATGACACACCTTGGAGTTTAGGCGTAAACTTGACCGCCGGCGGATTGCTGTTCCCTGTATTATTGTTTACATAAGGTCAAACCTTGATTTAAACAATAATGTAGGTTCAATGTACATATGGGATGTAAAAGTGGTGCGTGTATCTGGAATTATTAGTGAAAACTATGTAACATGTTTTCATTAATAGTGTTCCGATGGAGAAAAAAAAAAGTTACTTTGTCCTCATAGGCAACTTAAGATAATATCATCATCTATTATCTGCTGGCTATAATTTCCATCAAAATCTCCCAAAAACATTGAAATAACGTATTACTGTAAAGATTTTTTTTATTTTGTTTGGTTTCTTTTTGGCGAAAGCCTTTGTAGCCAATGCCACAATAAATGAAAAAAGTGGATAGGCCTTAAAATTATTTTAAACTTTGTCTTACCTCTTAATATATTTTTAACATCAGAAGTGGGCTAATTTCTAATAGTCATTTATATGATTATATAATTTTCTACGAAATTAAAATAGAATGCTGCAGAAGTATTCATATATATTTTCAGGTCTGCTTGATCAAAAAAGTATAATTAATTTTTTCTTTTATAGGATGAGGGTGACAAACGAGCACACAGTTCACCTGATGGTAAGTGGTTGATGTGGCCCATAGACATCTACATCTATCCTCGATTACGAATCAAAATGCAGATGCGTTGTCAACCGTGAGGACTAAGATGGAATGCCTCGTTTCCAGTAAAAAGGGTCTCCGGTTCTCTACGCTCACCATACGAATCACAACAGCGTCAAGCTGCTATTTTACTCTGGTATTCTGTGAGAGCGTGGTCCCCGGTCGAGCCGACCCATTCGTACTACAACTATACCAGTAATATAGCTGCAGCGTGGCTCTTCCACGTAATTCAAATAAATCAGGCTTATAATATAGTGTTTTTGCATACCGTATTATTTTCATAACAGTACATTATCCACCCAATGAAAATATAGCACAATATTTTAAACGATGGTGCAGTTGGCAACCCTAGTTATATTAAATCTTAAAACTATAATTTAAATTTGATTTGCATACATAAAACTGATAAAACTGCAATAAAAATATAAAAGCCGATAAAATATGTTGATTATTGTTCGTTCCGAAGTTATAAATTTCCCAAATATAAAATATTACTATTGTACAGTCGCTCTTTCTATGGATTTAAATACTACGTTGTCTTACTTTGAGAGTTAAAATAAAATAAATTAGATTTTTAAAGTATTCAATCATTCATTTATTCATTACAGTCTCTCTACAAAAGTACTCTGCTGAAAATAGGCCTCCCCATAGATTGCACTTGGCAGGCGGATTACAAACGCAGTTTTTTTTTGAGCCATTATCAGGAATATACTGCTGCCTATATCTTTGTTTCATTTCCCTCTGTATCACTGTGTAGTGGCGGCCTAAGAATATCCAATAGCCCATATCATCTCGTGGGTATCGCATGAGGTGACAAAAGGAAAATCTTACTTAAAATAAGTCAAAAAAAGGAAAGATCTAGTTTTGTGACTCTATTTAGGCAAAGTAATCACTACTTTACCTACTTAGCTAATAGATGTACAGGGTACATGCTGTTACAACGTTTTTCAGCGTTGGCTTATTGAATAAATACAAATAAACAAAATTACTATGTGACGTCTCCAATTACTGACAAAATATTCTCAAACCAAACTCATACGCGTGACATATTTTAAAATTGCTTTAGCATGGTCAATTAATCAAATGTTCAATGTGATATATCTTCATTATTAATAACCGTAAATATAAGACTTACGTTTATCTCAATAAAAAACTATGTTATTTAAATTGTTTCGTTTCTTCGATACGTTAGCAGTCACGCATTTTAAACGGTTAGTTTAAAATTATTTACGCATCTTCTGATTTATATTGTGTATTGTTTTCAGATATTTGCCATTAACTAGCTATGTAACTAAAAGAAAGAACTAATTTTTATTTTCTATTTTATAATTATACTGGTTGTTACAAAGCTACTCGTAAAGCCGAAAGGAGGTTAAATGGGGCCTTATAACGAGTCCATTCACAATATTTAAGAACCGTAGTAACGCTGTATAACATACCCCAAAAAAATAAAAAAATATTATTATTTTCACTGATGTGCAAACCCTATTTCAGTAAAATTAAAGAGTAAACTACGCAAAATGTACCTACATTTCTACCTAATTCGCGGAACGACAAAAATTTTAAAAGACCTAACCTAACGAAACAACCTAAACGAACACTTACTTTTTCATAATAAACGTCAAATTTACAGAAACGGCGCAAAGTGTGCTCCGCCTTGCTCAATACACAACCTCGCTCGTCGGGATATGGCTTGTGTGGCATTTCGCAACATCGTCGGTGTTATTGATGCGAAAACCGATCTAACACGCTGTTCCATCTCGACAAACGTTGGGAAATCGGAGAAATACACGCTGTCCTTCACATAACCCCACAAAAACAAGTCCAAGGGTGTGAGGTCCGGAGAACGAGCAGGCCATAGCACCGGTCCCCCGCGGCCGATCCATCCTCGCGGAAAGCGAACGTTAACATGTTCTCGTACGTTGCGAGCAAAATGTGCCGGAGCTCCATCATGCTGAAACACCATGTTTCTTTGGTTCTCAAAGTAATCCCAGTCAGCCACAGGAAAGTCGTCAATCGCCTCTTCAAATTCCGTTTGTAAAAACGTTAGATAGTTGCTACCGTTCAGACGTGATAGCATAATGACGGGACCGATGACATGCCCGTCATAAAGGCCAGCCCACACATTCAGCCGCCACTGGTGTTGGAATCTGGCCTGCCGTGAAGCATGTGGATTCACGCGAACCCAAACGTGATCGTTATGCATATTTGAAAGTCCTGACCTCGTGAATGTTGCCTCGTCCGTCCAAAGAACATAGTTTACAAAATTAGGGTTTTCCTATAACTGCCTGAGGTACCACTCGCAGAAGTTCCTCCTGGGTGCAAAATCGGAGGGTTCCTCCTGTGTACGTCGATAGTGATAAGGGTGACGATTGTCGTCACGAAGAATTCGCCAAACTGCAACATGGTTTATACCGAATCATGTTCCGGCTCGCCTCGTACTTGTGGTCGGCTCTTCTTCAAAATGCTCTAACACTAATTCAGCCTGCCTCGCGTCGACTGTGCTTGGACGTCCACTTCCAGTAGAGCGATGAAAAGAGCAACTTGACATTTTTTGAAGCCAGTACTTGAGTATAATGACACATTTTTTTAACAATAGCATTACGCACACAGTCCACCTGATGGTAAATAGATGCTAAGGTCCAAAGACATCTATATTTATCCACGATTAAGAATCAAAATGAAGGTGCGTTGTCACCCCTGAGGATTAAGATGGAATGATGAAACATGACACATTCGTGGCCGTTTAACGCACGTGCATGAGATTTAAAAGCTTACTAACTGAACAATAGGTTTTGTTTGAATGCATATAAAAGTGTAAAGTTGATATCGTTGTAAAGAACCTTGCCATGCAGTTTTGATGCGAGTCACGCATCGAATTGTAGCAATCAGAACTAATTAATCGCTTCCATGCGTTATAAAATAACTTATTACTTCGTTAACAGAAACGTTATTCAATGGATATAAGATGGCTCCAATTCTTACGAAATATAAACGACGATTAAATACACTATTCGTCTATTAGTAGGGTGTCTTACTGGCAGTTAGGAGTTCTTCTGGGTGGTACGACACTCTTACCCAATTCTGGCTATAATTACAAGCGGTGAGTTGAGCCCAAAAATATCAGATAATGCACAAACAAACGGAACATTTCCTTATAGCATATCACATGAGGCGAGAATGCAAACATTTTAAAACGTAAGCCGTAAAATAATTCATCAAGCACTTTAATATTACTAAGTAACACATAATCTCAACAATGTCACAGTTATCTGAACAAAAACATTTTAATAACTATACTTTCAAGGTCGCTAAAATAAATTGTATGTAAGACTGTGATGCACAGTAATGTTTATAATACAAAAATTAAAAATAATAAAACTCTAAAATATTATTTATTTTTATCGCTTACTCTATTACTTAAATAATCGTTAAGTACTTACATAGTCGTAAAATGTTTAAATCATATCTGTCTTATACAGCTGTTGGTATACCTCTGTCTATAGGCCACAAGATTTTTCTGGTTTTTCCCTCTTACGACTTCCACAAGTGGATAGAGGTGATGAATTTTCATATGTCGCCACCACACAGCACTGATATTAGTTTTTGACCGAAACTGAATTTTTTAAATAAGAGATATAAATAATTCTCACGTTATAAAGTTATCTTTCTTACACCGCCACTACCTTACTTATTTTTTTTTATTTATTAGGATTACCAACGATTGATACAATATTACATTTAAAAAAAATTACGGTAGTCTTATTTCGAAATGTACAATCACTTAAAGGTAATCAAAGCATGCTATTAATTTACAATTTAGTACTAATTACTTAACATAAAAAACCCTTAGTTTTTAAAGAATTTTATATTGTATGCGTGTGTGTGCGTGTGTGAAGTGCGTGTGCGTGTGTGTAAGTGCTTGTGCTTGTGTGTAAGTGCGTGTGCATGTGTTTTTGTTTGTGTTCTGTGCTTTCGCAATGTTTGAAGTACTTACACAAATTCTTATAAAACTGACATGTGGAATCAAAATTAACATCAACGATATCACTACATTCATTAAAAAATTTACAAAGCTTTGCGACTGGTGCGCACCGAGAACAGTTCTGCGACGTGGTAGATAAAGAAGTGTAATTTGTTTGCGAGGAATTCTACCTAATGGGAGTATGAAATTTAAATTGGCTTTGAAGCTGTGGACAATCAATCTCATTTCTAAGCACCTTGTATAAAACATAATATCTATCAATTTTCGGTGTTTCGATAAAGATAGCATATTAAAATATTGACGCCTATCTGCATAAGATGATATATTCAGTGCTTTTCCATCAGAATATGCAAGATGCCACATAAAACGTTTTTGAACTCTCTTCAATAGCAACGAATGTGTGGACGCCAGACAACACTGCAGTACTCCATTATACTCTTGACAAGGCTATTGTATTTTTTTTTTGTTTTAGGGTTTTTAAATGACCTATCAATTCTTATGATAAACCCTAACATTTGTGGTTTACTGCAAATATGTTCTATATTGTAACTAGTATATCGTAATTATAACTCTAGCTAAAATATAAATTAAAATCTTTATATGTAAGTTGAAATTTTAAAAACTATAATAAAAAAAAACTAAAACTAGTAATTTAACTATCAAACAGTCCCACTCCACACAGTATCGTGCCAAGAACGCCGGCTGCGTTCCCTTTTTTCCCTTTGAGCGAGAAAAGAGCCAGCCCTCTTATCACCAGCAGCAACGACCAGCCGCGGATGGAGTTCCTTTAAGAACTTCACCGCACGTGGACCCCACGGACCGATAGTCTCTACAGCAAATGGCACAAATATGTAGTCATCTCTCAGACACTCATATTTGCGCCACTTACTCAGTTCAGCTGCCTCGGCTCAAACGAGGTACCCCTGAGATGAGAGGCCGCCAAAGTGTCTACGCAAGTAGCATCCCACACTAGGGCTTTACCTCTCTCCCAAGGGACCAATGTCATACCGTCGGGTCTCCTGCCATCGTCTCTAAATATTCCACAAGGCTCTAAAACCGAGGGAACATTTATAGAGACAAGAGCCCTTCGGATGACATCGTTCAAAGAATCGTGCCGTGAAAACCTACCAGCACTTTTCTTACAAGAAAGTCCGTGGAGCCCAAACTTGTCGACGCTGCTACCACAGGGGCACTGATGGGGTTGACAAATCGCCGCTCCAAGTCGACAATTCCTACAGCGATGCACAAGCTAATCTAAGTAATGTGCCGAGATTACTTGATGGTAAAGCGTGTAACCAGTGACTAGATTTCTTAGTCGAAACAGCTAGAAGGCGGGCCTTATTTTGGTCACTATGAAAATTATGAAAGAAATCTTTCTGCACCCTCTGTACCAACGGAATATCCCACTGTTTTTGTTGGTTAACTTCCATAACTAACATTTTAGGAGATCCATTTATGATACTATCAATATGAGGTAAAAAAATTAGTTTTTATCATAATATATACCAAGGTCCCTTATCATTTCTACTTCTTGTATTTTATTATTCCCTATATAGTAATTATTATTCATTAATTTAGAATTCCTTGTAAATTTAACATGTGAACATTTAGAATTATTAATATCCATGCCGTTAAGATTACACCATATTAATCTATTTAAAGCTGCCTGTAACAATACTTAATCTTCTATTGTATTCATGTTTCGTTTCACACTTTATTATTGACGTGGTAGAACCGCTCTGCTCAAATATTATGGTTGTAGCACGAATAGGTCGACTCGACCAGAGTAGGACCACGCTCTCATAGGATACCAGCGTAAAATAGTAGCTTAATGTTGCTGTGTTTCGTATGGTGAATCGGAGACCCTTTTTATTGAAAACGAGGCATTCCAACTTAGTTCTCAGGGGTGACAACGTGTCCGCATTATGAATCTCAATCGAGGTTAAATTGTTAGATGTCTATGGGCCTCAGCATCCATATACCATTAGGTGGACTGCTCGTTTGTCACCAATATTCTATTAAGAAAAAACCATATTGTCCCGTGGGTATCGTCAGAGGCGACAGAGGGAAACTAACCATGAGATGGGCAGCAGCGTTTTCCTGATAACAACTAAAAAAAACTGCGGTTGCCAACCCGCCTGCCAAGCGTGGCAACTATAGCAAACCCCCTTATAAGACATTCTATGGGGAGGCCTATGTTCTGCGGTGGACATTGACAGGCTGTAATGAATGAATACCTAATGAATTAAAGTAATCTTCAACATGTAAGGCGTATATCGCCCACAGAGAAGAGTTGATGCGTGACCGATTCTACTCAACTCTGTTTCTCTTCAGGCCTTAGAATCAAAGATCAAAGGCAACCTCAACACTCAACCTTAATATACAGCGTGCTTCATTGTTCTGACATTGGTGTTAATTTCACGGCATTTGCTGCTAATAATGAGAAGCAATTATAATGCATAATATGTAAATATTTTTTTGCAGATATATTATGTAAGTATATGAAAATGAATTTAAATGGCAATATAAAAAACAAACAAAAAGCAATACATGTTCTTACTCGGGTCGCTAACAATCCTTTTTGATTAGACAATTACAATACAAACAATAAAATTAGATATAGAATAGGAACGCAAGGAAGCGGTTGTATGCCTTATTCATGATTTGGTAAGGGTGATTTTGGTATAAACGTTTGTGTCTTGGCCCACAGCCACTATTAAAACTAGCAACGTTTGTGACGATAATATAAGCACGCGCCAAGTACATATTGGATTTCCATTCAAACACTTAACTGGATGTTGCTGTCGCTTCGCTTATCATCAAGTGATACTTTGGTTGCGAATGCTAAATTCATTCACTACCTATTGTTAAATAATACAATATATATGATAAGTCTTAATCAGTTTTTTTACAAACATTTTTGACTCTTATTTGATTTTCAGTAGAGATTTGAACAACATGAAATATGTGTAATTAAAATTATATTTTAATTAGGTATATCATTTAAATATAAAGTAAAATAATTAATACGTACGGCCTGAAATTTTATGTTTTATGATATTACATTATGCTAAACACAGACTATAATTAAGTATTATGTAATCCTTCCTATTGCGTCTTCTGCTAAGTCTGGATTCAAAACCGATACGAAACTAAACAGTTTTTTAATTTGTATATATTTACAACATGGTATACAATGGTATATATCTTATATTTAAAGACATTGAATAACAATTTTTTTAACGCTTTTATCGTGATTAATAATATTACTTTATTACAACCGTGGTCGCAGAAGAACCGAGGTATTGGATGTCCTTAAATCCACCCGGGCTATCTTTTAATCATTGACTTTTATTCAGACCTACTTACTCAAAAAGAGATTAAATTACCTTGAAGCAGTTGTAGGTCTGACTTTGAATTTAAGCTTATTAATCACTGGATTTCAAGCCCATGTTAGCACCCAGTCATCCTTTCTATTGAAATTAGGATGTTTTTGATTTCAATATTCAAATGAACCATTTTTATTATCAGGTATTTTTGCTATAAAATTAACAATGTAATCAATTAGCCACTATTTTAGGATAATGGATAAATATGGTCTCAGTAAATGTTACTCAATTGAGTAATAATAAAATTAAAATTAATTAATTCATTTCATTCTTATTACCTTTACTTTTTCTTGCGTATTCTACCGAGAAAACAATTGATTCTTCCCCTTGTTGCATTGATTGCAGGCGCGGTGACTTTCATAACAAATACAATCGATTTATCAGTCATTTGAGAAACATTCCAGCTGATAAAACCGACACGCGAAGGACTTGCAATTCTATTTAATGCTTACAAAACGTCTGATGTGAGTTAATGTCGTATTTGTCTCAATAGAATTTTTTTATAATAGTTTTGTATCATAAGTATGGGTGCAAAGCTACATTACACTTTTGTCGGTCGCTGAACTTAGTAGGGAGAGTACCAGACTGCACATAAGTCCCTACGTAAGCCCTCAGAATGTGACGAGTCAGAAGTTTTAATTCCAATCGGAGCCAACACACAATATTTTTTGATCTTCGGATCTGTCTTGAATTGTCGAAATTATGTCACTCCTATCTCGGTGCGATTTACTCCGCAAATACGCTTTGATTTTTCGTTATATTTTGCAACCTAGACTAAGACATTTTTATAAACGCATTACAACAAAACTGAGTGTCAAACTTTAAAATTCTGGCAGTGCATTTGAGACAAATTTCGATCTTAACCATTGAAATATGAAAAACAGCTTCTTTCTTATATCTATGATCTTATCTTAAAGCGTTACATCGATCGCGAGTAGTATAGTACAAAAAATTCCATGTGGTTAGCGTGTAGCTTGGACACCATAGCTCATCTGTGTTTGCTATTAAATAACTGGAAAGGTAATCAAAATAGACCAAGAACATTATTATTATTATCATACCTTCGTCAAAGCTTTTGCAAAAATAATACAATACGATATTTACTTCTTTGTTAATATGTTTGTTGAACTAATAACTCGTTAATACTGTTGTGTTTTTACACAGATTTTTTTTGTAGAATAAGGGTGACAAACGAGCACACTGTCCACCTGATGGTAAGTGGATGCTGTGGCCCATCAGCATTTATCCTCGACTAAGAATCAAAATGCAGATGAGTTGTCACTCCTGGGGGGATTATGATGGAATACTTCATTTCCAGTAAAGAGGGTCTGCGCTTCTCAACACTCACCATAAGAAACACAGCAGCCTTTAGCTGCTATTTTACGCGTGTATTCTGTGAGATCGTTGGCCTTCCTCGGTCGAGCCGACCCATTCATGCTACGTCTAGGCAGTTCATGCTAGGCTAGGTACAGTCTAGGCTAATATAGCTGCAGCGTGGCTCTTCAACGTATAAAACTAAATAATCTAAGCTGACTAGAGGTAATAATGAAAAACGTAATTTACACATTCTTTAATTACCAACTTCCGACTAAAGTTGTAGTATTGTACAAGTGCCTAGTATATGAGTAATGTTCTAGTTCTTTTATAAATAATTAATCAATTAACATTTTTAATGGATAAATTTCGAAGAATATTTTAAATATGTTTTCACGTAAATTCAAACAACCTTTACATTTTCGTACTAACATTGCAGACGCAAAGCGATTTAATGACCAGGCTAAGTGCGCATTTAATATCATGGATAAGTTTTTATAACGTCTTTTCAGTATATAATCTAAATACTGTATAATTCTTGTTTTTTCGCTGTGAATTTTAAATGAATGGCAAGGATCAAAGTGGCCTCGAACTGGATTCAGTCGTTTCGTTACATGTCGTCTAAATGTTCAATGGAAATAGTTCAACGCGGCCTTTCCACGCAACATATGGCCACGTTTCTTAACAAGCAAAGTCAATTAAAATGTATTAGATCTAGATAATAATTTTTATTCTTAGCTTGTCGTGGTAATTATTTGAGTTTGCTTATAGTATTACTAAGAAATCAGAGCCTGAGAAGTTTCATAGCGGAATAATGAATAATATTTTAAATGAACTTAGCTACAATAGGTACCTAATTGCTTGTTTATATATCGTCATAATCAGGCTTCTTGTCCAATGCCTGACTAAGGTATTTTTAAGGATACATGCATTCAGAATTAGGATACATGCATTTCAAGGAGTTGACTGCCCACGTTCTGTGCCTGCCCACTTACATTGTGCAAGCAAATTGGTGAACGCAGAACCGAGCCCTCGCTCTATATCGCTTACCTATTGCGCTTACCTATTGCTGCAGGTAATTAAGTTTTAACTAAAGTAAACTATTAATTTATAATTTTTTCTATAAATAAGTTTATAGAAAGAAGCTGACCCTACTATCATTTATAAATGCAATAAGATTATGTTTTCACTAGCCTATAAGAGCACACAGCTAGGCTTTGGCCTATCCCATTGTAGTGAGGGTTTACCTCAACCGTAACGCTTGCCAAGTAGATTAAATATCGCAGTACAAGATGTCCTGCAACTTTAATTTAATTCGATACAATCAAGAAATTGGTGATGGTAACCATACATACAAAATAATTCGCGTTAAATATAGAACCTTCTTCTGAACCATTCTTTGAATTCGGTTAAAAGAGAGTTTATATAGAATAATATGTGTACATTTTTTAAAGATATTTTAGATTTCTTTTTAAACAAATTACTCGAGTAATTAAGAAATAAACTAAACCTCATCAAAATGAACAGGCGCGGAGACCGTGTGTACGAAATTTATCGCAGCCTTGATAGGGTCAGCGAAATGGCCCATGGGATAGGCACTGACGCAAAGTATCAAGGTCAATTATATTATATTACCATGGGCGTTTCCACTGCATAAATGTTTTTAAGGTGTGAACGTAAAAATGATTGCTTAAAGCTATTCCAATTATAGCGCGACTTTGTTTGGAAATTGTAAGTCAGTGTAACAAATTATCAAAGATAAAGTTTTTACATACTGACTGCAATCTAGTAACTGACAACCATAATTGTGGCATAATGTAGGTAGGTATTTTAATTTTAATTTAAAATGCTTCTTGGAGCAGCGACAAATGTGCGAGACGTTTGGTACTGCGATCATCATTACGCCCGCCAAGTGTGACGATTGAGGCCTATAAGCCAACTTACATCTTAGACTTTAACGGGTTGATGATGATGGTGATGACGTTAAAGAAGTAGTGACGTCATTTTGTCCCGTGGGTGTTAAATGTACTCTATAAATAAATTATAGAATTTGAGTGATACGAAATGTTTAAACCAGTAACAGGCGTCTTAAGTTGCGGGCATTTGGTTCCCCGATTGCCAAGTCATCCCAATTCAAAAAGTGGACAGATGTGATAACGGAGATTATATTTGCATCATATGGACTTAAAAGAATGATTGTTTTACGAAACGATTGGTTATTAAGTCAGATATGCGAAGTAATATTACTGAGAATTGTAATTATTGAGTAGATTATTGAGTTGATTATATGACGCAATCAGTGATGCGCAGAGATGACAAGGAATCTTAAAAAGCTGTTTGTTGTAAACATTATTTATGCACTTATAATGCTATGAAAATACATGCACTTACCTGACAATATTTAAGTACAATATTAAATACTTATACCAGACAATTTGATTACAGTTTATTATACGTCCTAGAAATTATATATTTAATTACACCGACACGAACTTCCCCTCGGAAATGGAAATAAATGTAAAGATGTTTTTAAATTTCGACAACGGTATGTCTCGATGGCTCGGTAGCGCTAAGCATTTAACTGCGGTACTGTGGGGTTGCAGATTCGAATCCCACACAGCACAAGTGACCTACATAATATATGGTCTACGATTAATAGTTCCGGAGCTGGATATTTATCTGTGTACAATTTATGTAAGTACGATATAGTAATAATTGTAAGTACGATACGATACAGGAGGAAATCCTAGTATAGGACTAAATATTGTAATATATCAATAAGCAATGTTATAGTTTAAAGATTGAGAGCTAAGTCATTGGCAGCAGTGCGATATTGCGCCGTAACCTTATCCGTAAAACTTTATTAGTTTGCAGATTTAGTTCTAGATTCTTATCACAAAGAACCGTGTGGTAGGAGTGGGCTGTAACAGGTAAAATCGCATATCTGTCCACCTGTTCCAGTTCCACATAAATAATAGTTACAAAAACCTGTTACAAAATAGCAGTCTATTAGTACAATCTTGGTAGGTACTTCTCTTTCTAACCAAGGTGTTGAACCTATGCGAGAAAAGGACAGAGCTTGTGACATTTGTATCAGGGTGTTACAGTGTAACATTAAGGTAACTATCATATTATGTATGAATAAAGAAAAACTTGTGACTGTCTTATAGTGGATTTGTTATCTCGTGGAACAGGAGTTGATCTTTCTGTTTGTTTGTCACAGTTACAGCCTGCTATTTTAAGATGCCTGTTTTTTTATCTGTTACGATAAATACGCCTCACTCCTACCGTGTGGCTCATACTATGATCATTCAATACAAATTCATTTAAAATGTATTTTTATTGAATAAGGGCGACAAACGAGCAAACAGTCAACCGGATGGTAAGTGGATGCTGTGGCCCATAGATATCTAACCTCGATTGAGTATCAAAATGCAGATACGTTGTCACCCATGAGGACTAATATGGAATACCTCGTTTCTAGTAAAAAGAGTCTTCGGGTTCGGTTCTCAACACTCATCATACCGAAACATAGCAGCGAGGTCTTTCCCCGGTGGAGAATAAATTAAAAATAAGAGAAAAAATTGGAAACGGATCGATGGGAACGGATTTCGTGCTACACCTAAAATAGCTGCAGCATGGCCCTACCACGTATAAAAACTTGTAAGATAACCCATAATCTATGTGTTAAATCTGAGTGCGGTGCAGTCAGCTGGACAGGGAGTCCGACGTGCGTGACATACGACCATATGTCTTGAGTGGCGGCCGCCATAAATGTATGTCAAACGCGCCATCAGCTACACGCCCCATTAAAATAAGATGAGAACAACCCTGAAAACGCGAAACGCGAACGGCGTTAAGCGCTCGCACAGGAGAGCGTTCGGCAGAGCGTGTAGCGTGGCGGTGCGCTACTCAAGACACTGTAAATAAAACAGCATACTGTACTGTGTAGACAAACGCCCCGTGCGTCTACACAATACAGTCTCATAACAGTCAATAAAAAAATTAAAAGCTAAAATAATAAAGCACAATTACAAGAGCGCCATTTAAAATTTCCATTTTGTTTTTCTCAAATTACATTAATATAAAGTTAAATGCGGATATCAAGACATCAAATGTTTAAAAAAAACGTAATACAATGAGACCGTATCCACACCTGACTGAGCGCACCAAACTAGTGAACGCCTTATTTTACCACAGAAAAAATATTGAATTTATTATTACAGGTTATCGCTAGTCGCTACTAACACTTATTTTTACTAAGAACTCAATTTCGCCTAGATTTGATACTTTTTATTATTTATTATCATAATACATTGTCAGATCTATAAATTGATGCATTAAAACTTGAATTACCTTCACTTTATTAGAAAAAATTATCGATTCAGTACGATTGCAATTTAATTTCACAATGTAGTTTTGATAGGATACATCTATTAAAATTTTAACGTTAACTACTTCTTATATTCTTAGTGTCTGTTATTAAAAATTAAAAGTTAAAGTGACAGCCTATATACGTCCCCATGCTGGATACAGGCCTGCTCTAATTTCTGAGAAGGTTTTAAGGCAAAGAAATGTCCGCCGTGCTGCCCCAATGCGTGTTGGCAAACTTCACATGTCTTCGAAATATTTTTTTCTTATTTCACACACTTCACCGACGTGGTTAATCAGCGCTTAAAATTGCAATTAACAATTTCATTGGTGAAGGCGGGGATCGAACCTGGATCGAACACCTCTATTAAAAAAAAACTATAAAATAGTAAAGGTTCAGCTTATAAAGTACTTTCCGCTGAGCATAGAAATCCTATCATTTTTGAGACGTAGCTAGATATATCCCCAAAATATTACGTTACTCGAAATATTCAATCATAAATATTATTATTTAAATACCTACGTGTGACGATCTTTCAACACTTGTGTAACGGAAAATGATAACACGTCTTCTATTTTTACTATCACTTCGTCTTCATCAGTCAGTTGTATTGACAAGGTCACTCTTTATTGCAATAGTAAACATTTAAGGCATTGAAGGTTAGTCGTGTGAAATTTGATAGTATCCCTAAACTTCATATCTTTGTATTTTAGAAGATTTTTATTTGAAGACTTTTTATTTGCTATTTTCAAATAGAATATAAGTATTACACAAGTGGTAAAATAAAAAAAAATTGTACAACCGACTTCAATATAAATAAAATGAGAACATCATCAATGTAGTCGAAGTCAATTGAATACGCATTATTAAGGATAACTCACAAACTACTGGTCAGATTTTGATCAAATTTATATGTGACCACATGAGAAGCACCAGCTTTCAAATAAAAAAAAAGAATCATCAAAATTAGTTCACCTAGAAAAAAGTTCTGAGGTAGCACACAAAAAATAAAATACACTCGAATTGAGTACTTCCTTCTTTTTTTAAGTTGGTTAATAACAAATTATTTTTTTTATATAGAAGTAGGATCCCAAACGAGTACACAGTCCACCTAATAGTAAGTGGATGCAGTGGCCTATAGACACCTACTCACTTAAATTTGCATAACTGCAAGTAAACGACGATAATGACATTGATATTGGTAACGAAGTTTGAATGTTAGAAGGGTATGTTAGAGTGCAACAAGTGTCACCCACTCGTACCTTTCAGTACCCGATGTAACGTTTATGTAAGATTGTAGGTAGGTAGGTAAGTTTGGATGCAGATTCAGACACACGTAGACATATCAAACATTTAAGAAAAACATTCGAGATCATTTTTTAAAATTGCTTTACAACTGCTAATGTTCCGTCATCATTAGTATATTACGTATCTTTATGTATTGTATTATATTATATTTTCTTATAATATATAAATTTATATACTTGTATATATTGATATATATATATATATATATATATATATATATATATATATATATATATATGTACGAGTATGTATTATATGTATATGTATGTGTGTATGTATATTTCTTTGTAACCGCCTTCGTAGTTATATCACTGCCTTAAGGTTGACTGGCAGCGAATGCTTTTAGCATTAAGTCCGCCTTTTGTTCCTTTACTTAATGTGTAAGGTTCAATAAAGTTTTAATAAATAAACATATCACATTCAGCCCTATAACCAATGATATGTTAACAACATATTGGCTGCGGCTTGGTTTTCAACACAAGATTTGCGCCTTAGTAGCCAGGTAGGTACTATAACCGCTGGGCCACGTAGACGTTGGACTCTGACCATCGTAACTAGTTTTCCTTGTTTGATATTCATGTTATTAGCAGAAAAAACTACGTCAGTCCATTGCTCCAGTGTAGGTGGAGACACTTCACATTTTTTTTTATTTTAAATATTTATTTTCGCGCGAAAATCGCCCGATAAACAAAAATCCGAATGAGGGAATGTTTAATTTGTTAAAAAGATTGTACTTCGATTTCCGTTTATCCGTTTCCTTATACAAGAAATATCTCGTTCCGCATACTTTCCTATATAATTTAGTACACGTTATGCATAATGAAGTCGTGTTGTGATTACGCTGGTAATATTTACATGCAATAAGATATTTTATGATACAGTTCGTTGTTTCTTTTAGTAAGTATCAGTTTTCACTAAGACCAATGAGATACACTGCTTAAAAGACAAATATTGGTTCGTTAGTAATTTCATTGCGTTAAAATATATAATGTTTACGCAGAAGATTGCATGTACAATGTACATGTCGACTGTTTCAGCTCGAATCTCATTTTTTATGCTCATGTACTCTTCCATAATAGTATTCAACCGCCCACGAATAGTGAAAATAAAGAATCTCTTCTCAGCATAAATCGTCTGACGATTGGTCATTTACATTGTCAGTTATTTTAAATCATGATTCGTTGTTTGACGAATTGTCAACAATTATAATAATTAAACTGTATTTCAGACATATCTCTCTTATTACAGAATATAGTTTACTGACAATCTCGAGTTTAAACTATGGTTTAAGAATAGTTCTTATATCTAAATAAGTCCCTGGAATTTGATGGTGGCAAAGCCACGCTGCTGTTATATTATAGATGTAGCACGATTAGATCCGCTCGACTGGGAAAGGACCACGCTCTCACAGAATACCAGCGTAAAATAGCAGCTTAATACTGCTGTGTTTCGTATGGTGGGTGTAGAGAACCGGAGATCCATTTTGCTGAGAACGAAGCATTCCATCTTACTCCTCAGAGGTGACAACGCATCTGCATTCTGATTCTTAATCGATGATAGATGTAGATTTCTATGGGCCAGAGCATCCACTTAGCATCAGGTGGACTGTGTGCTCGTTTGTCATCCTCAATCTATATAAAAAAATTGCTGTCAAATTCTGTACATTACATTTTAGTTCGCATATTTGTGTGTGAAACAGATTTTAGTTCAAACCTGAAACTAAATATAAACTACTTTTGTAATAAAGCCGTTTACGTCCTTTAGTGTTGATCAAACGACGACAAAATAAATAACAGAAATTAAAGAAAAAAATTAAAGTAAAACAGCAATGCCATAAATTTTCCATTAATTTGCATTTTTAGAGGACATACCGTGAATATTATATAGTGATTCGAATACAAAGAAAAAGGTATACTTGGTCTTTGTTATATATCTCAAACGAATGCAAGTGTTAGTGAAACTGATCAAAAAACGAAAATATAGTAAAAATGTAAAAACGTAATTAAAGGCATAAATTCTTTAGCCATAGATTATTGTATATATATTAGATACTCTTAGCTGAATCGCTATAGTCCTTTTGACATTTGAAATTTTTGCGAATTCAAATTTGACATTTGCTGCCAATTACCATACTTTACATTTTTTTCTCTGGCTATGGACTCTTACGAATATACTTTAGCCAGTGTCATGAAATAAAAAATTATCAATATTTTGTTTCAATACTTCTTCACAATATGCCGATGCGTTACGTTGAGAAGTTGTTGGGAGATTTTGACGACAGTTTAACCCAACGGATTTTATCTCAAGTTCTTACGGCGCATAAGCGGACAAAATAACTTGAGGTTTATATCAACATTGGGGCACTTATTTCGTTCCACTAATAGTTCACATGCGCAGACAATACACAAACTCGCATCACTTTTGCGAATCAAAATCCACGTCAAGCTATTATTCAAACGATAAAACAAGAGCAACAATCCGCCGGCGATCAATTTCCCGCCAAAAATCTACCATTTTAGTTCGCAAATTTTCCAGGTAACTTTTTTCTTAGAACAAACTTTAGTTTAAGTCTGAGATTAATTACAAACTTCTCTTTATAATAAGAGTCTACATTTACAAACTAGTATTCAAAGCATAAAATTTCCAATGTCCTACAACATTACACGTGGAAATCCCGTAAAAGTACAAGTAAACAGATTAACATAGAACCTATTCTTGCTACCTTAAAATAAAATATAAATTAAAAAAACATAACTGGAATGCTGCTATTAAGTTAAAAAGATAAAAAGGTCTTATAAGTACGTTCTCTACCTATAGCTTTCCTATATAATTATATAGCTGGCGAGTCAATGTTCAGTCCCACTCCGGATCCTTATAGAACTAGATTTTATTGAGCGAACTTATTTCCTTTATACGCCATGGCCTTGCGCGTCGTGTGCATTAAGACGCATGACACCTGCACTTGCGTGAACGCTATAAGCCGATACATACCATAATGACAGGATTAATACGATATTGGAGATGTCATGATGATTAAGCCATAGCAAATCAACCGCAAAATTATATAGCAAATGCTAGGCACTGTATGACATTGTAATAAACGTTGTGGATCCTGTGCTTAATTTCCAGTTGTTTCTTTACGTGAATTTACATGTATGAATTTCAGGTGTCTGAATGTAATAATATTGCCTCTTTATTCGACATTGTAATCGATTTACACGAGCGAATTCATTAGGTATTGATATGAGCCGTGGTAGCTTAGAGGCTAAGCGCTCGCTGTAAATTTCACAGCGCGAAGACCTCGGGTTCAATCCTCACCGGCACCAATGAAAATGTTAGTTGCAACTTTAAGTGCTGATTTAACACATGCTCCGTGGTGAAGGAAAACTGACTGTCTGAGGAACATGCAATGGAGCCGCGCGGTGGAGGCGCGCAATACGTTGCTCTATAACCCTAATAGGAATAAAGGAAGGGCTGTGGCCTATTGTATACAAATCGTAAATTTACTTTTAATTTTACCCGACATGTGCAAAAATGGATCATAATTAAAGCAATACCGGTTGTCCGTCAGAAAGGTAGGGTTTTTTTTTACAGAATAAGGGTGACAAACGGGCACACAGCCCACTTGATGGTAAGTGGATGCTGTTGCCCGTAGACATCTACATTTATCCTAGATTAAGAATCAAAATGCAGATGCGTTGTCACCTCGAGGACTAAGATGGAGTACCTTGTTTCCCATATAAAAGGGTCTCAGATTCTATACACAATACAAAATACAGCAACATTAAGCTGTTATTTTACGCTGGTATTCTGTGAAAGCGTGGTCCTACCCCGATCGAGCCGACCCTTTAGTTCTACAACCATAATACAGCTGCAGCGTAGCTCTACCACGTAAAGGTGTATGTTAGAAATAAAGGTGGTAAAAATAAAGACAGGACTGTGGTTTGATGTATATAAATTGTAAATTTACTTTTAATTTTACCCAACATTTACGAAAATGGATGATAAGTAATTGCTTATACCGGTTGTTCATCTGGAAGACAGGTTTTTTTTTATAGAATAAGGGTGACAAACGGGCACGCAGTCCACCTGCTGTGGCCCGTAGACGTCTAGATCTATCCTCCATTAAGAATCAAAATGCAGATGCGATGTCATAATATGAAGAACAAGAAAAAGACTCGTTAACGACATTTGTGAATTTGCCACTCGTGTAATGCTTAAATAAACAAACTATGACGCCGAGTAATTTATAATCTCAAACCGTCCTAATGTATTGTAAAAAGTCACGAGGAATCACAGTAAACAGTTCCTCTTGAGTCATTTTCATGATCGTAACAACAAATTTAATAAGTTTTTGAATTTGAATAATGAAATAAATAGTAAAATATAAACGTGGCTCGCTAATATTGGAGGTCAATTTTATTTTAAATGGATTGTATTCGCAATTATTAATTTACTTTAAAAACATCATAATAATTTTTAGACTAAATTTTGTTCGATAAATAAATAGAAATGAAGAAGAAGAAAAAGAAAAACTCCTAATATAATAAAATTAGACTATAATTTAATTTATAAAGTTACGGAGACAAAAGTCATATAAGAAACATTTAAATTAAATTGAATATATTGTATCATGTTTACTGCCAAAATGAATATCGAAACGTAATTAGTGTTTTAATCATAAGTGATAGCCACGCATGGTGAACTGATTATGAGCTTATAAAGAAGATGAAACACGTAGCCTATAACATATGAAGTTAGTTATATAATTAAATATTTACATAATATTAAAACTGTGGAGTCGGATTATTAAATTCTAACATTTTGTATAGAATCCTATTTCATTTTTATGTTTATTATTTAAGACCCAAATTATTAAATTACAACATATTATTACCAAATTAGTTAAAGTGCGAAGTAAATTCGACAAAAACGTACTTACCGTCTTCGTCCGGAATGACATCTGTTGTCAGCTGGACGAGAACTGACACCTCATTCGTTTCGAGCTCCAGTTTTTCTCGAACAAAATTTCTTCGAATACGAATACTCGGCTTATTTTCTTTATTTCACAATCATACTCACTTCGCTTATCCTTTACAACAACACAGTTTGTTTTCACGGTTCACAAATTAAATCTTTGGAATGATTGCAACTTTATCACTTTTTCGTGCACTTGTCGATCAACAGGTTTTTATCAAGAAGTTATCGGCTAGCGTGACGCGAAGATTTTCCTCTTCCGTTCGTTCAATTGTTCCGAATGCTAACGTAGGTACGTCGTTTGAAAATTGCACGACAATTACGAGTGATTTTATCAGATTTCTGAAGGAAAATATAAAACGAAATCAAAAATCTTGTGAATGTTTATAAGATTTTTTAAAGATTTTTGCGTTGAATTTTCATTTTCTTGCTTTTCCCTTTTAGCTAATATGCCAAATACACATTAATATTAAACGTTAGACTGGCTGCAAATATTTTTTTTAAATAAGTAGATGTGTAATGTACATGAAGTAACACTTTAAAAATAGCATTTATTTAACGATAGTTCATCATCACATTCAATCAAACAATTGTTTAAAAAGATAAATGGGCGTTTTGAAAAAGCGTTTCCTAAAATATTTCAATTTATTTAATAAGATTCAAAATTTTATTGCTATTATTAACTTGAGTTGATAAGATAATTGTTTTTATTAATGTTGTAAACTCTTGGATATATATTTTATACTAAATCAACGTTGTGATTACATCTTCATAATCTTTTTTTACTGCGGTGACTTTTTGAAGGAAATTGTAGCGTTTACTTTGGATTCATCATATGTAGTCTTAAACAAAGATTTGTAAACATGTTATATAAGGCGGTTTATCTACTGTCAAGGTTATGTATCTTAGAGAAATGCAAAGTGCTGCCATAAAATTTATTTGACAAAAAATCCAATATATAACCAATTTAAAATGTAGTGGTACTAATGAGGTTTTTAATTGTTCGAAAACTACAACTTTTTTCGTATGTTAGCATACTACGTCAAAAGTAATTAATAAAGTATTTGCTAAATGTACCCAATTAACAAATCATGCATATTAAAATAATTACGTAACTTCTAATAACTTCAAATGACTTATTTTATTAATCACTATATTCTAACTTTTATTGAGACCTCAAGTTTCACGGTGAATTATATTCAAGTTCGAGCGGCTGAATGCTAATGCAGCCAGCCGTAGAGGCTTGAAGCACGTGATCGGCGGAAAATCGCGCGCTTCAACCACATCTCCTTGAATATAAAAGAAAAAACGATCCCACTGACGTTTCATTTCTTAAACACGACATCAATACATCAAACCTCAGTGCCCGAGTGAAAACAAAACAACTCTAATCACAACGCAAACCGGCGGCGTTTAATTATTATTTCCACGTTCCTACAGCAAGAATAAGATAAGGTTCTAAATGACAGGCTAATTGAATCGTCTTTTCCGCTAATCTAGACTCATTTTACTGTTTGTGTGTTACGCCTGAGCACTTCACATCTCGGATCACCATAACAATGATGCCAGAACAATAACAGCAGATATCGCGTTTTCCGTATAAATTTACAAAAGCAATGAATATTCATTAGGCGTTACGAATTACTGGTAGCAATGAACACAACAAGACCATTCTGTCACTAATTTACCTAAACTCACAAATGAAAACGTACGAAATTATGACGCTCTTGCAATGTCAAGAGCATCAACCTGATCAAGTGCACCGGCGTACAAATTGTTAAATATCACTTATTACTATAGAAATAAATATACAGGAGATGTGTTATTTAAACTGAATTTAAAGCAAGTCATAGGACTACACGTTATGGCACCAAACGAGCACGATCTTTTCGACAACTTCGTACCTGCTGCGGTACAGCACGCGTGCGACCAATACAACGTTCAGCACTCGAATGCCGGCTCGCGTCTCGTTCTCGTTCATTGTTTACAGCGATAATTACATTTTCGTTTCGATCGAGTTTACGGGTCGAAGGCTTCTCTACGGAAAATCTGGCTTGTGTCCAGTCAACGTCATTGGTCCCGATTGACAGCGTGATAACGAATAAGGATGTCCCAAGTCCGCTTTTGTTTGATAATTGTTTCGCTCATTAGTATTACACGTTCGATTTTCGCTTTTTAACGACACTTATATTTTAAATACGTAATAGAGCGACACTGCACCTATATTATGGTTGTAGTACTAAGTAGTAGCGGCTCGACCGGGGGAGAACCATTTTCTCACAGAATACCAGCTTAAAATAGCATCTTAATGCTGCAGTGCTTGATATTTTGAGTGTAGAGATCGGGGGACCTTTTTACTGGACACAAGAAATTCCATCTAGTCCCCAGGGGTGATAACGCCGCATTTCAATTCATAATCGATGACAGATGTAGATGCCTATGGGTCACAGCATCAATCTCCCATCAAGTTGACTGTGTGCTTGCGTTGTTAGTTGCGTTTGTCAGCCTTATTCTATAAAAAAAATATTCAAGATTGTTAATATGCGTACATATAATTGTAAGCATTATTATGTGTCATGTATTTATTTTTCATTGATCACTATTTTTTTATATTTACAATGACGTTCATCATTACTATCAATATAAGTTAACAAGTTTCGTTTAATCCATTTAGAGTATTTTAACAGTCGTTCATTATGTTGCTTGGAAATGTTGCGTTTTGTGGTTAATCTTGTTGTCAAGTAAATCATTATTACTAGTAAATATAATAATACTCAGGCACCTATCAATTAATAATCACAATGCAGATGCTCTCTCGTCTCTGAGGTAAAAAGGATCTCGGGTTATCGAAACTCATCATATGTTTTACTCCGTGGTAGGACTCTTTTTCTAGAAGTCCAGCTGGGTAAGTACCATGCTCTTTCCTATTTCTGTCAAATAGCAGTGCTTGAGCTAAAGGGAAGGCTTTGCTCGATTTTTTTTGGCGTGATAGACTTTGTAATGAGGATATCCACAGTAGAGAGCTCGTTGGGCTATGTCGGTTACTCTGGCCCAAATATAATGGGCGGGCCGGACCATAGAGCTGGAAGAACCGAGTTTAAAATTCTCGATAGTGAAATACTGTTTGTTTGACGATGGATAAGCAAATATAATTTTAAAGATCTATGCAAAAATGTATTATAAACAGTTATGATTGAATCAACAAAAAACTGAAACTGAGTTTAGATTCTGTTAACGCTATAACCACACGATAAATTATATTCATAACTAGCAAATTTACACCCAGGATAGCTAACAAGTTTAAGAGGGACTGAAACCTAAACAAAACACCTAAACCTAAACAATACCTGGTTACTATAATAGTGACGTTGCCGTGCAGTGTCAGCCTCTGAGAATCCGTCACCTTATTTCACCTTGCACGTGTCGTAAGAGACTAAGAGAAAAGTCTAGAAGAGCTTGTGGCCACTGACCAATAACGGATTACTTAATCGTTCCTTGAAGGAAAACTTTCAAATTAGAGAAAATTCTTCCAATTATTTAAGCAGGGTCATACACAAGGGTGAGCTGTTTTTAGTTAACTTCAAAAAAGGAGGAGGTTTACAATTCGGCTGTATGTTTTCTTTTTTTTTTTTTTTTTTTTTTATAGGAGAGGGGGCAAACGAGCATGCGGCTCACCTGATGGTAAGTGACTACCGCCGCCCATGAACAACTGCAACACTAGGGGAATTGCAGATGCGTTGCCAGACTTTTAAAAAGGAGTAGGCTCTTTTCTTGAAGATCCTTAAGTCGTATCGGTTCGGAAAAATCGCTGGAGGTAATCGATTCCACAAGGAAGTTGTGCGAGGAAGAAAACATCTTCTAAATCGCACAGTGGTGGACCGCCAATCATCCAGATGGTATGGATGGTATCGCGAATTTTGTCGCGATGTGCGATGGTGAAATTGAGCGGCTGGAATTAGTCCGAACAATTCCTCAGAGCACTCCCCGTGGTAGATGCAAATAAAATACGCAAAGAGATGCAACATCTCTACGCAGTGCCAGTGAGTCAAGCTGATCAGAAAGAACTCGGTTGTCGACGATTCGAGCCGCTCTGCGCTGGATGCGGTCAAGTGGAAGGAGCTGGCACTGGGGAGCCCCTGCCCAGCGATGGGAACAGTATTCCATGTGAGGCCGAACCTGCGCCTTGTAAAGTTGCAGGCGGTGTGCCGGCATGAAATACTGTCCCGCTCTGCTGGACACGCCAAGCTCTTTAGAGCCCAATTTGGCCTTTTCTTCCAAGTGACCACGAAACTGCACGTCACTCGATATGTCGATGCCGAGGATTCCGATACTGGCTGAGGCAACAAGGGGAGTGCCTTGAAACTGAGGAGATACTACAAAGGGGTTCTTTTTAGCGGTAAACGCGCAAACTTGTGTCTTCTGAGAATTAAACGACTAGATTTAGTCTCACCCAATCCGAGACTTTGTTCAGCAAAGACTCGACTTCAGACACAAATTTGTTCCGGTACTCGGCGACGTTTTCCCAAGAAATATTGGCACGGCCGGTGTATAGAGCATCACCAGTGCTGTCATCCGCATAGCAATGAATGTTACCGGTTTGCAACATATAATTAATATGCAGAAGAAACAGCGTTGGTGATAGCACGCAGCCTTGTGGAACACCAGCGTTAATAGGCTTGTAATCAGAGCATGCACCGTCTACTACGACCTTGATGCTCCGATTGCCAGAAAACTGCTGATCCAATTGCACAATTTCTCGGGAAGCACATAGGAAGGGAGCTTCGAAAGAAGCGCTTTGTGCCAGACCCGATCGAAGGCCTTCGCTATGTCCAAACTAACGGCCAATGCCTCCCCCTTGGACTCGATCGCCTGCGCCCATCTATGTGTTAGGTAAACAAGAAGATCACCAGCTGAGCGACCCCGACGGAAACCGTACTGGCGGTCACTAATCAGCTGGTGCTCCTCAAGGTACCGCATGAGCTGGCAGTTAATAATGGACTCCATTATTTTCGAGAACAAGGAGGTGATGGCGATAGGCCTGTAGTTGGACGGATCAGAGCGGTTACCTTTTTTAGGGATCGGGTGCACGAAAGCTGTCTTCCATGAATTCGGGACAACGCCTAGGGAGTAGGAGTACCGGAAAAGGCGCGTTAGATCCGGTGCCAACTCTGAAGCGCACGTCCTCAGCACAATTGGCGGGATTCCGTCAGGCCCACTCGACTTGTGTATGTCCAGGGAGAGGAGTGCTTTGCGTACTGAACACTGTATGAATCGCACATCAGGCATAGAGCACTCACACTGCGGGATGGTCGGCGGTGTGTTCCCCCGTCATCAAAAGTCGAGTTCGACGCAAAAAGGGAGCCTTAAAGGTCGGCTTTCTCTTTTGCGGCGTGGGCCAGTGAGTCGTCCTCCCTGCGCAGAGATGGCAGTGATGGCTTACAGAAAACCCTTGGACAGCCTTGGCGAGAGACCAGAATACACGGGCTCCCGAAGGAAAGCGAACTAGTTTCTCGCTAATTCTGCCCATGTGCTCTGACTTTCCCTTGGAAATAACTCTTTTGAAGGACCTGGAGGCGAAGTTGTACTTCTTTTTAAGCATGCTGGTGTTTACATCCCGATCCGCCGAAGCATCAGCCCAGGCCTGATAACACTCCTGCTTACTGCGTAATGCAGTCTTACAGGAGCGACTAAACCAAGCTCTTTTTTTGTATGCATTTTAGGCGTTATCTTCGTCAATTGTGAACCAATTTTGATGATTCTTTTGTTAATAAATAGATTATACTTCAGGGGTTGTCCCATATAAAATTGGAGAAAAAATTACAAGGGTGGGAAATAGGGGATGAAGTTATAATGGAACTATTAGGACGCCATTGAGATTGTGATGTTAGTCCACTTAACAATCTTATGCTAGCACCGGCTTCAATCATAAATCCCAATGTGAAATTATTTTATATTCTTTTTAGTTGTTTGAAGTAGGCGTTTATTTTTTGGAAAAAGTTATTTTTAAGCTGTTATTGTTGTTGATGCCGTTACATTTCAAAATTTACTCAAACTTAAGACAACTTGAGTCCTAAGTTTTCTGCCTAGGAGGTCATCTTGGTTGGTACCAATTTTAATCCAGTGTCTGCTGCCAAACAGCAGTTTATCCATAGCTGTACAGCTGCGTTCCAGTATGTATGGTAATCGATTCAATATAGTTACAAGCCGTTAGAAATTTCGTCATATTTCTCAGTGGTTACCACGCATTTGGGCTGCTTTCTTTAAAGTAGGGTGCAATTGTCACTTACCAATAGATGGACACACCGTGTGGTAGGCGGCATTCGATAATCTGAAGACAATTGTAAGAGAATCCATCAAACAGTTTCGTCCCGTAGATATCGTAAGAGGTGACTATGAGTAACGCCAGTGTTGACATCTCAACAGAGATAATTTGGGTTTGCCTCTGGCAACATTAATAATCTATGCTTGGTCAATAGCCTCTTATTCACCTGCGAAGACGTTACACTTGCTTGTGTTTGCTATACCTTCCGATAGATGGCGGTAAAACCTTCTCGTTTACATCATACGTAAATACTAAGACCGGCGACGGGCTGCCAAGCGTAACGGTTAAGGCAAATTCTTCCTAATACGGGAGAGGAATATCTCTGGTAGTGGACTTCGACGAGCTGATGATATGAAAAAGAAAAGAACAGATGGACTGTTAAGCTAACAGACTGTTTTGATGTCTAATATTATTAAAAAAAATCATTTTCTTTACAAGCTACCACATCCTAAGATTAAACAAATTTATTTTTAAAATAATCCCATGATTTAGTTTATAGTAAGCATCGAGTTTCTGTTAAAAGGAGCGAATAAATAATTTATTCCTTGAAATTGTATCTGTAAATCGTGAATTGACCAAAATTTACGAGTTTATTAGGTTGGGGTGACCGGTTCTAAATGTCAACTGATAAACATCAGAGGTGTTATTCTAATTTAAATAAAGATCAAGCAAAGACCAAACAAGGACTATAGAAAATATACCTATTTCTTTCTGTTACAATATGATTTTTTTTATAGGATAGTGTGACAAACGAGCACACAGTCCACCTGATGGTAAGTGGTTGCTGTGACCCATAGACATCTACATCTATCCTCAATAAAGAATCATTCAATCATCAGTGCAGATGCGTTGTCACCCGTGAGGACTAAGATGAAATGCCTCTTTTCCAGTAAAAAGGGTCTCCGGTTCTCTACACTCACCATACGAAACACAGTAGTGTTAAGCTGCTACTTTTCGCTGGTATTCTGTGAGAGCGTGGTCGTTCCCCGGTCGAGCTGATCCATACGTGATACAACTATACTACTAATATAGCTGCAGCATGGCTCTACCTCGTATAATATAAAAAATAAATATGTTTTGTTAATGCTTAAAGTATTTTAAAGATAAATTTACTGCATAAATTTATCTTTATGAATACTGTATGCAATAAATTGTAATTTTTTCTTTAAATACCTAAGCTGCACGGCATCCTGGCGATGGACTAATGGTGGAATTATCGAATAATTAGGCAGTGTACGGCACCGAAGATTTTTTATACTGGGTGACAACGCACCTGCTTTTTTATTACACTTATATTATGTGGGCTGTGTGGTCGTTTGTTACCCTTATTCTTCAAAAAATATAATCTTTACTTGAGTCTTTTTAACTAAATTATTGAATAAAATAGTCACTATTTTTTTATTTATTACTACTATGGTCGTTATTGAGAGATACCGAAATAAAAAAACGCGTATTATTAGACTTAGTTTCCGATGCGTAAATGCTTGTTGCACTGACTAAAAGCTTAACTCAAATTACGACCTGACTCAACGCCTGGATTAAACGATCTGATTCAACGTCTGGATGAAACACACGATCAAAATCAAAAACAAATGCACAGTGCGCGACTATTTTAAAATCGAACTAATTCAAAACGACGCGCATCTTATAGAAAATGACATCATTCATCTTAAAAATGTATCTTTACTTTCAACTTTTCATAGTAAGATCAGTGGTGCTTAGATTCCTGCAAAACCGGTCAAGTCGGTCAGTAAATAAAGTTAAAATAATTTAATATTAAGGCCAGTACATAGTCTTTTTTATTTAATACACATATACACACATAGTATATAGAGATTATATTTTATGTATATATCTATACACACATAAATAAAATTGAAGTGTCTGTCTGTAATATCGAAATAACTGCCTTTTCCTTGCTTGGCATTAAGACAAATTTAACAATTTTTTAAATTTTTGTCTGTCTGTCTGTCTGCCTGTCCGGACTAATCTTCGAAATGGCTGAACCGATTGTAAGGAACTTCACGAACAAATAGAGAGCAACGTTAGGAATATTTTACCCTAAAATCTTTTTTTTTTAAATGACAAAATAGATGGTAATTGAAATCTAAATAACGCCATGTTAATATATCCTACCCAGGCGAAGACGGGGCCGGTCGCTAGTATTAAATAATCGTTGGTGACTCTGTTAGTGTTAGGAAATGTACCATTTCTTTTTCTCGATTTATTCGATCTTGGATTCGATATGTGACGCTATGTTTAAGTAATTAACAAATTCTCAATTTATAGACCAAAATTACTCCTATTAACACTAGTTGGTTATGTGCCAAATATAGAAAATTACTTAATACAGTGGCGCTGTGATCGATATTTAATAAATATTGCATTTACACTAAAAAGACCGGGAAGAATCCGGAGTGAATCACGTCGCGCCACCTACCGGAAGGGGCAAAAAAACGACTGCCAGGCCAGCTAGTCTTTAAATACATAATCATTAGTTCGTCTGTTAGTGATCGCGTAACTCTGAACGACTTTTTTTTACTCATTATAAACCAGTGCTTGACCTGGTGGTAAGTGGTGATGTAGCCTAGATGGTAAATCACACTGTCTTAGCGTAACAAAACCCTATTCACTCTTGCTTTGAAGACGCCCATATTGTATTCGGACGAAAAAATAGTCGCCGGCAAATTATTCCACTCCTTTGCTGTACGCATTACAAAAGAAGAAGCAAACCGATTGGTTCTAATGCGTGTAATATCGACAACAAAGGGATGAAGACCCGCCGACCGCCTGGTTGACTTGAACGATTGATGTCATATTCACACAATATAATTGTTTTGTCGAGACGATGGTTCATAACTATGCTAAGATTTGATAGGTGTGGTTGTAGTCAAATTGCCAAATTCTATATTTATGGACCAAAATTAATATATATTTTACAATATTAATGAAAAAAAGGTATTCACAGAACTTTAACCGACGGGTGCCGCTGTTTTTGAATTATTAATAAATTTTGAATTTATAGTTAAAACCGATGTAAATGTGGGGTGAGTCAATTTGGAGCGGAAGATTTTTTATTTAATTAATCCAAGGCCAGCTAGTACCTATAAAATAAAGCGAGCCTATGTCTAAGGTCTCATTGGGGAGCGGTCGGCAGTGCATGTGTGGTATGGCGGCGTTTTTCTCAAATAACTTGAGTGCGCGTCACTTTATATACCTACTCTAATTATACGAGAGCATCGTACAATAGCGCGGGTGTTTGTCATTACGCACCGCGGAACGCTCTTGAGACCTGGCCCTGCATTTGCGCAGACTTATCCATTTTTTTTGATAAATCGCACGTTGGCTCAAATATAGAGCCATTGGTATATAAGAACATACTCGAACGCTAGAAACTATAAATTTATGTAACTGCCCAAAATGTTGGTCCTGTTTTTATACGTGGTAGAGCCATGCTGCAGCTTTATACGTGGTAGAGCCATGCTGCAGCTATATTATGGTTGTAGCACGAATGGGTCGGCTCGACCGGGGAAGGACCACGCACTCACAGAATACCAGCGTAAAATAGCGGCTTAATGCTGCTGTGTTTCGTGTGGTGAGTGTAGAGAACCGGAGATCCTTTTTACTGGAAAAGAGGCATTTCATCTTAGTCCTCACGGGTGACAACGCATCTGCACTGATGATTGAATGATTCTTTATTGAGGATAGATGTAGATGTCTATGGGCCACAGCAACCACTTACCATCAGGTGGACTGTGTGCTCGCTTGCCACCCTTATTCTATAAAAAAAAGTAACAGCCTGTATATGTCACAGTCCTCCTCTCATTTCTGAAAGGGTTATGGAGCAATTTGTCTTCAAATGTCTTAAAAATATTCTCCAGACACAGATTTTTATTTTTGAGTCTGTCTGTGCTAATGTTAAATTAGCTAGCCAACAGAATTGGAAAGCAGTTAGAACGAACTCTAAGTACTCTAGTAGAGTCACGTCTTTTTTGTCTCTATATTTAAGGTTTAACCAAATAAAACCATGTAGTTTGTTTAGTTACTAATAGTAAAACGATCACCTATTCTTCATCGAAGTCATCGACTGTTTTATAGTCTATACCGTCCAGATTTTTACTCTCTCTCTCTTTTACGTCTTAGATTGCTACTTTCACTTATAAAATAACAAGCCAAATGGTTAAAATAGTAATTTAAGAAACCCAACTGCGTAATAAAGTATACTGAAAATAAAAACAAAAACAATATTATACCCTATGTCACATCCACATCTATGACGACATCCCATATGATAAAGTCCATCATGCCGTTTAGGCTACAGAGCGTGCCATCGAAATAGAAATACATACATATAATACATACACACACGAAAAACATTACCCTCTTTCTGTGGGAGTCGGGTAAAAATTATTAGTATACAACACTTAATTAACATCGTAGGAGGAATTAAGATTAAGCTATAATTGTTTTAAAAGATAAAGGTTTATGATATGTTTAAGGAAATGTCAACAAAATGTGAATTCTAGGTACTTACGTATAAAATTCTAGATATAAACGAACACGACAAACATACAAGCGGTTCATATTAGCAAAGCAATTCGAATAGTGCTAAAAGATTTCAACTTTTGAAATAAATATCACGATTTTAACTATACTTGTAAATTAATATGGGGTACTTGACAATAAGTGGAATAACCGATAGAAATATACCAACTTAAATATAAAGTTTAGTGTTGACTTCATTTTTTATTAGCAATATGTAAATTATCATCTTCGTTCTCAAAAGCTCAAAACAGTTGCGCAGCTGAAAAAGCAAAAAGCAAAAAGGCAGATCTCATTAATGAGAAGATTTTGAAGCAAGGAAACAATCCTTAAACTGCCCCAACATAATATGTTGGCGGACATTACGTGTCCTCTAAATAGGCTTCCTCTCTCTGTTTTCTTTCACTGCTGGGAATGTATACTTGTATACCACATTCTTAGCTGTGAAAGTGAGTATAATTGCAATAACAAATTAAATACTGCTGTAGAGAATCAAACTCGGGTTGTCTGCATTACCAAGGTACATACAATATAAATATCTAATATTCCATCTATTTCAGACTACGAGTAGTATATGATTTGAGGCTGATTACTCCACATTCTTTCCTCTTTTCTTCTTTCAACACCATCACTATTACAGCCTTTCCATTGGGGGATATTGTCATAGTTGCCATGTTTGGCAGGTGGTTTGGAAAATTCCCTTTAAAATTCACTTTTGGGTGGAACTTTTTAAAAATGAATCAAGTGATATCTTTCTTGAAAGATTAGATCACTTACCAGATTGGGCTGACATATTACTGGCGAGTATTACTAGAGATAAACATTAGATATATTATGTTATAGAAGCTCTACAAAATATTCAATGGTGATAAATATAGTTGAAAAAATGCTAACTAAAAAAGGTTTACAGCAGAACAATCCTTATAGCTTAACAGCTGTTTCAGTAAAGGAATGTTCTGAGTCAAGTGTCACCGAAGCGTAACCTTCTTACTTCATATACGTATATAAATATTCGTATTTAAAATTACTCTGAGTTATTCGTAAATAATTATATTAGGCCAAATACTCAAACGCTACTAATTTTAAGATGTCGTTAAGTCTCATGCTGTCTCTATCACTTTAAGTCAAAGTGACTGTGACACCACGAGACTTAACGACATCTTAAAATTAGTAGCGTTTGAGTATTTGGTCTAATATGATTATGAATAACTCAGAGTAATTTTAAATATGAATATTTATATACGTATACGAACCTAAGGTTTTATTTTGATTACTGTATTGTTTGAAATAATTGGCTATCGCTACAAGTGTATTTCTGGTATGCAAAGTACTTTGTATGCAAAGCAATCTATCGGGGAGACCTAAGGCAATAGGGGAGGGAACCTGTGAACGAATAATGATTAAGGTAATTTAAATAAAAGAAATACATATGCTCTTAAAATATAATAATAACAAAAAATAAGTAAGGAAACACTTACATTGGTTTGCGATTTCATTGATGTATCGTTATATATATCATATAATATGTACCTGAAACCAAAAAAACAAATTGTAAATAATACGATTGTTTTTGTAGTTTGCAGAAATTAAACATAAAGTAAAATTAAGCGCGTAAAGACATAAAATATTATAAGAGTTTTAGGATTCAAGGACCTTCAGAAGAGAAGAAGATTGTATTGGCCTAACGCACATC
This sequence comes from Parnassius orleans, assembly GCA_029286625.1. NCBI lineage: Eukaryota > Metazoa > Arthropoda > Insecta > Lepidoptera > Papilionidae > Parnassius > Parnassius orleans. The sequence goes on from JAGSMP010000320.1 coordinate 1,329,858, forward strand.
ATGTACCGAAAAATTACTTATATAAGAAGCTTTTAAATTAAAACAAAAACATAATGTTACGTTTACACTATAAAACACATTTAGTGAATAGATTCATAATATTTACATTGCGAATTGACGTTTCTTGAAATCGTGAGTCACGTTCCTTTTATTGTTTACACTAATGGCGTTGATTTATGCATGGTTGAATTTGCTAGCCATAAAGTTTGTTTAAAAGTTATCCATTGAAATAATTTGATTAAGAAGATTTATGAAAAACAAAGACAAAACATTTTCGCAAATCATAAAAAAACGAGCGCGCCTTACAGTAGTCGCATATAATGTGTAACATCTGACATCTCATCATAAATAAGTTGTATTTCGTAAAAAATCAAAGTAGTATCATATTATTTATTCTGTGGGAGTATCGACAGCGAGACCCTATCTACGCTCCAGGGCGCTAGTAGTAGTAAGATCCGATCGTCCTTGAGTATTTTTTTTATTTTCTCAAAATTTCCATTTTCCACACAGTGAGATTTTTAACTACCGAACATAATATGATAATCTTTATATAATAATTGATTGTAGTAAAATTTTAGATTTTATTTTTATTTAAGGCGATCACCCAGTCATTGTACTATCTCGGCTCTTATGAACTAACACCTACGTAGTGTTATTGTTAATAATCATTCTAACCAATTGAACGTGACTGTTGTTTTTACAGATCTTTTTCTTCTTTTTGTTAATGGAATTGTTGTGGTTGTGATTTCCGTTACAGGTGGAACACCGATAGCGGCTAGTAGGTTAAGTACCTATTACAGTATTAAGTTCTCTTAACAATCAACATGTACGAAATTTTACGCAATGTAAAATCCCGAATATATTATGTTTTTTTTAACTTTTCTTTTTTCGTTATATGCAGATGCATCCTGATACTTTGATTATTAAATAACTATTTTTTTTGTAATACTTAAGTGTAAAATCTATACAAATAAATAAAATTGAAGTGTCTGTTTACAATGTCAAAATAACAGCTTTTTATTAAATGCATATGAAAGTGTATACGGTACTTATAATAAGATTTTTTTAAAGTTTGTTGTCTGTCTGTTTGTTTGTTCCGGCTAAACTCCGAAAAGGCGGCACCGATTTTGACGGGACTTTCAGTGGCAGATAGTTGATGTTATAAGGAGTAACTTTAGCTACTTTCATTTTAGAAAAATAATTAGGGTTCCACGCTAAAAATTAAAAGCCATGAAATCCAATCGTAATGAATTCCACGCGGATGAAGTCGCGGGGAGCAGCTGGTAGCTATTAAATTACAATATAAAATTATCACGGAAATTGCATAGCGAGTTGTGTAATATCCGATAATACATATCGGTGTGTAATATCCGATATGTATTCGGCTGCTACATTATTATAATCACATTTAGAAAACAGTAAAATAAAAAATGGAGTAATATTATTTATGCATTGTAGATTATAGTGAACTTAAATACGACTTAATAAAAGTTATAGTCGTTAGAAATTACTGGTCAACATTTATACAAAACGTGTATAGATATTTTATCTTAGGGTGCTATCACACCAATCGACCGATCGTCGATCGATGTCATAGATTAATGGTGGACTGGTTTAGTCGACGTGGATCGATAGTTTCTACCACACCGATCGATTCATGGTAGAATGGATTAGTCGACATCGATCGAGCTGCTTGATTATTCGAGAACCCGGCCCGCTCCACCGACCGCTCTCTATTGTCCTCTTCCGATTACATTTTAAAAGATACTGATGATGAGCCCACAACCAAATCGATTAATTGTCGATCGGCGTCGATAGATGATTGAACAACGTTTTATCGACCAGTGTCCGTCGATCAGCTAAAGCTACCACACCAATCGATCGACATCGATCGACGTCGATCGATCGATCGGTGTGGTAACACCCTTACGAAGGCGGGCGTGCCTTACTTTACTGATACCCAGAAACACGCGTGCTTGTGTGCGTTACTGCTGGTAGCGTTAGCCTCGGTACGTTTAGCTATGTTACTATTACCGTTACCGTTACAGCCTATTATAGTCCTCTGCTGAATATAGGCCTCCCCATAGATTGCTTCATAGGGGGGGATATTTGCCATAGTTGCTACACTTGACAACCGCAGTTTTTTTTTTAATTTTTAGTCGTTATTAGGAAGACGCTGCTGCCCATTTCCGCCTCTTACGACACCCACGGGATGATATGGGGTATTGGATATTCATATACGGCCATGTACTGAAGTTAAATTATTTTGCGTATACGACAAAAGGAATTTATAACATTAGGGAAACTCGTACATTTAAATCAGAGTTTGGATCTTAATAATTTTGCATGAATATATATTGTCTTGTAAAAATAATACAACCTAGAGATCATTTGATAGCCATAAAATCGGCATTACGTAATTCATCATCATCATCATCATCATTACAGCCCTTCACAAGTCCACTGCTGAACATAGGCCTCCCCCAAGGAATGCCACAAATTAGGAACACATAATTATATGTTACAATCAAACTAACGTTCTGATGCTTACTAAAGGACACATTAATTATATTCTTACATATCCGCAAACAACTTTCCTCCGATTACTTTCTCACGATACTCGATAATAATTTCCGACCCTCAAGTTTACGCACACTTAAACAGTGTGCATGTGCCTACACTCACGAGTAAGACCAACTTGACATCGTTCCGCTTCGAAGAGAGCAATATATACTATAAATTGTGAATTGCAATTTACTCGTAAATATTGAGTACTCTACGGTATATACAAACGCGCCGAAGAAGCCAAAAGTCCTTGGAAATAAAATTATTTTCAAGGACATGTGATATCGTTTTATTATGATCAGTTGGTATACTGTATATCTAGCCTGTTTGGCTTTTACTGCTTCATCTCATACAGGGCTCGCGGCCTGAAAGGCGAGCTCTGTATCAAATGAAGTGTGTGCGTATGAGCTGTTTAAAAGGAGTGAAAGGCAATGATGATGATGATGGTTTATGATTTGGTTTTTTTTACCAATCATCATGTCCACTTGTATAACAAAATTAAAAATCTTCAAACCGACACATTCTTAGTTCGCATAAGTGCATAAAAAAGCTAATTGCTACTAAAGAACCATTGTCTTTCATTAAAATTAAAATTGCAAATAACTTTTAAAAAGTACTTTAAAATGGAGACGCGTGTAAACTCAGGAGTTCATTACCACGTACGGATAGCGGTGTTGTTACATCCATTAGTCTTTATTTGAGAAAAATGAATGTGGCCAAGAAATAAGCGAAATAGTTGTTGTAATAAAAACATTCACCATTTTTTCAATTACTACATTGCTAACCTTTCCTGCCGCGTAGTGGCGGTGTAAGAATAACTACTTCCCCATATCATCCCGTGGGTGTCGTAAGAGGCAACAGAGGGGAACAAATCAGGAGATGGGCAGCAGCGTCTTCCTAATAACGACTAAAAATAAAAATAAACTGCGGTTGGCGATCCGCTTGCCAAGCGTGGCAACTAAATATCCTCCCTATGAGGCAGTCTATGGAGAAGGTCTATGATCAGCAGTGGACTTTATAGTCTATAACGGTTACGGTAACGGTAACCTTAGTCAGAATTTTTTATTGGAGAAACTTGTCAATATTATTCTTAACACAAGTCACAATATTTCAAATGACTTTTTTCTATTACCATTTTAAAATAAGGTTCCCCTTAAGCAAAAGAAATTGCGAAAGTAGCGTCTTAGATATCGTAAAAGAAGCCACTATCCCATACTATCCTGTGGTTATCGTAAGAGTAGGCGATAAAGGCAAATAAAATAGGAGATAGGCAGCAGCATCTTCCTGATAACAACAAAAATAATGATTTCTTAAATTTACGCGAATACTATACATGGAATAAAACGAATTTTACGGATTTTATCGCGTTTAATTTTAACTTATTTGATTCCCGACGTTTCGGCCACTTTCCAGCACCCATTAAAATCCGTAATATTAGTTTTATTCCAACAAAAATAATAATAAATAAAGTGCAGTTGTCAGCCCGCCTGCCAAGCATGGTAACTAAAACTATAATAGCAAATATGAAAGTATACGAGGCAATTTATGGGGGGCCTATGTTCAACAGTGGAATTGTGACGGGCTAATTATATCCTGTCACAATTCCATTCTTAGTTAGGCTAAATATAACCATTCGATGATAATGAAGACAATACACCAGTTCATACGTGGCGTCTTTCAAACTCTGTTTAGCACTTCAGAGGGCGATAATTTTTTGCGAAAATTAGTTAAAGGTTGCAGTAGAAGAGAATTTTGAGGAGATCTTAGCTATTTTAGCTCACTTACAAGTCCTTTATTAAGGATTTAAAAATGTGTTAAATTTTTCTATAGAAGAGGGAGCAAACGAACATGCAGCTCACCATGCAGCGGTAAGTGTCACAGGGGAATTGCAGGTGCGCTGCTGACCTTTTAAGATGGAGTATGCTTGTTTCTTGAAGGTCCCTAAGTCGTATCGTTCCGAAAAAATCACCGGTTCTTTGTGGAATCGTTTACCGATTCTTTAAAACAATTACAAGTCGTACGAGAAAAAGAAACTCCTAGTAAATCGCACAGTGGTGGACCGTTAAACATCCACATGGTGTCGCTGGTATCGTGAGTTTTGTCGCGATAGGAGTTGGTGAAATTTTGCGGGAATTAATCCGACATTTCCTCAAAGCACTCCCCGTGGTAAATCTGATAGAAAATGCAAAGTGAGGCAACATCTCCGCAGCGCCAGTGAATTGAGCCGATCAGCAAGAATTCGGTCATCGACGATTCGAGCATTCGCTCGAGTTCTACGCTGGATGCGGTCAAAAGGAAGTGGTAATAGGGTGCCCCGGCTTAGAGATGAGAACAGTATTCCACGTGAGGCCAAACCTGCGCCTTGTAAAGTTTCAAGCGTTGTACAGACATGAAATACTTTCACGCTCCGCTAAGTTTAATTTAAGGTATGTTGTATATTCTAGATGCAACAGCCATTAAATTAAACTAACTACTAACTTGCAAATTCTTCTTAGAATGTTTCTTGACTATTAATTCCCTAGGCTCAGAATTTACTAGATTGCCTTTTAAGATCTTATCAGATAAGTTACAAAAAACTAAAAATTTACAACTATAGAAGAATCTTCCCTCCTATGCTTCCAACTTCATTCGACGCTTGAAGTTGTAATATTTGTTTATTATCATATAATATAAACCGTGTTTCGTAAAGTTAATTTTTTAATTTTAAAGAATTTATAACATTGTGTTACATCAGTTATACATTCATCTGAACTTTAAGGTAAAACAGAGAAAGGAGAGAATTGAAATGTATTCTGAGCAAGTACACTAAATATAAATATTATCAATTTTTGTTTGATTGCAGATTCCCACACTGCAGCATTGCTTGGGGAAGATCTATGTTTAGCATTAGAATTGTGAATAGCTGCAATTATAATGACGATGATGATGATAATGATTATATTAGCTAACTTTAAAGAAAGAAATTTGAAATTTTATATTAGACAGAAGTAAATTTATCGTTTATTAAAAAAAAACTTATACAATTATAACACGTTAGTTTTATGGCCACACCAACCCAGCAACCTTGCGTACGCGTGGGCCAGATTATGTGCACCTAGAATGCTTTAACACATTACTTCCGGTAAAATTCTTTGTTACTTCAATTAAACTGTCGTTATTTTCCACGTCCTTTGAATTGTACCGTTTATGCGAAGTTATTTTCGCATTGTTATAAGGGTTGGAGGGGCTCTACGAACTTGTTCCACGTATATTATTTAATAATTTCTCCCGCTTCATGAAAGTCGATGTGGTATTATAAACACTAAAATTACCTAAACCAAAACTCTTTATAAAATAATCATCGACTTGTAATATCCACGCGTATTATTTTTTTAATTATTTTTTTAATTAAAAAAAATAGTAGTCAATCGACTACATCGGTTTAAATTTGGAATATGCCACCAAGGTCTTATGCAGACACAAGGACATTTTTATATATACATACATAAATACATAAACACTCACGCCTGTCACCCAGAGGGGTAGGCAGAGACTACGGACTTCCATTTGGCACGATCCTGGCACACCTCTCTCGCCTCCTTTACATCCATATATCTACGCATACACGATCGTCTGTTAAGGGTACTCCTATTCTCGCCTTTTTATATATGTATAATTTTAATAATGCAACTAATCAAAATATCTTATATTTCTTATTCATTGCTTAGGTGACAATGATTAACAATACAGGGTAACTAGTTGATATGGAACATTAGTTCAAAATAATGTTGTCATCGATTTCCAAGAAAACGAAAACTAAACAGAAATTTGATTTTGAAGCAACAGTTGAGCTCATAGATTGAATATTTTTTTTTAAATTAAACCAAGTGTTTTTAAAGGATGCAGATGACATAAATAATTGTGTCTCATAAAAGCATTTGTAATATCCCATAATAAAAGAATTAATATAATATAATATTTTCGTATTTATAACGTTTTTCAATTAAATAAAGAGCAAATGGAGCAAGATCCGGATTTTCTAAAAATAAGTTTTCATAGTTCTAGCATCATATTTCTCCTCACGTCGCCCATTGTTGGGAGGACTTGACTAAATTGGCAAGCTGTACGGGCGGATTATCGATCACAGTAATAAATGTCTCGCACTTTAGACAGATCTCTGTCGCCGGTATGGATATTTCACATCGAGTAAACGACATGGTTATTCCAACTGATGTGAAAATCATTAAGGCCGTATGGGCTATAATGATTCTGACATTTTCCATATTATTAATTTTCATACGTCGCCAACACACGGCAAATTTTAAAATCATAATACGCAAGAAACATTTTTACAAAAAACTAGCGATCTGCCCAGGCCATGGGTGATTTCTGGATCTCGACAACGGCGCCACCTACTGGGTCCAATAGTTAATTTAAAGTTTAAGCCATTCTCGTCTCAAACACACACAAAAAAAAATCATCAAAATCTGTCAAAGCCTTTTAGAAATACAGTGACAAACATACGAACAGAAGAATTATATTTATAAAGATTAATTTTAATTTAGGATAACGGGTAAAAGCTTTCGAAAAAATTAGAAGAAAACACAACAAATAAAGACGAAAAGCGGTGACCAATTTTAATGTGTTGCCATTACACGGCACTTTCTAATATTATAATACACAAGAGATATAAATAATTAATTTTAAGTTAAAATTTGCATTAACAAGCCTAGATCGCTATTTAGCAATTCTATTTATTGACTATAGCAAATAACAAAGGCTTTTTATCAAATTGATCGACTTGGAAAAACTGAAATACCTCTAATATCCTTGTTTTTCTATCGCATCTACCATGAGGAGTGCTCAGAGGAATTGTTCGGATTAATTGCAGGCGCCAAATTTCACCATCGCACATCGCGACAAAATTCGCGATACCATCTTTACCATCTGAATGGTTGGCGTGCCACCGCTGTGCGATTTACCAAAAATTTCAGTCCTCGGACAACTTCTTTGTGGAAACGGCTAACATCAGCGATTTTTCCGGATCAATACGACTTAGGGACCTTCAAGAAAAGAGTCTTCTTTTTTTAAAAGGCCGACAAAGTACCTGCAATTGCCATGTTGTTGCAGTTGCTCATGAGCGGCGGTAGTTACTTACTATCATGTGAGTCGCATGCTCGTTTAATCTCTCATATATATAAAAAAAAAACTTATTTAAACGCAGTTTTCATTTTTCCCGAAATCGATTTTCTCTAATCTCTTATCGCCTAAATATGGAATTTAACAGCAAAAAATGTCAAATTTCGCGAAGACTGCGGCGCCACAGCTAGGACTTCTTTGGGGAAAAAGACTCTTCTCTAGACCCGATATTGTAAATACACCACGGTTTTTATACGTTATAGTAAGATTTAGATAAGTATATTTTCATATTAAATATCTTAAAAGGTAAATCGACTTGGTAATCGGTAAGCGAAGTATAGGGCGGCCCCCCACTAGATGAAGTGACGACCTGGTAAGATATGCAGGAAGTCGATGGATGCAGGTGACTGTGCTTCGTGGCGTTCCTTAGTGGAGGTCTATGTTCAGTAGTGGACTTGTAAGGTCTGTAATAAGAATGATGATGATATGTTATATTGAGAGTTGAAATTGAGTATATATATATTTTGTTGGCAATATTTTAATTTTTATTTTGGCGACAATCTCTACTCTGTGCGACTGTTTGACCACACACTATTACGTGTTTGACAATTGACATTGGCATTAAGAACGTAAACGATGAATGTTTATTTTATTATGTTGTATATATGTTATTTTATTTTATTTATTGTATTTGTAACACATATGCTTGTATAACATATATACATATATACTGTAATGATTATGATGATGATAAAATCGACTTAATTTTGACGTAAAGTTCGAAAGACTGTTAACTGCTATTTATTTAGGTTGGCGTTAAAGGAAAACATTGCGTAGGTAATACGTACGAAACATAAACATAGCATACAGGATATAGTTACGTACGAAAAGTACGAATAATATATTTTTTTTCAAAACGTGCAAAGTTGTCACGCTATTAAAACGAGAAGAGAAATGTACACATATTACATTTGTAGCTTACTATTTAACGTTAAACATACTAGGATACTTGTATCTTTACAACAAAGTACAGTTATACATGAATAAGACATACAGCCTTAATTTTGCAGGTTTCATTAAAGTACTTCATTACAAAAATCTCTAAAATGAACATTTTAGGAACAGCAGTAAGTATATCAAATAATCGACACATTTCCATCCCTTTATAAGGCAATGAATCTCTGCCGCATTGTGCGAGGCGAGCTGGAAACGTGCGAGTGAAACGGGTTCGCAGCGACCTAACTGCGTACACCATACACGGATTGTGAGCTTTACTAACACTTTAATGCATTATTCATGAATATTTATTGATACTAATTACCAAAACTCCTTATTTGTAAACTGAGATATTTAATTAACGGAGTAAGGGACTTCTACACTCACCATACGAAACACAGCAGCATTAAGCTGCTATTTTACGCTGGTATTCTGTGAGAGCGTGGTCCTTCCCGGTCGAGCCGACCCATTCGTGCTACAACTATACTATTAATATAGCTGCAGCATGGCTCTACCACGTAAAAATTCTATTGCATTCTTTGTTTGAACTTGCTGGCAGGTGTACATGGGCTGCAGTAGCCATTATAAGATGAACTATGAGATTGTCTCGTTTGTGTTTGCGATTGTCTCTCCAATTTTCTATCGACTTTAAAAAGGAGGAGGTACTCAATTCGACTGTATGTTTTTTTATCCTCATAACTTTTTTCTAGGTGAGCCGATTTCGATGATTTTTTTTTTGAAAGCTAGTGCTTCTCATGTGTTCCCATATAAATTTGATCAAGGTCCGACCTGTTTTTTTAAATTATAATTATAATTTCAATTATTTTAATTATAGATAGATATATATAAATATATCTAGACTATAGGATTTGGTTTCGGCATTTTAGATTAGCTTTCCGTCATAACTCGCTTACCAGAGTATCATCTGTCAATCAGAATAATACACCGCTTGTAGTGAGTTGTCATTTTGAGTAAGAATTATATATATATATATATATATATATATATATATATATATATATATATATATATATATATATATATATATATCATTCCGCACAGTATATCCCCTAAACACAGTGTACCAACAAATTGAGCAGATTCTAAAAATAAAAATATCGTACGTAACCAAACAAACCTGTTACCTACTTTAAATAAATAAAAAAATGTTGTTCTACAAAAACGAGATATTGGCTTGTTTTTCACACATAAATTATAATTTGAAATTGACCGAAGACTAAAAAGTCGCAATTACAAGAATATAATAAAGATTACTCCTATTATATATTGATGTTTAAATGTGAATTTCTAATATAATATCGTGACAAGATTGGCTTGAAACAATATTTATAACCTGTTTTTAATTTAATTATCCTTAAAAGTTTTAAATAGGTGTCGAGTCAATGCCTTCACAGACCAGAGACGCGGAGCAGTGACATATGTGTAATTCATTTGTTATTGCGATTGCCATTGCGGAGGTAAGCAAATCCTCCTGCTTTCTCCATAAATTATATAAAACTTAAAATCTTTAGCACTTATCTATAGATTTAAAATCAATTGCTGTCCATTAGTCTCGCTAAAACTCAAAACGGCTGGACCGCTTGTGATGCAATTGTTTGTGATTGTTTAAGTGGGTCCCTGGATGGTTTAGATTTAAAATTGGACCCGGTAGGTGGCGCTGTTGTCAAGATCCAGATATCACCCGTGCGAAGCCAAAGCGGATTGCTAGTATCTAATAATATGAACAACAGTCGAAGTTAAATTTAAACATGATTTTATCAAGTATGTGATTTAAAATTAAACTTGTAATAAAAAGTAAGGAACAAAAATAACAAAATAATTTCATCACATCAAAAAACATATAATCAAAATCGAAATGATTGACTACTTTTTGAAGTCGGCTAAAATACAAAACAGGTACAAATTATATTAACAAGGTATATGAGGATAATATGGTCACCTTAAGCTTTACCGCCCTGTAAAACCTAAACTAGGAAGAGGATAGAGACAAAACATAAAGTCGTATACTACGAAAAATCTATTAAAAATACTAACTACACTACACAATACTAAAATCGATTAAAATATTTACTACAATGACAACTGTCAAAATGGCGTGGATAAAGCAGCGCACTTTTGACCTTTTATTATATGATTGACTGATGAAGAGCTATCGTATCATAGAGCCTGTAGTTTTTGAGTTATAAGAAAGTGACCATATTAACCGGATGACCACGTAATAAGTCATTTATTACACAGTACATGAAATAACGCAATCCGGAACAAATCTCTGCTATTTGCCTATAATGCAGTTACGGCCCGGGAAATAGTAATAATACTTATCTCACATTAACGGGTCTAATCGTCACAAGCTCAAGGATATTCATAAACAACACTTAATATTAACGCTGTAATTAATCATTGTGGTACAGACTAAACGATTTTTTTTATATAACACGTTTTCAGCGACGTAAAATCAAACAGGGTTCGGTCGGCCTTACTTTTCTATAGCTTCCTTCAGCTTCAATCAGTGGAAGTGTTTTTTTTAATTATTACAAAAATGCCAAGTTAAGGAAATTTAGATTGACTATTTGAATCTCACTTACTCCAATAATCTGTACAGGACATACTAATAGCATAAGCAGAAACAAAACGAAAGAGAGACTTGTCCTCCATGACTCTACGTAAAACTTATAAACTGGATTCGAAGAGTACTTCGAAGAGACCTATACTATTTAGAAATAACAGTAAAAACAGATGACTAAAATGTAACTTCTAACGACATTCTAAATTCACAAACTGAATATGCAGTAATATATATGTCAATGCTTATTTTTATTTATACGTAGTAGAGCCACGTTGCAGCTATATTATGGATACAGCACGAATGGGTCGGCTCGACCGCTCTCACTGAAACCAGCGTAATATAGAAGCAATGCTGCTATGTTTTCTATGGTCAGTGTAGAGAACCGGAGACCCTTTTTATCGCAAACGGGGCAATTCATCTTAGGCCTCAGGGGTGACAACGCATCTTCATTTCGATTCGTATTCGAGGATAGATGTAGATGTCTATGGGTCACAGCAAGCTCTGACTATAAGATGGACTGTGTGCTCCTTTCCTTATTCTATTTAAAAAAAAAACTTCTATAATAATTGAATTATAAGAATCAAGATGCAATACTTTTAATAGTTACAAGTCGTTACAGCAAAATATCATAATATACATGTGAACATATACACATATACTATATGTGGTAAGGAAAATTTCATTATCATAGCGTCTGGAGATTTAAAAATAATATTGCACGAAAAACATTTTTTTTAATTGTATTATTACACAAAATACAGTCGGTTGTTTCTTATACTACTTTTGCCAAACTGCAGAGCAGTTTGTTGGCGAATACAACACCTACTTACATTCTATGTACCTACTGTAATTAATATACTAATATTGGATTTAAACTTAAAATAGAAAAATTTACGTAAGCGTATTGTCTCACAAAATGTTTTCCAAGACAAGTGGTGTCGACGTAATGATAGGACCAAATTTGATCATCTTGGCATATGGTATCTTCTTCACTACGCTGAGTGTATTATAATCGCTAGTTTACTTAGCTATTATCGATGACGTGATACGCCGTCGTGATGCCGTACCTGGTGCCGTCCCATTTCGCATAAAACCTGGAATCTGATAGACCTAGTATCGGATACATGCATCGTGATAGTATGGACGTATTATGATATTGTATCAGGATACGTGATACGATAGGCGTTACGCCTCGTCTCATCTCTAGTCCTCGATCATCAAAGGAGATTCTACACGCCAATATACAGTCTTAAAAATTAGAATGTGGATGAGACGATATTATGGTCGAAATGAGAGTCCATACTTAAGATACAAGTACTTGATACGATAATACGCTAGATCAAGATACGTCAAAGTGATCAAATGTGGACCCGGTCTAACCAGATTAGCGCAAGCTTAAATGTTTGAATGCCGACCGGGACATTAAAATAGAAATATTATGCATAATTCAAAAACTCGTTCACATATTATCGAAAAAATCATAAAAAACTCAATACTCATGTAATAATGCCTACAGACCGAATTTCTGCCACGACAGTCAGTCTCAATGAAGACGCCATCTGCGTAGGACTGGATTAAAGTGCCCGAGTGTATGCGCGAACACAGGTGCACTCTCTATTCCCTCACACTCATAGTCTGATAGAACAGTAATCCGACACGACCGGAGAGAGATCAGGCGCAGGGTCAACGGCTTTACGTGATTTCCGAGACACGGGGATGAAGTACCGCCAACTTCCTAACTCTGGGCTACTACGGAGAATTTCTTGACAAAAAAACCCAATAAGTAATTTTGGCCCGACCCTGGATTCGAGCCCGAGACCTCATGATCAGAAATCGCGTTTACGACCATTAGACCAACGAAGCAGTTCATACTCACATATCGAGGACTTAGGTAAGGAACTTCTACTTCAATTTTTTCTTAAATATCTATAATATAGTAGCGATGCCATGACTTTTAGATCGCGACAACAGCGCCACCTACGGGTACCAACTGTAAATCTAAGTCATCCGGGGATGCAGTCAAATACACACAAAAAATGTAATTAATATCGGTCCAGTCGTTCAGTTAATGATCTTTCATACATGCGGCAATTGATTTTTATTTATTTCTGATATACATGTAAAAATAATTTTTTGTATGTTCGTATTTTATGCGCTGCCATACCGTCCATCAGATTATAGTAAAACTTTCTCAACTTATTACTTGCACTTGCGCGAGGGTTATAGACACAGTACAGTCAACTTACAGTAGGAACCTAACTCTATAAAATTTAAAACGATATTTTCACAATCATTTCTTCTGCGGCTGCAACGCGCCGGGTACCAGTTAGTATGATATAAATATTAAACAAGGATAATCTATGCGTAAGGATTCTTTTAACTGCATTTAGGTATAAATAGCTTATATATTCAGCAAGTTGCTCCATAAACTTGACAATACCAAATGGCATACAGTTACAGTTTGCATAAGTATTGTAACTTAGTTAAGCCATTTTACTTGTGTAATGGTTATATTATATCCTTGTTGATCAGATGCTTCTATTATGCTTAGACTGCTCTGTTGTTAACTAATATTATTTTGTCTTCTACTATCAGATAATTAATATAAAAATAATATAAGGATATTATTTTTATATTAATAAAGGAAAAGGTTCCCTACAAGAAACCAGTGAAAATAAGAAATCAGACAACTTTTACATAGTCAAATATTGTTGATGTAAATCCATAATTACTACTTCTGTATTTGATCATCTGGAGCTGATTAATGGTATATATTTTATAATATTTCTTACTTATTTTTAACATCCAGAACATGAACATGGTAGAGCCATGCTGCAGCTATATTAATTGTATAGTTGAAGCACAAATGGGTCGGCTCGACCGGGAAAGGACCACGCCCTCACAGAATACCAGCGTAAAATAGCAGCTTAATGCTGCTGTGTTTCGTATGGTGAATGTAGAAAATCGAAGACCCTTCTTACTGGGAAAGAGGCATGCCATCTTAGTCCTCACGGCTGACAACGCATCTGCATTTTGATTCGTAAACGAGGATAGATGTAGATGTCTATGGGCCACAGCAACCACTGTGTGGTGGAATGTGTGCTCGCTCATCACCCTTATCCTATAAAAAAAAATACAGGCAGACACAACAAAATACTGACAGAAATATGGAAATATAGTTTATTGAAATTGAAGTATAGTATATATATAGTCTTATCTCATATCTCTCATTATTGAAAATGTCCTTCTGATTCCTAACAATCAGAAAAAAAAATTTTTTTCTTAGGCTTACTGTTTACATATATTACGTACGTTTCTCGCGTTTTGTTACTCGTATATCTTTATCAAGGTGTAAAAGTAGTACCTGGAGCGCGTGTAGTATTCGTATAATACCCTTACCTACACCATCGCGCGATTAAAACGCATTTTTATTTAAACCTTTCAGTATTATTTAAACAAGAAAATATACTACAATAATTCTAAAATGCCACTTCTTATAGTTCTATCTCACTGAAAGTGGAAGGTTCGAGTCATTTTCTGTGGTCCTTCCTTAACGAATGTGAAGTCACTAAGTCCTGTATAGGAAAGCTATTGCATTACTGGCAAAGTAAGTTCTTACCGAAATTGTTAAAAAACTTAGAATTAACTTTTTATATTTTTAATACATTGTGTTGAACAATAATCAAAGCAATAAACAAATCTCGTCATTATATAAGTACGTGTGAAGTTCCTTGAGTGATTTTGAACTCTACAGTCGATTCAAATACGTCATACAACAAGTCATTTATGAAGTTCTATGTATAGATTTCAAGAAGACAGAAGACAAAGGTTTCATGAAACGATTCTAAAGTGCGGCAGTTAAAAAACAATAAAATGTAAAAATTAGAACATGTGTACTATTAGAAGAGGTTATATTTAATTTTGCTAATTAATATTTGTTAATGGTTTGAAAAATACACGATAAAGTGAAAATGGTCCATTGCAAGTTAGGACAGGCGTACACGGTTGTGGTCCGCTATGTAGATTATACCTTATTATATTTTCTTATTAGGCCTATGTTCCGCAGTGGACATGTGAAGTTAATGATGAAGATTGCTTGTGTGCTCTATAATTGTAATAAAATAGGATGGGGAAGAAGGTGATCTATTATCCGAAAAATTTTGTATCCTAAGTACAAATACAAAAAATATTTGTGTATTTGTACATACAATACATAATTTTTCGTATTAGTTATATTTTAAAATTGAGGTAAAAATATATCGAAATACAACCCTTTAAGGTATTCGTCTTATTCATTCTAAAACTTAGAGTTTATGAAGCTGTGTCACATTAGGACAAATGTATAGTACGAAATTACAAAGGTTATAATAAAACAAAGGTAAGTTTATCTCTTCGCACTAGTTATTAGTTACGCAAAGAAAAGATGCCAAGAAATGTTTAATAGAAAATCAGATTCAGTAACCTAGACAAGGGAAAAGCACAGAAAATAAAGAATTTAATGAATACAAAAAAGTATTGAGTACTGTTTAAATTGGCGTCTGGGTGTGGCGTGAGAGAATCCATCACCTCGTTTAAACCTGTAGTTGTCGTGAGACGCGTCTTAGAGAGTGCTAAAATATCCGATGCTTCCGATAGATGGCAGTATAATCGGTAGTAGACCGGCGACAGGGAGCAGCGTCGAATGTACGAAAGATTTGGTACTACAATATGAAAACCAACTGGCAAGCGTGAAGAATATGGCATATACTACAACTGAAGGGCTCAAGTCTATAGTGATTTGACAGATTCATATAGCTTGTTTCTATTGCTCTCAAGTTTAATTTTTCATCAAACAATAAGTAAACTAGCATAAATAAAACAAATAGTGAAATCTTTATGTATGTACACGTAGGTATGTAAATAGAAATGCTGATGTCAGAGAGATCTGCTAAGTACGTAATGACTGATTACTATGCCACGTCGTATATGTTTGTTTCAAATACCCATGTAGTAAATTTTACACGTGCTTAGTTAAATACTATAAATTTTGCACATGAATATAGTTTTACAATTTCAAGAGTTATTAAAGTCATAACAGCATCCAAACAGGGCGTTGAATGGAAAATTATTAGTAATATTTTTACGCTATCCGAACGATTTATGACTGCATTGATGAACCTTTGCTGTGGGGTGATTTACGCAGTGTTACTTTCTACAAAAGTCATAATAAGCCGTATTTATTACAACATATAATTCAAATTTGCAATTGTGATGGTGTGAAAGACTTGTTTCTCGCTTTTCTTGGTAAGTGGAGATTCATATTTTACTTATGTACATATTCATGTATTGGGAGAATCTGCTTTAATTTCCACGCTTGGAAGCGGAAGGGTGATCGCAGTACCCCGTCGCCAGTCTAGACTTTTTACGTCTAGCGTTAACGAGGTAGTTCAACCGCAATATATCGAAAGCTATGAGATCGTTCTGGAATCTACAGAACATAAAATATAAAATAAATCGAGGAAATTTATTTTTTAACGCTTATAATAACATAATTTGTTTATATTGTTTCGGTAGCATCCCCATCGGTCAACTTGTATGCTACATAATGGAGGCTACAAATCTTTTGTCCTTTCCATTAGTCGTCTCTTACGGGACCCATGAAATAAAATGGACCTTCGACAATATCTGATTACCTGAATACATAATATTCGCGTATCATTTGTCATGGCCGAAATCGCTCAGAACGCAATCATCATCGTCATGATCATAATAGTGCTATAAATTCAGAATTTAACTTGCATTAGATACACATGAAGATCACAACAAAACCATACCTAAATATCGGGGTCAGTGATCTGTAGCCACCTACTCTCCCACTTACCACTAGGTCATGGCCGAAGCATATAAAAAATGTAGGTGATTTACTCTACCAATGGAAACCAAGCTGAATGCATCTCTTATTCACACGTAGCATACCCTCGGAGTTAAAGACAACTCCCATACGCCATTTATTCACAATGGCAATATTTGCTGATTTTAAACTTGGCAGCATAATCCAGCTAATGCTTTAATGTAACTCTGTGTAAGGAAAATGTATTCAGTATTCTTAAAGAATCAGAATTTAGTAATCAGGGCCACAGATGCATGCAATGTCTCTGACCAGAATCAGACATGAAATAGAGAAACACAGAATAATAAAGCTCTAAATGTTGTCCAAATAAATAAAATTGAAGTGTCTGTTTGATTTGTCAAAATAACAGCTTTTTACTAAATACATATGAAAGTATACGGTATTTATAGCAAAAAACAATGTTTATATTTTTCTGTCTATTTGTTTCGGCTAATTGATGGGACATTCACTGATGTTGATAGCTGATGTTATAAGGAGTAACTTAGGCGCTAATCATACAGAAACAGCATAAGGCGAAGGCACGGCACAGGCGCCTCGCAGGCATGGTACCGCTTCCAAACTTTTTGATATAAAATGTATGAAAGCGGCGTGTCGTGAATTATACACAAGCGACGCGACACAGACATGCCGCTTTTATTCGTTCCACTATTGCGCTTTTATTTTAGAAAAAGAATTAGAGTTCCGCGCAAAAAAATTAAAACCCATGAAATCCATCGTAATAAATTCCGTTCGGACGAAGTCGTTGGGAACAACTAGTAACTAATAATTTTGCTTTACTGAGGTCTAAGTCAGTTAGAAAACCGGCCGAAATGATTAAAACATAATAATTATATGCGCTGTGAAAGACACAATAATAACATACATTTGTTTACGGAAATCAATCAAAAATGAGTTTCGAATGTTTGACTTTGATCAGTACGATGACCCCTCTTTGCACATGCGAGCCTTAAAATATTAAAACGGTATTCTTTAAGCAAAAACTAAACATGTAGGAAGTGTTAGAGGTGGAATGTTGCAAGGTTTCTATCATAAAAAGGCAATCAAAATAGTATCAAAGAGCGTACCGTTAATCCTTTTACCATTCGTAATATGCGCCTGCGCACAACAATCCCTACTATGTCGACGTCAGATACAGAACTCGAGCCACTACTACGGTTCTGCGATAGTGAGTCGAAGGAAAAATCCTTGAGTCGACGTGATTAAACTGGAATGTTTATTGGCACATAAAGCTCATAATAAAGTTTTCGGTTGTTAATTATAAAATGTCACCGTTGTTGTGTGCTCAAAATATTTTCTTTGACACGCGTTCATACAAAAAGAACCTTCGTCTTATCTATACTCTTCTACACATATAAATAAAATTGAATTGTCTGTCTGTAATATCGAAAGAACTGGCTTCTATTAGGCTCAGGAGGTTCTTTGCATGTCATTAAGACGCACAACATAAGCATTTTTAAACATTTGGTCTGTATCTCTGGCAGTCTATTTGTCCGTGCTAATATTGAACCGATTGTGAGGAAACTTCACGAACCGATAGATAGAAATGCCAGGAGTGACTTGTGCTATATTTAAGCCGGCAAAATGCAGGATTTTTTGTGAAATCGAAAAACTGATAAAATAAACGGTCTTTGATGATCACCGCATAAGCTATAGGAGATATAAAAAAAGTTTGGAACAAAACTTTTGCGGTTTTAAATTTTACAAGGTTCTAACACTTTATCTTATATATCTCTTATAATTTTGATGCAAATCGATTATTAACTAATATTTCATAAAAGTAATGAGTATTAAAGGAAAAGGTTACAAGACCTGATTAGGTGAAACATAGATGTGCAGGCTACTTTTGTTCAAGTTGTACCCGCGGGTAAAAGCTAGTATGCAATAAGAACCTTGAAGGATGAAGATATACAACATGTGTAATAAAATAACAATCTATACAAGGGAAGCATGAGTACTTATGTATTTAGTAGGTATTTAGTATACTAAAATTAAATATATACTAAATTAAATGAGGCTAATCTTAGTTTTAAAATAATCTAGTATGTTAAAGATTATGCCATGAACATGATGTATTAAACGACTTTTTTGGCACAGCAAGGGCACGAGTAAAAGACAATTTTTAATTTAACCCTTTCGCTGTCGTGCACTACATATAGGTCATTGCTATTGTCTTACTATTGTGTCTGAAAACCGGACAGTGAAAGTGTTGAGCTGTGAATTTTATTAAATGGTGACCATATTTTGTTGATTAGCATAGTGTATTGGTAAGATTATATGAGTAGTGCCCTAGTGTATGCGCAAGCACAGGTGCACTCTCTATTCCCTCACCCTCATAGTGCGATGGGACGATAATCCGACACGACCCGAGAAAGATCAGGACCAAAAATCCGATAACTGATTTTAACTCGACCTGGGATTCGAACCTGGAACCTCAAGATTATCAGTCGCTTTTACAACCACTAAACCAAAGATGCAGCCACATATAAAAATACAGACGAATTGAGAATCTACCCCTTTTTTATATCGGTAAATAAACATATAATAAACAGAGTTTAATGTTAATGACAAGGCACAAATTTCTTACCTCTTTATTAGTTTAAAAAGCTAACAAATCTTAGAGCTGATTTTTCATGACAATCATTAGATAAAAATTATTCTATCAAATAAATTATTTATTATTAATAAAAACGGTAATTATTAATTAATTTATTAATCTATTTTGTCTTATGAATAAATTTTTCTTGTTGATCAGCCCTAAATATATAATATTTGCGTCTGGATAATCTATCCAAAGTAGAAGTCACAATGGAAGTCAATCAGCGCATAAATTAATTAAAAAATTCGCGACCGTACCAATAAATGACAATACTCATAGTAGGGGAAAGCAGCCGTTCAAGTATTAGCATTGGAAATGAGAGAGCGTGCGTAGTTTATATTGAGCAATGGGGTAGGTCAGACATGATTGTTGATTTAATGGTCTTTAAAATAACCAACATATCTTACAATGTGCCATTGCATTGTCAAGCCATTTATATAACATGGCCTGGGTTATTTGTATATTATACGTGATATACCGCACCGGCCTCGGCCGCGACATGTTAAAAATGTCCTTATTTGCGTGCGTATTTATGTACCTATGTTTGTTGACATTTATTATTTTTCTTTATTGTGTCGTTCTACGCATAACTTTTGCTATTACATTCTTTACATAATCCTTCAACACGAACAACGCACATTTTCCGTACACGCAACGCATGGCGCGCGTACCGGTGATTGCTGCACCAGTCTCGTATTGCTATCCGCCGCTGATCTGGGTAATGGTTACAAAAACAGCTTATGTTATTTATAATATTTATCTAGGAGCCCGCGATGACCGTGTAGTGGCGGTGTAAGAATATACACTAACGTCAACAATTTGCTTTTAAACGATAATAAAACGAAATTTATTAAATTTACAGCACCAAATGTTAACAGTGTGCTTTTAAATGGGGCAGAGCTAGGTCTTGTTGAATCCACTGTATTTGTCGGAATTACGGTTGACGCGAAGCTTCAATGGGGCCCTCATATGTATATCTAAACTAGCTAGCAAACTTAATTCTGCAGTTTATGCTGTAAAAAAGATTAGAGACCTTATATGTGTTGAAACAGCTAGATTAGTTTATTTTAGTTATTTCTATAGCATAATGTCATATTGAATCCCGATATGGGGTAATGCGACTGATATTGAAACTGTTTTTGTTTTGCAGAAGAGAGCCATAAGAACAATTTATATCTAAGGTCTGAAGGAATCCCTTAGAAAAAAAAATTAACTTTGGCCTCTCAGTATATTTACTATACTGAGAGGCCAAAATAATATATTAACGCTAAATATCGTAAATCAGTTATAGTGCAGATTAATTAGTTAATCTGCAGATTATCTGGCTGAATCTGTATAATGCGAACAAATGTAGGTAATATGCGGAATAACAGTAAGTTACCAGTAGGTTGAGGTGCGGCTGGGGTGGTTCTTGGGCCACCATTATAATGATATAAAATATAATATTGAATGAATTGAACTTTTTAATTTCAAAAATTCAAAAAGTATAAGTCATAAGTAGTTTTGTCTAACATTCTAATCTTTAAAAAAACTAAAAACAGTCCGACGGTAATAACAACAATCATTCATAAAATATAGTAATTAAAGTTATAAATTTACAATCAGCTCTCTGTCTTCCGCGATTTAACGGGGTAGCATCCGTTGATATGCATAATAACTAGGTAAAGTGCAGATATTTGCTGCTTTAAGTAAAATTTAGCTAATGCGCACATTAACGCATTCCGCATTCTAACGGTAACAAACATATTTATAGTCAAAGTTAATATATATAAGCCTATAAATTTACAAAAATTTAATGTATGTACACAAAAACAAAAATAGTTTTATTAAAAATAGCAATGTACATTATGTAAATACTACGGACAAGCACAAGTTAGCTATACCAGTTACTCGACTCCAAAGAGGCGGTAATTTCTTCAAGGGGCAATGTCTACGCTTTTACAAAATAGTCCCAGACAAGTGGTAAAATTAAAAATTTTGTACAACCGACTTTAATATAAATTATTAAGGATAATTCAAAAACTACTGGTCAGACCTTGAACAAATTTATATGGAACCACATGAGAAACCACACACACATCAGCTTTAAAATAAAAAAAGAATCATCGAAATCGGTTCACCGAGAAAAAATTATGAGGTAGCACACATAAAAAAATCAATATTTTTTTTACTGGTAGAGTCATGCTGCAACTATATTGTGGTTGCAGCACGATTGGGTCGGCTCGAACGGGGTAGGACCACGCTCTCACAGAATTCCAACGTAAAATAGCAGTTTAATGCTGCTGTGTTTCGTATGGTGAGTGTAAAGAACCGGAGACCCTTTTTACTGGAAACGAGGCATTCCATCCCAGTCCTCAGGGGTGACAACGCATCTGCATTTTGATTCTTAATTGAGGATAAATGTAGATGTCTATGGGCCACCGCATCCACTTAGCATCAGGTGGACTGTGTGCTCGTGTGTCACCCTTATTCTATAGAAAACTAAAATATAAAAAAAACTGCGGTTGCCAACCCGCCTGCCAAACGTGTCAACTATTGCAAATATTATCTACCTATCCAATCTATTGGGGAGGTCAATGTTCAGCAGTGGAATTTTGATAGACTGTAACAGGAGCCTGCGAGATTTTTCTAACATTTTTTTCGAAACCTTTTTTCAAATGCCTCTTACAACATAAATGGAACAAATGTGGATGATAGATTATTTTAAGCCGTAAAAACACTGCAACTGTATAATTAATTATTGCTTAGGTATAAATTCACTATATTATTATTGTAAAGGTAATTTATTATATTATTGTAAGGGTTTCAATCAAATACCTACAAAAAAAACAAGAAAATCCAAATAAATGTAAATTTATACATAAAATAACATTATTAAAAATGTAATTAAAATAAGAACTTACAATGATTTTAATTTATTTGTAATTAGAGACTATTGGAGACACTCGCGTTATATATGGGCACATCACTCAGCATCTCTACATAGTTTGATTTTATTTAGTCTCACCATTTGTTTTATATATATTTAAGGTTTTTTTGGAAATGCTAATCAACCCGGCTATTTCGACGTTAGATTTATATCAAGTACAATTCAAACTTAGGATCAACTGACGAACAATCCTTATTATGTCTTCATTTGTCAATTTCTTAAGTGTCAAACTTTTTGCTGTGTTTTAATATCATTAAAATAATTTCTCATAGAAATTGTACTTTTATAAATGCATTTTTATATGCAAAGATTTTACAGTAATGTTTGCGTTTTATGATCATTTCATAGATACATAGCATAGCAGAAGCGAGTCACTATTTTAGTATACTATTAGCATGATGTAACGGTATACCTAGCAAATGACTACTAATTTTGCATATGTCAGTTTTATGTGATGTGTCGGTCGGTCGTTATTAGCTCATCTGTTGAACACTTGAGACAAAATTATTTTTGGAAAAACTCTTCCTAAGTATTCAAACAAGTTTTAAAGTTTATATACTTAATGATTTAATAGAATCAGGCGTTACTTTACGGCGATCTATTATATTAAAGATGTTAAAAATTAGTGATTTCTTAAATAAGTTAATATACGCGATAAAATTCGTATTAATAGTATCATTTAAATGTTAAAAATCAATTAGCTAAGCCGCTCACTTAGTGGTCAGCCATCGCAGAGTCTATTTCTAACAATGATGCCTCGTTTGGAGGCAAAACACGTGTCGTATTATCGACGGTGGTGTGTCTTTTCTAGTATTTTTTTAATAAGATTTTTGGATTTAAATGCTTGTCCTTTAAGCCATGTCTTTATTTATCTCAGTATTAAGTGATAATAATCCTTTACAGTACACTGCTTCACAATATGTTGATGCGTCACATTGCGTAGTTTGTGGTGATTTTGAGGGCAACTTGAGCCTACAGGCAGCGATAGTATCTCAAGGTATCTCAAAATACTTGTTTCACCGTTTCCACTAATAGTTCACATGCGCAGACATTTAATACACAAAATCGTACCACTTTTACATATCAAAATCCATTTCAAACTATTATTTAAACAATAATACAGGAGCAGCAATCCGCCGCCGGTCAAGTTCCCGCCAAAACTCCTTTCCTTGTGTTGTGATTTTGGGGTTAGTAGTGATGGCGATTGTGCACGCTATTGAGTGCTCTTCAAACCAGGTAAGACACGTAATTTATTTATGTGGATCTCAGTTAATTAATTTTTAACATCTTTAGTTTATGTAATGTGTATATAACGTAAACACTGCATAACGCTCAAGTGTCCCAAATTGATGTTGAACCAAAAACCTGAACTGATACTCATAAATAAACATTGCCGTTACGGAAGCGAAGTATCATACTATTGCTAGTGATGCAATATTAGAAGAAAAAATGGCCCACTTCGTTCTAATAGAACAAGCAAAGTTAAAACCTGGTACATTTGAGAAATAAACAAATTTAACAATTGAAATAAATTAATAAGTTAACGAAAGGAAGAGTGAGAGCTAGCACACAGCGCATCAATTAAATATAGGAAACAAAATTATATAAGCACAAAATATAATAACGTAGAAATTACAGATATTAAAACAATTACATAATTTACATAAACTCTATATAAAAGTTACAAAATAAAGGAAGTAGTAAAAGAAATATTCGCAGCCAACTAGCTTTATTAGCTTCTCAGTTAACAGCTTAGCCTTTTTATTAAACGGCGCCGTTCAACTAGCGGCCTGAATGATATTCAGGTATCCGCTATATTATACAAATGTACGCGGCTTTAAGGTGGACCAAGGGCTATACCAACCGCAACTTATAACCTACTGTCGCTGATATAAGATAGGTGCATTGTTGTATTAGACTCATCGGCTGAATATCATTCAGGCCGCTAGTTGAACAGCGCCGTTTAGTAAAAAGGCTAGGCTGTTAACTGAAAGGTTAATTTACCTAGTTGGCTGCGACATATATACACATATATATACACAAAACATTTAGACACCACTCAGAGTTCGTAGACACGTATATTATGAACACATTCCAGATCAGAGAAAATACACAGATATGATGGTGGATTGATTATATCCTGAATATGGAAGAAAGGGTGACAAACGGGCACACAGTTCGCGTGATGGTAAGTGGATGCCGGATCATCTTCACCGGCCCGTAAATTCTATCTGGATATGGGTCTCCCCCATTGTAGAGAGGATATGCCTTATTCACCGGCCTAAGTATTTTAAGTCTGGCATAAAAGAGATGGGTATACTTAAATCTGTAGGAAGCCACGAGGTCATTCTGTCTTCTACCATAGCCGCAGTTGTGGTCCGTAGGCACTTACATTAAAAAGTAGTAGCGTTGTCCACCATTAAGACTAAATTATCAAATGCCTAGTTACCATTAAAAATGGTTTCCCGCTTTCGTCGCATGAGATCACTGACACATTTGAAATGATTGTAGCAAAAAAATCGGATCAAAAGCCAAACATCGCATTTCCAATTTTGACGTAAATAGAAAAAAAATCACACATTTCTTTCATGTTTGTTTTTTTAAGTAATAAGAGAAAAGTGTAGTTTGCAAGATGATGTTGTGACCAGGATTAAGAAAGGAATGCTACGGTGGTTTGTTCATGTAGAAAGAATGAACGAGGAAAGAGTCACAAAGCAAATCTATATTGCAGATGTGAACGGCAAAGTCGGGAAGGGACGCCCTAGACGAAGGCTTATCGACCAAATTGGCGATATATTGAAAATGGGCCAGATTAGGAGTACCCTTAACCGATGAGCATGTATGCGTGTCAGGACCGTGCCAAATGAACTGCGTAGTCGGTAGAAAATCATGAGACTGTCTCGATTATCAACTATTGCTTTGATTCGGACAATTTTCGCATAATGGAAAGTCATCAGAGAAATTAAAGAGACAGAAATGAATTCGCAAACACAGGGATATTCTCTCTAGTCCCAGGTCCTATCCTAAGTGAAATGGCTCCTTTTCTGCCTAGGAGTTAGTTTAGATACTAGGTGGCAGGCCCTCCCCTCCTCTTATCTATTTCTGCCGCCAAAAGAAGTGCTTACACTGCTGTGTTCTCCTCTGAAAGGTATAGAGAGACAGTTAATTACAGACCATGAGGCTTTCCATTTTTGTAGTTAGAGGTGACAAAGTATCTGTAGCCTTCTTTGTTTGAAGTTGGCTGCAGGTGTACATGGATTGCAGTAGTCATTTATCGTCAGGTGGACTGTAAGTTCGTTTGTCACTTTTTTTTTAACTTATTATAAGCCAGTGCTTGACCACACACCCACCTGGTGGTAAGTGGTGATGCAGCCCTAGATGGTGAATCGCACTGTCTTAGCGTCACAAAAGCCTATTCACTCTTGCCTTGAAGACGCCGGTAAATTATTCCACTCCTTTGTTGTACGCATTACAAAAGTCGAAGCAAACCGTTTGGTTCTAATGCGTGGACTCTTGCGTGGTCACTTTAGTTTTATAAAAAAAAACGCGCCCGATGTAGCGTTTATGCGATAAGATGTAAGGTAGGGGACATGAAGACCAAAAACTTATGTTAATGCACAAATGTTGGGTCCAGCTAAGATTTTTAAATTTCCCAGTCCGTAAAATAGAATGTTGCTAGACTCCTAATTCACGCAAAACACACACCCATATATTACATTTCAGTGTTTTTTTTTAATAATTTAGATCTCAGCGCTCTAAAATATCTTCTGAGTCGTGAATATATACCTATTGAATACATATAATATATTACAGATGGGCAATATAGTGGCGGCGTAACAGAATCCATTAACCCATATCATCCCGTGGGTGACGTAAAAGACGACAGAGGAAACTGAAACAGGAGATGGGTAGCAGCCTCTTGCTAATAACAACTCAAAATAATATAAAAACTGCCTGCCAAGTATGGCAACTATGGCAAATATAAGGCAATCTATGGGGGCGGCCTATGTTCAGCAGTATATTTTGAGAGTCTGTAATAATGAGTATGTAGATGATATGAGCAATTATCTAGAACTGGAATATTATTTGCAGGTCATAGAAGCACACGTTCTGTGGGAATCGAATACGCAGGCCGATAAAGCCTAAGAATTAGCCAAAGCGCTACCGAGCCGTCCAATAATAACAACAGCGTAGAGTTATTTAACTCAATCCAGTTATACGAACGCAACATCAAGTAATTAACAACAGTGTGTAATTTTTTGTATGCTTTTTTTATTAGCGACGAATATATCAGGAATTCGTCGATTTCATTCGTTTTTTATCTGTATTCACTTTTAACTTTTCGGTCAATCGTCTATATTAATTATTTCGTTTCTATTTGGAGATAGTTTTATATAGTCGCTATAAAGTATAATTGGTTTTCAAAAAAAATAAGATTGACTGAATATCGCTGATTAATTCATTTATTTTTTATGTTACTTCTAGCTTTTGGTCTCAAAGATAACATGATATCTCTGGCTGATATTCTCTGATTTCGAAGCTAGGTTCAAATACATAATTCATATTATGGACAGCAGCGTCTTAAGTAAAAATATCTAATGCTGCTTAATATACGCTAATGGTGAGGTCTGCGTCTAACGGTGGAAATATAAGCTGTTGATGTATGGATGGAGTAGCTATATAGATAATGAACACTATCATTCATAGAAGAGTAGATCATTATAATAAGAATCATAATGAAGTCCAATCGTAATGAGGGTGCAGCGTACCTCATCATCATCATCATCGTTATTACAAATCCTCTGCTTAACATAAGCAACAAAGCACGATCATTAGCATAGCTATACCATGTTTAATACTTAAACCGCGTTTTTTGTAATTGGGTGTGGTTTTTAACTTTATTCTTGTTCCACAAAACGTCTTTTAGCCAATAATAAAAATGTCATAATGACACAAAACGTGTAGTAAATAAAAACTGTCCACTTAAACATAAGAAACTTAAGGCTACAGAAGTGAACAAACTTTAATTTATGGGTTGAAAATCAGCAAACATGGCAATAAATTATTCCCTCGATTAGACCTTTGCGTGCATAATTTAGCGAATCTCTCCGCTCATCACTCCGTGACCGACATCCAAAGTCCTCGATAAAACAAGTTAGCGAAGTATGCAATTATACAAAATTCGCAGAACGGCAGGTAGGAGTGAAAGTCCTGACGTAAGAACGAAGCGGTCAGTGAATATGTCATCGGACGAGACATGTTGACTGTGTAAAAAGTAAAGTAGCAGTCTTCATACATCCCACTGTTGGGCACAGACCTCCTCTATTTTTTAAAAGGATTCTAGTGTAGCGAAAAAATTGCTGACTTCCTAAATGCGTGATAGGCAATTTCACGTGTCAATTTTTCAGACATTCGGATATTCTCTCAATGATTTCCTTCAAACATGGTAAAAAAGTCAAGCTATCACCTATATACGTCCCACAGCTGGGCACAGACCTACTCTCGTTTCTAAGAGGGTTAAGGATGAATAGGCCGCCGCGTTGCTCCAGTGCGTGTTGGCGGGTTTTACAGTTCCTTGAAATATTTATTTCAATTCCCCTGGTATCCAGGTTTCCCTATAATGTTTCCTTCACAACGGAGCTGTTGTAAATTAGCACTTAAAATTGCAATAAAATCACACCAAATCCAGGTTTCCCGCGTGCTCTGAGGTTTATGGCGAGCTCTTAGCCCCTGAGCTACCACTCTTGTATAATGATTTACACCGTAATTGTGATTAACAACTTTATGTCTGTATAAGGCATTTAATAAAATTAAAAGCAGACTACAAAAAAAATTTCATATTCTAAAGTCGCTTTAATTTTTTTACACAATATATCTTAGAACGTAGTTCTTTATAGTTGGATCTGAATTTTTATAAAAAGTTAATTTTTTACCCTTTTGAGTGGACTAAGGAATATGCTTGCTAATGCAAGCTAAATGTTGTCTAAATAGTTACATTAAAAACTTCATCCCCTATTTTTCCACCCTTAGGGGTGAAATTGTAGCGTAGAGTAACCCACACTACTTACATATTATAATAATAGTGTAATTAAAGACGTAGTAAGAACAACACGTCTCTCTTTTCATTTGACACAACCCTACATTACAAAATATTTTCTCCAAATATTCAATTGACCTGAATAAAAAAGAATCATAAAAATCGATTCATAATTGACGAAGAAATCGCGTTACATACATACAAAAAAACATACAGTCGAATTTTTAACCTCGTCCTTTTTGACTGAAAACAACACTACATAGATTTATTTAATAAAATTAATAAAACACAGCAAAAACTAATCAATTATTCCTGTCAAATGTTAGGGTGTGGTGACAATTTTATACTTTTAAATGATCATTATCTTGAAATTTGAAAACATAATATGCAACACCAATGCTAAGATCAAAATTTCGAATCAAACGATTACCATAAAAATACACTTTGTGTGTCCACATAAAAAAATATATTAAAATTTTATTTATTATACATTCGAACGATTCCTTTGCTTCGTCCTTCTTTATACATAAAACAAGTGATTGTAATAATTTGTCAACGTCTGTGTCCTTCCGATTACAAACTGTCTACAAATCAAGAATATATTGACTTTTATTAGCAAAGCCGGTGCGCTTTCACATTTTCGTCTACATCACCACTAACCAACGCGTAAGATAGGTGTAGCCCACCTTAATGTCTACAAAAGTGTATAACAAACTGCCTTTAAATATAAAAGAAGAAAATAATATGTTTAGTTAATTTATTAAATTAAAAAAGGAATTACTTCTTAATAAAGCGCATTATACCGTCAATTAGTATAGGTATAATAATATTATGAACATAGCTTAGATATTTGTTTATTGATTAAGAACTCGACCTTCTTTAAAATGGCTTAAAGTTCATGAGTTGGTTACATATAGATTTTTTTAGAACGTTTTTTAAATAAAAAGAAAAGAAAAGAAAAGATTTACGGAATTCCGAGGAGGAAGCGACAAATTCCAATATAAACATAACTTCAGCCCCGAAGTCAAATGAAGAGAAATTCGTTACCTCTATTTTTCTCTTATCATGCGCTGTGTTAAATTTTAAGCAATTTTCACCTACTAAAACCGTGGTAACGTCTTGGGCTAAGCACTCGCCATTGATTGTTATTTGTTAATTGTTTTATAGTGATATAGGTGCGGTGTCAGAATATCCAATACCCCATATCATCCGTGAGTGACGTAAGAGACGCAGAGGAGTATTAAAATAGGAGATCGGCTGCAGCATCTTCGTGATAACAAATCAAAATAATGAAAAACCCGCCTGTCAAGCAACTAAGGCAAAATCCCCCATGAGGCAATCTAAGGTGGAGTCTAAGAAGGAGTAAAGGAGTAAGGTGGTGGTCTAAGGTCTGCTAAGCAGTGGACTTTTTAAATTGCAATTTTAGTGAAACAAATTATTGAGATAATTAAGAGGTCCGCTAATACACAATAGAGAAGAGCGGCGGACAAACTGCTCCATAATCCTCTCGGAAATTAGTGGAAACCAGAGCCCATCAGTGGGACGTATAAATGCTGTGACTTTTACTTATTTGTAACACAACTAAAAATTGTAAGAAAATATAATATTATTGTATTGACCCTACAACTATATTACACAGCTTAAAAAAGAGTGAATCTAAATATAAAATATAAGTAATAAAATATATATAATACTATATAATCTGTGGTTGAAACGGAGCACCCACGCTTAAACCAATTACATTTTAAATTTGCCGACTACATGTCGACGGAATGAAATAAAGTGTAATTTAATTGAACGCAATTATTCACAGCCATTCGTTACTCTATGAGATTGCTAAAGCGGTGACGGCATAATAAATCCCCTTTTCTTTTAATTATTTGGAGGCCCAAGTTCAATATCCGCCATGCCATAGTTGCCACGTTTGGCGAGCGGATTGGCAACCGCAGTTTTTGCTGGCCGTCTCCTGTCTCATTTTCCCTAGGTCGGCCCCCACTACATGGAGTGACACCTTTTGAGAGATGCAATAAATCGATGGACAGTGCCTTGTGGCATTCCTTGAGGGAGACCTATGTGTAGAGGACTTATGAAAGACTGTAATGATGATGATGATGATGATAAATATACGAGCTATGTGACGTGCCGTCCGCCATGTGGTGGCTGCATAAGAAAACCTACCACCCCGTAATCATTGTCATTAGGGCAACTATATGAAAGGTTTATTCATCATCCCGTAAAAGCCCACCCCAGGGCTGAAGGATTTGTCTTTATCGTCGCGCTTGCCTACTTAAGGGTCTACGGTTCACAGTAGCACTAAGCTGCTATTATACGCTGATATTTTGTGAGAGCACGGTCCTTCTCCGGTGGAGCAGTTACATCTACACAACAATGATATAGCTGCAGCATGGCTCTACGTGCTCACGTACGCTCACGTGTATCGTATCTACGTACATATAAAGTATTTCGAGGAAATTATGAAGTCTGCTAAGTCCGAGTAGCGAGGCGGACTGACTACTTCATAGGTAACCCTCTTAGAAATTAAAAAAAATTGTGATGTGACTGTGTGCTCGCTTATCACCCTTTTTTAACGTTATCTCCTACACTAGGATTTTTCCTGTATCGTGCAGTCAGTTTACAAACATAAATTGCACAAAGACAAACATCCAGACCCGGAACAGCAATTTGTAGGCCATACAAATACTTGTTCCGTGCGGGATTAGTTCCGAAAAAATATTTCTCAGACATGCAGCTTGCTTCAGGATATTTTTCTTCACCGCCGAGCACGCAGTAATTCAGCATTTATAAATGCAATTAACAATTTCATTGGAGCGGGCTTACATCGAAATTGAACGGTCGGATCAGATATCAGAAACGATATTTACATAATATGTATGAGATTTGCCAATTAGACCAGAAATTCAATCGTGACTATAGAGCATAACTTGTAAGTACGACAGTGCTTATACACTTTGAACACGCTAATTGTTTCAGATTTCATTCATCAACAAGAAATTTTATCAATATAAATCCATCACATTTTAGAGTTATTTTTATAGAACAAGTGGCAAATTAACTTCAGTCCATCTGATTGTAATTAAAACAACTTCAAACAAAGAAGGCTTTGTTGTTATCACTTAGAACCAAGATACCACGGCTCAATATAAAACAGTATTACATATAAAACAGTAGGAGGTTTATCGTAATATTTGAAACGATAAGTCAAGTTTGTTATGCAAGTATAGTGCATCTAATACTAAGCCAACCAGCGGATGTGATTATTAACGTAAGTCTAATGTCACTGGGTCAAGCCGCTTTACACCTCTCATGCCCACCTAATAACGTCAAATTATTTTTCTTTATAGTATCGGTGTTATGCAATAATCCGTCATTGAGAAGAAATTTGACCCTTATTTAGATGAAATTGTAGCTGGTTTTAGTGTGTTGGCTTACCGCGTATGTAATTTAAAGAGAGACGACGTAACGACATTAATTTATACAAATGCCATATTCAGCTGGTCTTCAAAGTTCTATTAATTAGAAACCTTCATGTAATCTTTATAATTCTATTATTTTTCATTGCAATACTAAATGTATTTAATGGTTAAAGTAATAGGTTACGTTTGTGTATACATACTGGTAACAAGAGGACTGATTCTGGTTCTGGACGCTAAAACGTGGGGTATACAACTGTGTGATAGTTCAGATTTTTAGTTTTAGTTTTCTTTTTTAACATTACAATTAATATTGTATAGTAAATATAACATATATTTATCGCAAAACTCTGTTTTGTATTTAGTGTATAAGCTGTTATCGTTTATTATAATAGTTTACACCACCTGTTAATCTTTCACCCTCTTTAATATTATTCTTTTAAATCGACTTCAAAAAGGAGGATTTTCTCAATTCGAGTGTATGTTTTTTTTGTAGGTATGTTACGCAATAACTTCGCAGATTGTGAACCAATTTTGATGATTCTTTTTTTATTAAATAGGATATTTAATAAAAAAAGAATTTCTTCAAAGATCGTAAAGGTAGCAAATATTATTTTTTATAGGATAAGGGTGACAAACGTGCACACAGTGGACGTTGTGTGCACGTTTGTCACCCTTATCAACCAGCAACCACTTACCATAAGGTGGACCTTATGGTAAGTAGTTGCTGCGGTCCATAGACATCTACATCTATCCTCGATTACGAGTCAAAATGCAGATGCGTCGTCACCCGTGAGGACAAAAATGGAATGCCTCGTTTCTAGTAAAAAGGGCCTCCGGTTCTCTACACTCACCATACAAAACACAGCAGAGTTAAGCTGCTGTTTTACGCTGGTATTCTGTAAGAGCGTGGTCCTTCACCGGCCGATCCATTCGTGCTACAACTATACTACTAATATAGCTACAGCATGGCTCTACCATGTAAAAAAAAACTAAACTTCTTATAATAACTTCTTTTTTAGCCGGAAGCCGAGAAGTCAGTTTTTACTTTTTGTTAAAAGTTATAATTATTTGAGTTGTCAGGACGATAACGCTGTGTGCAATAACACCGTATTTTGCTTTCTCATAATATTTGTTTATGTTATGTTTTTAGTATTTTTTTGTGTGTACAATATTATATTGTGTACAAAGTTTTGTTATGTGTTTACAATATTAACTTCTACCTTCTTCTGAAGATGTCAAAGCGCTTCGAATAACAATGCTATAAAACCATTACCATTACAGCCCTTCACAAGTCCACTGCTGAACATAGGCCTCCCCCAAGGAATGCCACAAAGCACGTTCCTGAGCTACCTTTGCCTACCAGTACGAGGCTGCCACTCGAGAACCTTTCTTCCTCGTCGGTTGTCATTTCTACGAGCTATATGGCCGGCCCATTGCCACTTCAGCTTACTAATCTGTTGGGCTATGTCAGTCACTCTGATTCTACTGTGGATATCCTCATGTCTAAGTTTATTACACAGAGAAACCTCGAGCATAGCCCTCTCCATAGCTCGTTGACCAAACTTGATCTTCCTCATGCGGCCAGCAGTGAAGGACTACGTCTCAGATCCATAAGTCATCAGTGGTTGTACAATCTTGCTTTCAAGTTTTGAGGTATGCCTGACGAGAAGATGTGTCGTAACCTTCCGAAGGCTGCCCAGTCGAGTAGAATCGAAAATGTTTGACTTACCTAGTCGGACTATTTGTCCCGGGTAAATATATTCGCCTGCAGCTTCGAGCTTAGTGCTCCCAACAACTAACGGCAACGACATGGACGTTGCACATGATATTTAGATCTTAAGATCATGCTATAAAACTCTACTACGAAAACATTTACTTCCAAACCAACTTGATGATTTCTGCTTAGGAGTCTGGTTAGGTACCACTCTCTTACCTATATTTGCCGCCAAATAGCAGTGCGTGCACTGCTGTATTCAAGTCTGAAAGGAAAATTAAAGTGCTGATTTACCACGTGCACGGCGGTAAAAGGAAACATCATGAGGAAACGTCCATCCATTATCAATCCATCACAGCCTATAAACACAGGCCTCCCCCATAGATTGCCTCATAGGTTTGGTTTTGCCATAGACTCCACGCTTGGCAGGCGCAGTTTTTTATTATTTCGAGTTGTTGTCAGGAAATGCTGCCCACCACCTGCTACAGTTTCCCTCTGTCGCCTCTTACGACACCCACGAACGATATAGGCACAGTATACTCTTTAAACTGTGATATGGGGTAGTGGATATTCTTATCCGCCAATACACGAATCACGGAAACGTCCATGTCTGAGTAATTAAAAAAATATTTTGAAGACATGTGAAGTCCTTCAATTACAAACACGCATTACCAACACCGCCTACGCGCATAAGGGCACCGCGGCAGACATTTCCTTGCCCTAAACTCTCTCAGAGTTGAGATGAATGTATATACACTGTAACTTTACTGTTATATATATCATATCACTAAATAACACTTGTTTATTCCATATTAGGATGAATTTCATTTTTCCTGTCACTCCATCAGCCCATAACGACTTGCGCCGATCCCATTGTAGAGATTTAGTCGTAAGGGGCATGCATGCTTGGCGGATCAGCAGTTCTACAACTGCAGGGCATCAGGGCATTTCATATTTTTTTAAATATTATTAGCCAGTGTTCAACTGCTATCCCACCTGATTTTAAGTGGTATTGTAGCCGGAGAACAAATTAATACGATAGTCACAACGTGTAAAGCGCACAGATGTAGTTAAATAAAAGCCTATCCACTTTTGCCTTGAAGTTATTAGATGGAAAGACAGATGATGCTATTAAATTATCTTACTGATATTTTCTTTAGTCACCTCGTACTTCGTACGATACCTATGAAATAGAATGGAATGTAATCTAATTTGGCCTTGGAAGGATAAGGAGATTTTTCGCTTGGCCCTGCTTTAGGCTCGGGTAGCGGCCAATGCTCCAGTAGCAGGAGCGGTTCTATATATACCGGAGCAATTCGAAAATTTCAATAGCGTTATCTACCCTGGGGGAGGCCTATGTTCAGCTGTGGACTTGTGAAGGGATGTGACGATGATGATGATGAAGCCAGTATAGCTTTACAAGGTTTATCGCAACATTGGAATAACGCTTCCTGTTTCTTCAAGCTCTCCATAGCTCGCTGAAGCGACCTTGTGCTTCCTTATAGGGCCAGCAGTGAAGGACCACGTCTCAGATCCATAAGTCATCACTGGCAACAATGCTAGCTTTCTGGAGCTGAAAACTGCAGATGATGTTCGCGGTTGAATGGAAGGAGTTTTTGAAGACGATGAAGAAAGCTTGAAGTTAAGGTTTCCGAAGGTCGTCGTGGTCACCACTTTGGCCGTGGAAGGAAAAGAGGAGATCTTCCGTCGGGCAAAGTTTTCCCGCCAGCGGGCGACCTTCGCTTCGTGTGGTAGTAGGGAGCTGTTCTTTATATAGCGGAGTTGCACAGAAACTTCGATAGACTTCGGTTCGTTTTTCTTTTTTAGTGTGACGACAGCACCGCGATACTACTTACTACTGTTTTATGCAAAATTATACTATTTTATATTATCATGAAATATAACTTTATTTAAAATTAAGAGAAATGTAAGTAATTTCAATCAAAAGAAGAAGGGTGTAAGTTATTTCGATCAAAAACGGTTTGAACCTTTTAGAAACACCAGTGAGTGTAAAACATTAAACGATTATAAAAAGTTATGATATGTCTTAAAAAGGAATTAAAAAAATAAGTAATTGAATAATAGATAAAGTATTTAAGCAAAAGTACCTACTTAATAAAAACGATTTCATTTGTAAAGAAACAAAGATGTTTACATCAGGTTGCAGAATAAGAAAAAATTTAATAAGCTTTACTTCCTTGTTACCGGATATAGCCTTGACTTATGGAATCCCTTGAACGCGACGAAATCAGTGATTACGTGAAAGCTCGTACAAATTGTAAATATCATTTACAAGATCTTAGTGAATTCATTTTATCATTTTCGTAATTTGCAAACTTGCATTTTTTTCTGTTTAATTTGGTACAACAGTCATTAACAAAAAATTTACATAAACTTAATATTATCTAAGAAAAAGACAATGAGTGCCCAAACATTTCATACTTACCTTACACTGTTAGACTCTTAAATCTAAGTCTTTTACTTGCTTTGCTATACATACATACATTATTTGCCGTGTCATGACTACATAAGAAAAGTTATTAGCGTTCTAAAGCATTCTAAATTTTAATCCTAGTTGAAACCTACATAAGTGTGCTAAAACATAATGCCTTCTTTTTCTTGTCTCAATGTGAAAAGATGATCCATGTGTCTCGGAGAATACTTTTGTTTTGACGTATAACACCTTCTTCAGATTTGCCACGACGTATGACGCCTTCTCTAGATTTTGCCGTATAAACTTTTAAGTACCTCTGTGCTCGGACGTACACTCTGTACTATGTACACTGCAGTCCATAAACACCTATCAGACTACTAAAAAAGAAGGCTAAAAGAACGACTACCCCTACGACTAAAAAGGACTCTAAAGTTGTAATTTTAAAGTTCATTTTACCAGAGTAAAAAAGTGGATGCAGAGCTACAGAAAGTTTAGTGGTACCTTCCTAGACCAATAGAGCAATAAAATAATGGAAAAAGAGCTCTACCGCTCACTCATTATATAATCTAGACATTATCAAACTTTGTCTTAACTTTGGACTCTTTTTTCACTAGCTTAAATTAAAGATATTAAATATTTAAATTAGGTTTTGGGTGTTTTTTATTTCAAATTTGTTTGCAAAAAAGTGTTCCTAAAATAAAAAAAAAAAAATTGCCGAAATAGAAACTTTGGTGAGTATCTTCATTGAGCTTATTTAAAACAAATTATCTATAGTAAATGTTGATGCACTTACAAATAACATCAAAAATTGGATTTAAGATATTTCGAAAATTTAATGGGATATTAAAGTAAAGTTATACGCAAGGCCCCTTTGTTTGTACAATATATATAAGTCTGAAATAATACATTCGTCTTTTCAATCCGTCATTTGTTATGAAATAATTATGTCATTATTTACTAACGCACGACTGATTGAACACATCGCGTTGGACTCACTTTCTCGCCTTAAAACCCTCTCAGAAATGAGTGGAGCCTAGGTCGCGCAGTGAGACGTATATACTAGCTGTACTATGCTGCTGTACTTCATCATCATTACAGCCCTTCACAAGTCCACTGCTGAACACAGGCCTCTCCCAAAGAAAGCCACAAAGCATGGTCCTGAGCCACCTGCGTCTATCGACTTCCTGCATATCTTACCAGGTCGTTACTGCATCGAGTGAGTAGCCACTCCACATTTCGGTACGAGGCTGCCTTTCGAGAACCTTTCTTCCCTATCAGTTGTCGGTTCTTCGAGCTATATGACCGGCTCATTGCCACTTCAACTTACTAATCCATTGGGCTATGTCGGTTACTCTGGTTCTATTGCGAATTCCTCAAAACTTGAAAACAAGATTATACAACCAGTTCATGTTGCCAGTGATAACATATGGATCTGAGATGTGGTCCTTCGCTGCTTGACTTTACTTTACTTAATTATGCACGCTCTGTAGCCAAAAATTACAATGTATTAAATTTACCAAAGAGTAATTTTGAACAACCGGATCATTTCAAATTACGCTCTTGTTTACGCCTACGGCCACAGGGTCATGCTACATTACAATTATCAATACTTCAGAAATAAAATACTGATCAATAACTGGCTTTTCAATTTTTAAATGAAACTATATTTCAGGTTCAACACAAGATCACCGTGAGTCCACCACTAATGATCTTAGATCGGGAGGACGACCTTCTAATAGATGAACCAATAACGTTAATTGAGTTTACTTAAAATAGTGGCGTCATCTACCCGTCTGACTACAATTTCCTTTTATTAACCGACTTCAAAAAGGAGGTGGTTCTCAATTCAAGTGTATGTTTTTTGTATGTATGTTAATCGTCGCAGATTGTGAATCAATTTTGATGATTCTTTTATTATTAAACAGGTTATATTAACTTTCAAGGATAGTACCATATAAATTTTGTAGAAAAAATTACACTCCTAATGGTAGCAAATAAATAACTTATTTTTTAGCAATTTGAAGTCGGTTTTTACTTTTTGTTAAAAGTTGTAATTATAAATAAAATAATATGTATACAAATCATATTTATACGTGGTATAGCCATACTGCAGCTATATTATTGTTGCCGCACGAATGGGTCGACTCGACCGGGGAAGGACCACGCTCTCACACAGTACCAGCGTAAAATAGCAGTTTATGCTGCTTTGTTTCGTATAATGAGTGTAGACAACCAGATACCCTTTTTACTGGAATCGTGGCACTCCATCTTATTCCTCAGGGGTGACAATGCTGCATTTTGATTATTAATCGAGGATAGATTTAGATCCTTTGACACTCTTGTATAAAAACGTATTGAGAACATTCTTTCTGTTTTTCTTCGAGGTATTTCGCTAATGTTTCCTTTTGCGCTTTCTTCTTTACCTGCTAGGGTCCTTGTCAAAGAAGAATCCTATAGCTTTTGCCATCGAATTGTAATTAAATAATTAGTAAATCTACTGCTTCAACATTAAAGAAGTTCGCCGACTTTCGAGAGTGCGTCACACGTACATAAGAATTTTTATATCATTTGGTGATCTACTTTTATTCTGATCAATAGTGTGAAAGAAATTTATAAATAAAATAAAATTAAATTTGGTAAGCGATGTCTCCAAGACATTTTGCTAGCCTCTTTTAGCTATCACTCTTTTTTAATTATCTTATTTTTACAAAAAAGGAAAAACATGTTAATATAATGTTACGTCGGTCCATTAGGTATAATAATTTCCCATTGCGGCATGTTATATTATTAAATGTGCCGTTATTTTATCAATAAAAACTGTAATTTGCAAATTTTCGGTCGATTTTTTACATACAGGTTTTCCTAAACCAGTTCCGTCTTGGAACAGTTTAAAAGCAATCACCCCCATTACGTCCTTCTCAAGATTGATTTCAGATTTTTACAATGTATTAACTCTGAATTCTTTTGTGTAATGGTTTATATGGTAACACAAATGCTTTACATTGATTAAGCTAATTTTATTGATTTTATCGTCTTTAACTGATGTTCCTTTGTGGGAATACATGGTCTATTAAATCTTAGTTTTAAAGGCGATTCTAAGTTTGTCCATAGACTGCAGACTTCCCGGAGATTCGATGTTTCACGTCATTACATTTAAAAAAGCTAAAGGGTTTTGTCACTAACTTTGTTGTAAAATTTTGGACTGGTACTACGACCTTCATTCCGTCTTTAAAGCATAACAATTGAATCAAATCCTTTCTACTACAGGAGAGGCCCATCTCCATCAACAGACTTTTACGGGCCGATAAAAAGGAGAAAAAAAATATTATGTAATGTACTTTATATATTATCAACTCATTGCATAGCTTCATATCAGTTATTATAGGCTTTTGTACACACAAAAGTAAATGAGAATTAATCTCTGTCATCATCATCATCACTACAGTCTATAAAAGTCCACTGCTGAACATAAGCCTTCACCATACATTGCCTCATTCAATCAAATTACAATTTGTGTTTCAACTTTATAAATATATCACGTAATATATATTAATATAAATATATATTACTTTTTTGAAACTCTATTTGGTATGCCGCCAGCTAAATTTGAATACTCGTTTATTGCGACGAATATAAAGAAATACCTTCAAATGACCCCATTGTTTTAGGGTTCCGTGCCCTTTCTGTCGGGAACCTTTTTCTCAGGAACGGATAGAAGTATCAAGTTTAAATTATTATCAAATTCTAAGATCTTCGGTCACTTGAGGTGAAAAAATTTAAGTTTATAAGTCAACGCAATCAAAAAATCCGACCATTCATGTCACATATTTTGATATTTGCAAACTCACTTAGCAAAACCTATACCCTATAGGTGCCAAAAATATAAAATATACAACTATAGATAAACAATTGTGTAATGTGATGCGATGTTCAAAGCAAATAAATATTTATTATATTGTTAGGAATGAGGGTAAAAAAAAGAAAATGCGAAGAAATGATGGTAGAACTGTAATCTCCCAGTCGTTCTAGCAGTATAAAGTATCGCGCAGGTGACTAAGAGAGATCAGTCGGTAATTCTACGAGCCTCACTGTCGTTATTATGCCCGTTGGGGTAACTTCTAGTACAGGCAAGGAAGATCGTGTTGCTGAGAGGCTGCCCTGTGTTACATTGAGATGGGTAGTGTTGCTGTTGTGGTTTGCATATTTTGGTGTTATCATGTAATTATGCCCTTCACATTACACCAGTGTGTGATTATGACGGGGACATATTACGGTATGGTCGAAGTTTATTTGCTCTATACTGAATGTATAGTGCAGTACGCTTTCTTATTCCTGATAATGATTAATTGCGTAAGCAAGAGATCAAGTTGAACGTCCGCTCTCACACTTTTATATTTTTACAATTAACCTCCAGAATAATTTCTAAAAATTGGGAAAGTTTGTTGCCGAGAAATATTCTTTTATTTAAATAATTTTGAGAATAATTTCTAACATCAGAAGTAGTATTAATGCTTTTTCTTGTAGCTCTACATTCTAATTTCTAACAATATGGTATTTTTATTGTGATCTCATCTGGCTTGGATACATAAATACAAATGAACACAAAAAATATATAAACAAATACTATAAATATATGTAGTACTTGTTTATAGGTTTATATTTTATTTATAGAATAAAATATTATATACTTAATAGAATATATTCAATAAAATATAGTTAAATAAATATATAAGGCCCAAACAGATGGAAGCACTCAGCAGGCGAGATCATATGAGTTATGAGAAAGGGAAAGAAATTGGCGGA
The DNA here is from genome assembly GCA_029286625.1 of Parnassius orleans. Lineage (NCBI taxonomy): Eukaryota > Metazoa > Arthropoda > Insecta > Lepidoptera > Papilionidae > Parnassius > Parnassius orleans. The sequence goes on from JAGSMP010000320.1 coordinate 1,370,961, forward strand.
TGATTTAGGCGATGTCGAGGAGCACCAGTGCCATTCATATTATTAAAAAAGGATATTTGGTAAAATCATTAAGGACATAACTTTACACCTGTACGCTTAATTAACATAAAAATGTTTGGATGTAAAATAAAAATGACAAAGCTTTGTATAATATATTCCAAAATTTTTGTAACCATTAATACTCACATACATGTCTTATAATGAGTTTTCAAGGGATTTTTTTTTAATATTAAAGAATTCCGTTTATAATCTTACACTACTTTAAAATAATTACAGTTTTTACCAGCGGCATACCACTGTTCTGGTTACTGTTTAAGTTTTGGAAACGCATAATTTTACAGTAACAAGCGTTAAATATCCTGCCTTTAAACACGCGAACACTGTCTGGCCTCTAGGACGAAATTCGAATTAAGTTCTTCAGAAACAATACAATACAATTCAGAAAGAATATCTTTAGTCTTACTATCGCATAGAGTCATTTCATCCCTTATGTTAACGTAAGAGACGGCAATGGAAAATTCCAGAAAGATGTCGTTGTTTCCAATAGACGGCGGTACAACGCGATATTATGACGCATTCATTTTGCTAGACGTAAACACTGCGTGAGCAGCGCTAATGTGCGAAACATCTTCTAGATTAGCTAATTTATCTGCCAAGCGTAGTAATTAACGCAAATATTTTCTATAATGGGAGGGACTTATGCGGAGCAATGGATTTTAATAGCTGATCAGAAAGAAGAAAAAGGTAGGGTCGTGGTTGTTGGTTTCTTATCTCTGGTCATTATTAGGCAGCCTTAGGAATAACCATCAGCAAGGAAATCACTAAGATCGGTTTAAAAGTCAACACGCGATGAAGTTTCCAAAGGAATTTTTGAAGCGTATCAGTGAAATAAAATTAGCCACTGTTCTTGAACCAAATTCTGCGAGGAATAAGTTTTGAGATTTTTATGATAAATATTGTATCACCCATGTATCATTGTTTATCTTCAAAGCATTGATTAATAATATCCTACATTTATACATCTTGTACTTTACAAATTTTGATAAAAGGCATTCAGACATCTTCACATTACCGGGTACGGTCTATTATAAGACTTCGATCAAAGACAATTGTCTCATTACATTATTCATTATAGGCGGCGGGCATTGTCTGTAGTGCCTGTTTACAAATCAGAGACAGTGCTTTTGAGAACATCGGAAAGTGCCTTGACCCAATACTAACTGCTTACTAGATAGGAATACCTTGAGCATACAAGCGAGTAACATTTATAAATCAGCTTTATCAAGTACAAATGGGCACAGTAAACAACCGCAAGTGCCGGCCTTGATCGGAAGTTTTTGTTGCTGATATGCTGTGGTTTAGGTATTGTATGATAGCCTACTGCACGGATAATTAATGTGGAAGTGATTAAACTATAAGTGGTTTTCCCATAGAAAGTGTGTTTTGGGGCGTCAAATTACTGTAAGATTGTTATTTATTTATTGGGCATTGAATTACACAAAGAATTGCGAGGTTGACTGAGTTTTTTCGAGGTATTTCTATTGCATTGGGACTGTCATCATCGAATAATTTTCTCCAGAAAAATCTGAATAAATGATAGTCATTTCAGATCTTTTGGTCACAATACGCATTATGTTGGTCTTGTAATGTTTACAATAATATAAATAATGAGCGATATTTTTTCCTCGTTAGTCCTTGTTTTGTTCTTTTCAAGTTTCTTGCCACTACTTTTCTTCCGTATTTGAGCGAGCTCATATTTTACACTAAATAATAAAAAATCAAAAGTAAATTAATTAATTAATTAAAGAATTCAATAAAAAAAAGAGAAAAACTAACTTGAGACAATACAGGCATATCCAGATCTATTTATATTATTGTATGTTATATCTGCGGGTGTGAGTATGATGCGGATGCAAAGACATGATTAGCGCAGCGATTTTAGATTTGTTTATTTATTGGCGCGAGTTAAACGATTCTAGTATTAAGAGATCCTAATATCATGATCCTTACATCGGTAGGTGGTAGGACTTTTTGTGCTTGGGAATCCGTTTGGGTAGGTACTACCCTCTTACCTTTTCTGCCACCAAGCAGAAGTGCGTGCGTATATTAAGGTCCAATGACTGCCTACGATACTTATCGGCAGTTTAAGAAAATACAACAAATGTGCTTGAAGATTTCAAGTCACTATATCACCTTTAAAAAATGTTAATAATAATCACATAAGGAAATATTTAATATAAACAATTTACAGAGTTATTTTCTTAGTTATATTCAATAACTATTTACTGGCAAGGCTTAATTGAGGTAAAACAAATGAATATACTAAAAAGACGGACTCTGAACTTTATTTTAATGAGCTAATTATTGCATAAAAACTGATGGCGAAGGTTATAAAGCCAACAATCAAAGAACAAAGTATCCAGGCGACGCAAGGACAACAACTTAATATTAAACAATAAGTAAAAACACACCTTAATGGGCGCTGTTATTTTCGATTCTTAAAAGATCTTAAGAAATATTTATTTAGTTTTCTGTATAAACATGAGCGCTCGTTTTTACATGTGAACAACGTTTATACCATGTTTTACGCAAATAAAGATTATTATTATTATAATACTTTCTGTAAAATTGATCATCAACTACAATTTAAAAAAATGAAACACATATTTATTTATAAATAAATTGTGGTATTGCGCGAAGACAGTTGGATAGATAGATACAGATTACAGACACCCTTCTTGTGAGATTTCTTCACAAAAGTCTACTTCACTTGAGGATGCCTCGTGTAGAGGCGAAACACGTGTCGTATTATCGTCGGTGGTGTGTCTTTCCTAGTGTAGTGGTGCTGGGATTAATGGTGACGGGGATAGTGCACGCAATTGAGGGAGGGCGGGAGATGCTCTTCAAACTTGGTAAGACATCATTTTATTTTATTGAGCGGATATAGCCAAAGTAATTTTTTATTAACTTTAACAGACACCCTTATCCACATTGGTCTATAACAAAGAATGTTATTTTGCTACTTGTAGAAAACCACAAAATGATACTAACTGAATACAGATAGTTTCTGAAGTTGTTATCACAACCACAGGGTTATTACAGAACCAGTAAACACAAAAAGTTGAATTTAGATTTACACTACCTACACTTTTTACGTTCCACTGCTATGCACAGCCTCCTTTCATTTCTGAGAGGGTTTTTAGGGCAAGTAGGTGACCGCCGCGCTGCACCAATGCGTGTTGTCGGATTTCACGCCTTCGAAATATTCTCAAATATGCAGGTTTCCTCACGATGTTTTCGTTCACCGCCGAGCACGTGGTATATCAGGAGGTTGGTGCCAACTAGGATTGAAGCTGGTTTGCTCGCGTACTGTGAAATTTACGACGAGCTCTTAGGCCCCTGAGCTTCCACGGCTCTCCTTCCGCGACGCGACGCTGCGTTCATAATACCGTAACCAAAAAAAATTAAGTTAAAGTTACAGCAGATACACGTCCCACTGCTGGGAACAGGCCTATATATATATATATATATATATATATAACCAACCATACTTATATTATTTTGGTAATAATTTTAGCCATCACCATTTTGTATACAAAATTCACATCACTAATAAGCTAAATTCTAAAACTGTTATGTTAGCCCTACTGCTTGAGTTGTAAAATGCTTTCTGTGTTTTCTTTATGGCTATTCTTAGCCTATGAGCGAGAAAAGAACCAGCCCACTTGACACCAGCCCCGACGATCAGTGAAGAAGTTCTTTAGCACCACCATCACTATTACAGCCCTTCACAAGTCCACTGCTGAACATAGGCCTCCCCTAAGGAATGCCCCAAAGCTCGATCCTGAGCGTGGAGTGGTAGTGGAGACCGCCCTACACCCCGCTCACCGGTACTAGGCTGCCACTAGAAAAACTTTCTTTAGCATAATTTTATAACACGGTGTACTTAGTTAACAATTGCTCCCGACTCTTCTTTTTTTTAGAGAATTTGGCCTTTAAATATAAACAAACGGCGATAGAGGTAAATGTGTGTCCGTTTCCATGGATATCCATGATTCTATCACATCGCTCTGATTACACTTATAGTGTAATTGTTATGTAAATCTCCATCTGATATAACTTGTACGTGAGTCTGACCTACAGACTTGTACTTTCTATTATACTTTCACAGCTATTGTTGAACATCGACCGGCAGACGTGACGCAACCTCCGAATAGACGAAACGTCAACGTTTCATCTGAGCTATACTGTGTATGAAGCGACAAGATATAGTTGCTTCTATATATTACTAGCGATCCGCCCCGGCTTCGCACGGGTAATTTCTGGATCTCGACAACAGCGGCACCTACCGGGTGCAAATGTGAATCTAAAATATCTAGAGACCTATTCAAACGCACACAAAAAATCGTCAAAATCGGTGAAGCCGTTTTTGAGTTTTAGCGAGACTAACGGATAACAATTGATTTTTGTATATAGAGATTTTATTTATTTCAAAGTCAAAGTCAAGTCAATATCCGAAACAATGATATTTTTGGCGCCAAAGACCATAAAATTTGTCGATCAAATCACTTCCTGTTACCGGGAAAAGTATTAGCATACGGAAAACTGATTGTTTTTGTGATACAATCAGTTAAAGGTTAAAAAAGCTGAAGGTACTCCGGGTTAACTCTGACATCGGGACGTCAATCACCTCAGTCCCCCGTGACCATGGGTGCTGTAAAGCACCCGAAACGTCGGGAATTAATAAAATAAGTTATTAAACGCGATATAATCCGTAAAAGTAGTTTTATTCAATGTGTAGTGTTCGCGTAAATATAAGAAATCATTATAAAGGATTTTGTTTTAGAATATATTTTTTTATCAACCAACCAAATACTTGATTCTAGATGTTAAAAGTTGTTAAATCCATTCTAGATAATGCTGCACGATTTATGTTAAGATACGTATTATGCAATAAAAATGAAATCACACGTTAACACCGATATATGATAGTAAGTTGGAGCAGATTGTTTACGGTATTTACATAAAGGTAACTACACCACACCTGCCGGGTTATTGTAAAACTTGAATGTACCAAACATTTTTTTTTCACGAATGCATCTCTTATAAATTCCACAATTTACATTTAAAAGAAGGAAAAATGTATTTATATAAAGTCGGGGTTATATCATGTTTGACCCAATGGAAGTGTTTACGATTGTGTTTCCATGTCATTTTGTTTTCTCTCTCATAATATTAACTTTAAAGTCATGTGATCCACTTTAAGGTCATGTGTATTTGTAAATAACGTATCAGTTTCCGTTATTACCATTCGAGACTAAAGAGGTCTTATATGCCACATTAGCGTTAATTTTCAAGTTACCATCTCCACAAAGTGAATGGAGCTCGACCAAAAAAGGTCATCTCTTGAGTTGTTGATAGCTCTTGTAATTTTTTAAAAAGGTATTTAGAAATCGTTTTATTATTGTAACGCGCTTGAAATTTTTCTCGTGGTAAGTGGCCACTGTAACTGATGAACACTGCATCTCATTCGAAGCAATGCAGGCTACAGATTCTGCAACAGATTTATTGGTAGTAAAGTGCTCTTTTCGCTTAGGAGTCTGTCTGGGTTGGTATTGCCTATATAGCTGTTGCCACGAAGCAGTGCACCCTGTTCAGCTTTTTCTGATTTAAACAGAAATAAAACTAGGTAAGGCATTTCATTTTAGACCTTAGCGGTGACAACGAATTGTTTGTTGAAACAGGTGGCCGATGCCCATTGGCTATAGTACCCATTTACCGTTAGATAGAACTGTTAACTCGTATAAAGCCTGGAGTTTTCCTACTCCTTTATGATTCGGAGCTAAATAAAATTTTATTAAAAATATATCTAGTTGTTAAGATTGGATAAGACACAATTACAATACGTTCAAGGCCAAACATGCCGGATAAAAAACTCGCGTGCTAAGCACGATCATACACTGTGTAAGCTACCTTAAAATTTAAATTGAGTGAAATAATATTCGTATATTTTTGCATAATACTCTGCAGTGTTGCTTCTGACATTTTAAATCTTTAACTATTTTGATGGGGGGTCTGCATCTCATTTCCTATTTAAAATATCAACGATGATGATATCAATGTGTTTGATTTATTCATCATTCATTACAGACCACCAAAAGTCTACTGTTGAACGTAGACCTCCCTCACAGTTTGCCCTATGGGAGGCATGTTGGCCATAGTTGCCACGCTTTGCACGCGGCGCGACCGCAGTTATTTATTATTTTAAGTTATTATCAGAAAGATGCTGTTGCCCATCTCCTGTATCATTTCCTCTACCGCCTTTACAAAACTCATGGGATGATGTGGGGAAGTGGATTCTCTTACGCCACCGATTACTAAGTGTATGTGTCACTTGCATTTTATAAAAAAAATGATTTATGTTTTTGCACAAACATTGGCTTCGCCATTACATGTAACACGGTTCCGTGGCGCAGTGGCTTAGCAATTGAGTTAAAGCGCTAAGGGCCGCGGGTTCGAATTCCGCAAGGAACAAGTATTTGTATGGCCTACAAATAATTGTTCCGGGTCTGGATGTTTGTCCTTGTGCAATTTATGTTTGTAAACTACAGGAGAAAATCCTAGTGTGGAGGTTACGTTTTTTTTTTAAAGAAAGAACATACACCTTGATTACTTCACGAGTGACCGCTTGGTCATCTGGGAACATATATAACTCCTCGATTACTAGTGTCGTAGCTATGTGACGCTATTTCCTTCTGTTTATAAATAGATCGTGGGAACGTTGACATTGTAGTGTATTTTGTCTCCTTATTATAATAATAGGAAATTTTCCAGGGATGTTATTAGAAAATATAACAATATTATAATATAAAAGATTGATATGAAAGTGTAAAATGTAAATTTTTCAAACTACTACCGTAAGAGCCGTTGTATCTCCTGAGTTAATCGTTCGCTTTAATTTGACAGTAATTTAGAGAAGCCATACATTTAAACAAGCCCAATGGTTAAAACAGTAATTAAAAAAAATCCCGACTGCATAAAAAGTATACTGAAAAGAGAAATTTTCAAATATTTTAATGCCATATCTAACGATACCCCGTATGTTAAAATCTATCAAGCCGTTAAAGCTACAGAGTTTGCCAAACAAATAGATATACACACATACATACACGCGAAAAACATTACCCTCCTTCTGGGGTTGTCGGGTAAAAAATATTACAGTACCCGAGCAATCCAAGTTGGATCCTCGCCGGCACTAATGAATACGACGGTGAAGAAAAACATCATGAGAAAACCTGCATGTTTAAAGAATAAAATAGTTCGAGGACTTGTGATGTTTGCCCACACGCACTAGAGCAGCGCAGCGGAAAATTTGCTCTTTAAGGCCTGTGCCTAGCAGTGGGAAGCATACAGGATGTAACAGAACTTTTTTTTACTATTTGTTATGTAATGTAGGCACAAAGTTGATGCCTAATTACCTGAAAAGGGTTCTCCGGTTCTCATCAATCACCAAACAAAACACAGGTCAGAGCTAGGACAAAGAGCGTTCGAATGTTAGCACGTACACCAGTGTCTCTAGTGCAGTTGATAACTTCTGACAGTATTTGGATATCGTCCCCGTGTTTGAAATTGTCCACAAACAAATCACTATACTATCAAGAAGATAATAAAGTAAAGTCTTATACAACGAGTCATAATTGCGTAGTGATTTAGCAGTGTTGTAAAGCTTTAGCTGTGTAGTGGGGTAATTACTCCTATTGTGGAACGTTAGTATTAGATAACTAGTATTTTATGGGTTATTATTACAGTGTGTGTAATACAATATTGTTTTTAGTGACGGCATAAGAGAATCTACTACCCCATATCATGCAATGACTGTCCTAAAAGGCGATAGAGGCTAATTGAAAACGGAGATAGACACTAGCATCTTCCTGATAACAAATCAAATTAAAAAAAATACCAACCCGCCTGTAATGCATAGCAAATATAGCAAATATCAAGCAAGCTATGGGGGAGGGCTATAATCAGCAGTGGACTTTAAATAAGCTCCAACGAAAATAAAATGTAAAAATGAAGTCACATCACACAGTAGAAGCATAACACAATACGCCACAAATAATTTTTGCATCCGTCATCTCTTAAAGAACAGGAAGTAAACCAAGAACCTGTCAAACAAGCTTAACTAAACAATGAAATAATGGCCTTAGTAGTTCCGATTTCTGAGTCTCACATAGCGAAAAAATAATTCCGGTCATAATTTTTTAATTATTAATATCATAAGCGAGCTAACTGCCTACTTGATGGCAACTAGTTAGCAAGCAGTAACTAATTTGATTTGAAACAAGGACTACATCAAATACGTTGTCACCTCTGAGGTATAAGACGGTATAGATGGTAATTTTATTGCAACAGCACTTTACACTCTTCGGCCCGGAACACAGCAGCACGGCAAGGAGGTAGATTCAACCTCGACGGGTTTTGGTTATACCGCCATCTATCGGAGGTCTTAAATCACTTCTTTTCTCTCTCTTTTCACTTAATGACAAGGAAGACAGTAGAAAGGTACAGGAATAGAGATAATTAATACTTAATTTAATCTGTCAAGTCTTTGAAGTACACATGAGGCAGTCCATGGTCACCTTTGTAGAAAGCTCCAAAGAGTATGTTAATATTTAGAAAGAACCCCTCAAAACCAAAGAGTATATAATCACTACCTTTAGTCAGAACCATAGTCAAGAGTGCTTAGAACAATACTTTCTTAAATGTTATTTATAACAATTATGCAACTAAAATTTTATTAGAATTAGTTTTGTTACTAAATTACGCTTTCTAAATTAAGAGAATTTACTTCAAATGACGAGGTTACACTTTTACCTACGCGTCGCGTTTACTTCACATATTTTAGTCTATTTCCTTCGCCGCGTGAGTGTAAGAGGCAAATATAAATTTAAAAAAAATTAAGTGGTTACAAAAGAAAGTTTGTTGTTAGTTTTTTTATATAAAAGGTAAGTATTTTTAATTACACTGTTTTAAAAGTTATTTGTTATATTTTGCTTCGCATCAATTTTATACACTTTATAAAATTTCCATTTCAAATACTGTGTCGTTCGCGTATCACTTTATATTTAATAGTCAGAATTAACCGAAAATTAAATATAAAGTGTGAGTTATCACTATAAATCATGTAAAACATGCAAACATAAACATGCGAAAATTACGTTTTATGTTATAATTTCGATATATAGTGAACATTATGGCGAAGTTGTTTTCAACAATAATCAAAATTAAAAATTTGTGCAACCGACTTCAATATAAATTATTAAGAATAACCCAAAAACTATTAGTCAGACAATGATCAAATTTATACAGGACCACATGAAAAGCACCAGCTTTCAAATAAAGAAAGAATCATCGAAATCGGGTAACCCAGAAAGAAGTTATGAGGTTAACACACATTAAAAAAAACAGTCGAATTGAGTACATCCTCCTGTTTGAAGTCGGTAGAAAAATGGCATTGGTCAAAGCGTAATAAAGTATATGCCTATGATTTCACTTATTTTTATTTTTAGAGGCTCCTATTGAGTATAGCGATATAATTATATTATATATTTCTTTTTAATGAAAATCGAGTGTTTCTATGTCCTATATAGATATTGAATTTTACTTTTAGACCGCAATAATATGTGCATAGATAAAAATCGAATAAACTCTTTAAAACTGTAAAAATTAGTTATAATATTGGCTTTTGCTGCATCCCAAACATTCCTCAACACAACTTTAAAAAATCAGTGTAAAGATTTAACCGCATTTACTGATTTATTATAATATGTATGTAATTGTATAGTGGCGGTATATCGTGTAGTTGTCGACTCCACTACCCCATATCATCCCGTGGGTGTCGTAAGAGACCACAGAGGAAACAAATCAGAAGATGGGCAGCAGCGTCTTCCTAATAACGATTAAAATAAAAAACTGCGTTTGAACCCGCTTGCCAAGCGTGGCAACTATGGCAAATATCTTTTTTTTAGTTTAGAAGTTTTCTTCCTTGCACAAATTCCTTGGTGAATCGAAAAGCAATTTTTCCGGACCGATACAACTTAGGGACCTTCAAGAAAAGAGCCTACTCTTTTTTTAAATGCCAGCAACGCATCTACAATTCCCCTGGTCGTGCAGTTGTTCATGGGTGGCGGTAGTCACTTACCATCAGGTGAGCCGTATGCTTGTATGTATTATTGTTGTTATGTATTGCCCTCTCATATAAAAAAATCCCCCTATGAGACATCCGTAACGGTAACGGTATGTAATTTAATCATTCATTACAGCCTATCAAAAGTCTACTGCTGAATATAGTCCTCCCCATAGATTGTCCCATAGGGATATTTGCCACAGTTGCCACGCTTCGCAGTTGGGTTGGTACCCGCAGTTTTTTAATTATTTTAAGCTAATCAAGTAGATGCTGCTGAACATTTATTGTTTCATATATGTAATTTAATTAATGTCGTGTAAATCAAATAATTTTGTACGATGGTGAAATTCAGCAATGAAGGCGCTTTCACCTTTTTTAACATAACGACGTTATAAGCGTTGCAGTCATCTTGCCACATACGCACATCCATATTCATACAATACCAACAATTACTTAAATATTTAAGTAAGTACGTATTCACTCGCATATAAAATTGTGGCACCTAAGCAAACAAATGAGATAGCAGTTAATTGTATATGTATAAAAACAAAGCGGCGGAATATATCGTTTTTTAAATAATGGATTTTATTGGAGGGAAGTCGTTGCTCATTATTTGCTTATTTATTTATATATTTTTTTACAGAATAAGAATGACAAACGAGTGCACAATCTACGTGATGTTATGTTAATACAGGCTTATAGACTTCTACTTTTATCCTCGATTAACAATCAAAATGCAGATGCATTGTCACCCTTGTGGACTAAGATTGAATGCCTCGTATCCAGTAAAAAGGGTCTCCGGTTCTCTACACTCATCATATGAAACACAGCAGCATCAAGCTGCTATTTTACGCTGGTGTTTTGTAAGAGCGTAGTCCCACCCCGCTCGAGCCGATCTTTTCGTGTTACAACCATATTATAGCCGCAGCATGACTCTACTACGTATAAAAATAATAATATTACCATTATTGAAAAAGATTCTTCAACGATTTTATACATTGGCACAATTATAATTTGCATACGTTAATAGGATATTGGTAGAAATGCTACAAATGATGGTGATTACAACATGCTCTGGAAAAAATATAGTGAACTAGGACGATTTAAAATAAAAGTTTAAAAGAAATAATTTTTACCATATTTGCCACGCTTGTCATGCTGAACGATGGGGAAAAAATGTTCTCGAGTGCAACCTCATAACTGTAGGACACTAGATAGAGTGATGATCTGTTGAGAAATGCAGGAGGTTGATGGATGCAGGTGACTCATGACCGTGCTTTGTTGCATTCATCGGGGGAAGCCTGTATTCAGTTGTGGGGGTATTATAGGCTATAATAATGATGCTTATGACATCGGGAATTCGTTTTGGTTAGACTGGTTTATTATAATATTAATATATTCCTATATCACAACCTAGGAGATGTGTGGTGGCGTGAGTTGTGTCCGTTAGAGAATCCATTATCCCATTTCGTCAACTAGATCAAGGCGTTCATTGCAAGAAGTGACTATGGAAATTCACAAAATCTTATCGCCATAAGATTTTGTGATTATTGGACGCCACCGATAAACAGCGGTAAAACAATCCCTTATAATATGTCTGACATAAATTCGGAATTGTGGCGACGAAAACCGTCAAAGATGTGGGTCATCTAGTTTGTAATACCTTTGTTTGTACAAAATTGTTTTGTAACTTCAGTTTTATTATTTTTTAAACTTTTAACAATTATGTTTCTGATATTGACTGGTATTGATGATCTCATAGTTCCTTTAAACAATAATGTTTAATGACGTGTAATATATTAAAATTTGGTATTTTTTTGTAGATTAAGGGTGACATCAAGCACGCAGTCCACATGATGGTAACTGCATGCATTAAAATCAAAAGGTAGATTTGTTATCTGCCCTGAGGACTAAGCTAGAATGCCTCGTTGTCATTAGTAAAATGGCCTCCAGTTCTTTACACTCTCCATACGAAACACAGCAACATTAACATTCAATTTTAAGCTGGTATTCTGTATTCTGTTAAGTACATTATTCTAGTCCATCCCTGTTCGAGCGGAACCATTCACGCTGCAACCATAATATAGCTACAACGTGACTCTACCACGTATAATGTATATTATTGTAGTATTATAATATAATAGGAACAAACATAAACATCGGTCCTAGATTATGTTGCGAAGAGAAGTACTATGCGATCAGTCTGAATTAGTTGATCTAAATGTTTGTAAACTAATATAGAGAATGATTAAAGTGCTGCCGTATTATTATCTAACCACTTTCAGCTACATCACATACTTTGAAATAATTTATTTGGTATGCAGTGTTTTACTTAGTTTTCCTTTAACTTTCAATTCAATGTATATTTAAAACATTATTTCTATATTATCGCATATGGAAATTGGTTTAGGTAAAATCTGGGCCCCATCTAAGTTTTTTATAAATGTTACAATCCGACAAATTTTAAAAAAGTGTCCTAATTTTCGAATTGAACAGTTTTACCATTCACTAAAAGTACCTAGCACTGCTATTATTTGCTTTTTTGAATAGAATGGGGGTGACAAACGAGCACATAGTCCACCTGATGGTAAATGGATGCTATGGCCCATAGACATCTACATTTATCTTCAATTAAGAATCAAAATGCAGATGCGTTGTCACCCCTGAGAACTAAGATGGAATGCGTCGTTTCCAGTAAAATGGGTCTCCGGTTCTCTACACTCACCATACGAAACACAGCAGCATTCAGCTGTTATTTTACGCTGGTATTCCGTGAGAGCGTGGTCCCCGGTCGAGCCGACCCATTCGTGCTATAACCATAATATAGCTGCAGCGTGGCTCTACCACGTGCAAAGTTTGTAATGTAAACCTTTGAAATTGTATAAAGCGCCTGTCACTTTCGATGACAATATTGTATTTTACAATTGTTGTGCGCTATAACTAAAATTAAAAACGAGTTGGAAACTCACCTGTTAGAACTGTATCATAATTCTACAATAATGTAAACTTCCAACTATGATTCTGAGTTTAATAAACCAGTTTTTCTGACAAATTTGTAAATTATTGCCGGTAATGCCGGTATTATCGGTAAAGGACACCGAACAGAAATATGTAAAATTGTAGCTACAATATTAGAATTTTGTAAATTTTCACAATAACATTGTGTAATTTTTATTGAACAGAAATATGTAGGAATGTAAAATGTAAATCGTATTTACAAATTGTAAATTGTAATTTTTTTAGATAGGGCACTGGTGTAGCTTCTGTAAGATAGCAAGTTATTTTGTATAATATTATAAGTCATAAGTAAGATCCATAAAATAAAGACACTGCGCGTCTTGGAACAGTGTCAAAGGTGATAAAGATATTTTACAACTATCATGAAATGAACGAATCGTTTAATGCTACGTAAATCAGTACTACAAATGCAAAGATCTTAAAACCACAGGTTTCGTTGTTCAGGTCGTAACTGTCGACTGCCGATCATGAGGTTCCGGATCAAAATAAATCAGTTGTTGGGATTTTCTGCCTTGAAATTCTCAGTAGCAGCGTGGAGTCAGAAAGTTGACAGTGTGTCACACATTCAGAAAGCATGTTAAGCCGTATGTCCTACACTTGATCTCTCTTCTGTCGCGTCGGATTACCATTCCGTCAGACTATGAGTATGAGGGACTAGAGAATGCACCTGTACTTCCGTAAACACTTGTCCAATAAAATCCTATGCTACGCGGATGGCTAGTTGAGACTTGCCGCCGTCTTATTTTATCCACCAGTCACACTGGGGCGATATTATGGTGGTAGCATGAATAGGTCAGCTCGAGCAGGGAAGAACCAGGCTCTCATAGAATAACAGCGTAAAATAACAGTTTAATGCTGCTGTGTCTCTTATGGTAAGTTCTTTTTATATAAGAGGGGGCAAACGATCATGCGGCGCACCTGACCTGGTAAGTGTAGAGAACCGGAGACACTTCTTACTGAAAGCGATACACTCCATTTTAGTCCTCTGGAGTGACAACGCATCTGCATTTTGATTCTAAACCGAGGATAGATGTAGATGTCTGTGGGCCACTGCAACCACTTACCATCAGGCGGACTGTGCTCTTTTGTCACCCTTATTTTACAAAAATAAGTCATCATCCATACATGCTTAAACATTTAATCAACTTAAAGTCGAAATATTTAATTTACAACGGTAGTTATCGTTCTGCATGCCTTTCAGTATCCGAGATTGTTAATAAGCAAACCGTAAAACACGGCACTATTGCCTTTACTCAAGCATGTGACGTTATCGACGAAGTTGCATGAAAAACGACGTTTTGAAATTGCGCAAATACAATAGAGTTATTAACGTTTATAACTATCACACGAACAGAAACCTGTTCGATTCGAATGCTTAATACGCCAGTCTTAAACAGGTTCTGTTTAAAATAATCGTTTGTTATCGAAATTTACTTTAAATTTTACTTAATTCTGCATACTCATGAATATTTTGTAATGTTTCAAGTGTAAAGAAACAAAGAAAGAATTGAGAAAAAAACTTAATTAGAGAAAAACATTTTTAATATAATGTATTCTTACATATTTATCTACTTTAATTTCTAGTGTACGTATGTAGTATTAGTTGAATTATTTCTTATCATTCTGTTGTATTAAGAATTGCTACACATTTTCGTATACAGTATATCATTTACATATCTCAAAGTGAACCTTGAGCTTATTTATTCGGTTAAAGCAATTTTTTGAGGCCATTCTGATAGAGAAATTTAGTGAATTTATTATATATATTTATATATATATATATATATATATATATATATATATATATATATATATGCTCTTATTTTAAGAGAAAAGAAAAGTTGGATGGACTGTATTAGGGATGATATGCGCAAGAAAGGAGTGAGTGAAGAGATGACGGCTAATAGAGGAGAATGGAAGGAGAGAACAGGCTATGCTGACCCCGAATAAGTTATTGGGATAAGGGCAGGAAGAAAATGAAGAAGATATTCCAGTTGACTCGGCAGACTTTGTTTCTGTACTTTTCGGTTTTTAATCCGCATTAACTCTTTAATTTTTTTTTAGTGTGTATACAAAATTTGTATACACACTAAAAAAAATTGTTTATATCGGGTCCAGATTTAGTGATTTGGTTATTGGCACTAAACCAAACATATATTATGAATATAAATTTGGTTCAAGGTTTATAAATTTACTACAGCGCAACGTATCGGATCCTAGCATAGCTATGAACGCATAGCTCTGAACGATTTGACCATCATTTGGTCAAATTCTTCAGAGTTTATACGATCACTAACAGACGCACAAACGTTTATTATTTATATAAAGATACATACAACCATCTTTACGCCAGGCGCAAAATACCAAAGGTTACCAAAGGTGTAAAACATCTGGTACTGGGATCATCAATCTACTCAATAATTTGAAAGGCTTCCTTCTGTTCTCTTTACCAGCATTGGACTTCAAATACTATAGTTTCAACTAGCTATAGTAGCCTTGAAACGTTAATAAAATGAATTTGATCGATAAATGTTAGTTCCAAAATAATCTGTCGAATTTTTTTTACCTTTACAGCCAATCAAGAGTCCACTGCGGAACATGGCCTTTGCCATAGTTGCCACGCTTGGCAGGCGGCATGGCAATTGCAATCTTTTCTTTTCAATTGTTACTAGGAACTCGCTGCTGCCCATCTCCTAGTTTGTTTCCCTCTGTCGCCTCTTACGACACTCACGGGACGATATGAGATAATGGATTAGCGGATATTCTTATACCGTCACTACACGGCTACTATTTGTGCTACTATCATATTATTATCAAATATTAATTCATCAGAATAATCAGAGTAATATATCAGAATCAACGTGTTGTGTTTTACTCACTAATACTTTGATCCTCCAGACCGAATTTCGGTCACGGCGGTCAGTCTTAAAGGAGACTAGCCATCTGCGCAGGACAGGATTATAGTGCTCGAGTGTATGCGCAAGCACAAGTGCACTCTCTACTCCCTCACTCTCATATTCCGATGGGACGGTAATCCGACACGACCGGAGAGAGATCAGGCGCACTACCAACGGCTTTACGTGCTTTCCAAGGCATGTGGGTGTAACACCGCCAACTTCTTGACTCCGGGCTGTTACTAAGAATTTCTTGTCAGAAAATTCCAATAATTGATTTGGACCCGACCCGGGATTCGAACCCGGATCTCAAGATCATCAATCGCGTTTCGATCGTCGATCGATGGCATCTTTCTATGGTGGGATGGAATAGTCGACTTCGATCAATAGTTTCTACCACACCGATCGATCGATGGCATCCATCGATGGTAAAATGGATTAGTCGACGTTGATTGAGCTGCTTGATTATTTGAGAACCCGCCCCGCACCATCAACCGCTATTTAAAATGTCGTCTATATGAATTTAAGCAATCCCTAGCCTTAAAAAAGGTCGCATCCAGAGTCTTCTGCGTTTGCGTCTCCGTAATAATAACACGATCAAGAGCGTACTGGCCAACAACAACGCGTCCTCTTCTGAATACATTTTGAAAGATACTGATGATGAGCCCACAACCACATTGATTAATTGTTGATCGACGTCGATCGATGATTGAACAACGTTTTATCGACCAATATCCGTCGATCAGCCAAAGTTACCATACCAATCGATCGACATCGATCGAAGTCGGTCAACGGCATCGATCGACAATCGATTCATTGGTGTGGTAACACCCTTAGACGAAAGAGGCAGTCTATAACAACTCACTAAACATATTTTACTGCCATCTATTGTCATGTACAAAAAATATACCGGTAAGATTTAGTGATTATTACCTTTTTTTATTTTATGCTATTAATAAGAGACTACGGCTAAAAGCAAATCATTTTAAGCTAATTAAGACTCCTTTGCAATAGAAACAAAACTATTTTTATTCAATTACATTCATCATCATCATCATTACAGCCTTTCACGAGTCCACTGCTGAACATAGGCCTCCCCCAAGGTACCCCCAAGCACGGTCCTGAGCCACCTGCATCCATCGACTGCCTGCATGTCTTACCAAAGGTCTTACCAGGTTGTCACTCCATCTAGTGAGGGGTCGCCCAACACTTCGCCTACCGGTACGAGGCTGCCACTCGAGAACCTCTTTTCCCCATCGGTCGTCGGTTCTTTGAGTTATATGGCCGGCCCATTGCCATTTCAGCTTACTAATCCGTTGGGCTATGTCAGTCACTCTGGTTGTACTGCGGATTTCCTCATTCCTAAGTTTATCACGCGAAGAAACCCCAAGCATAGCCTCTCCATAGCTCGCTGAGCGACATCGAGCGTCCTCATACGGCCAGCAGTGAAGGACCACGTCTCAGATCCATAAGTCAGCACTGGCAACACGCACTGTTTGTACAATTTAGTTTTCAGGTTTTAAGGTATACCTGACGAGATGTGTCGTAATTTCCCGAACGCTGCCCAGCCGAGTTGAATCCGTCGATTGACCTCTCGGTCGAAGTTGGACTTACCTAGTCGGACTATTTGTCCCAGGTAAATATACTCGTCAAAACTTCGAGCTCAGTGCTCCCAACAACTACTGGCATAGGTGTGACATGGACATTACACATGATCTTTGTTTTGTCCATGTTCATCTTAAGACCTATCCGTTGAGAGACACTATTGAGGTTATTGGACACAGTGCTTAGGTTCTCCAGCGATTCTGTCATAAGTACTATATCGTCGGCAAGTCGAAAGTGAGTGATGTACTCGCCATTGATGTTAATACCGTATCTTTTCCAGTCCAGTAGCTTGAAAACGTCTTCCAATGCAGCGGTGAAGAGTTTCGGGGATATAACGTCACCCCGTCTTACACCATTCTGCAGTTGGATAGGTTTCGTACTCTGGTTCTATACTCGGATAACCATCGTAGCCCTACTGTACAAACACTTCAGCACTTTGATATACCGACAGTCAACTTGAACTGCTGAAGGACTGTAGTACCGCCCAAATTTAGATGGAATCAAAGGCTTTCTCATAGTCCACATACGCCAAACATAGTGGCAAATTGTACTCCTCGGACCTCTGTTAATTTATCCCAGCGCAACTTGTCTATCTCTTCTTCCAGCTCCAGGATCTTCTCGTCAGTCCTCAGGGTGCGTGCGTTGTATGTTGCCAGGTCGAGTCGTCGTAGGTGGCAACCGAACCTCCACCGGAGATTCTTAGCACCCCCTGCCCCGCCGTTACCATGGCCGCCACCGTAGTCAGTAATAGCGGGTCGCCGGGGACTGAGGGCCGTCTCTTCGTAATTTCCGTCATGGGGGATGTTTGCCATAATTGCCACGCTTGGCGAGCGGGTTGGAAACCGCAGTTTTTTTATTGGAGTATTGTTGTCATCAGGAAGACGCTGCTGCCCATCTCCTGCCTGTTTCCCACTGTCGCTTCTTACGACACCTACAGGAAAATATGGGGTAGGTAGTGGATATTCTTAACCGCTACAACACGGCACAACACAATTAATTAACAATATTTCATGATTGCGTTTTAGACTCTTAAGTCAACAAAAAGCGCAATTTATTTATTTATTTTGATATTAAAATAAGCCCTGACGTTTGTAGATCTGTTCTACCTTTTAAAGTAAATAACAAATATTTTTCAACAACAAACTCAAAGCAGTCTGAGATCCTAATACTACAGCCATTTACTTTTATCACGTCTTGCTTAGAACAAGTCAAGGATTTTCAGATCATTGGCACTAATAGCTCGCGACATTATTGTTAGGTGCATAAAAAGGCGAGGCTTTGGGTTGATTGCTTTATGTTTAACAACTTGTCCCAAATAGGTTAGCAATTGCGGATTCGATTGGTACAATTTATAAATGTAGTACACATTATAAATGTAGCACCCTCGTGAACGCAATGAGCGATTATAAAGAAAAATAGGAAATGAGAAATTTAAGAAATAGTCAAGAAATAAATGGACAGGAAGCATAAAAAGAAAGTTAAACATTTTAGAACATAAAGTACAATTCTTTCATCTGATGTGAATTTTAATAACTAGTGTAAATTTATACTACCGCATTTATATTATTATTTCATTTAATTATGTTTTGTTTATAAATGAGAACAAATAAGAACGCGGCAAATCGCCAAAACCTTATACCAAATCGCCCAAACCTTACCATACAATTTGGATGTGTCAAAGATTTAAAATATTATGGAAGTCGATATATTATCATCGCCAATTTTGTTACAAAAGTTTCGTTATGGTGTGTTTCGTAATGCAAGGTGCGGTTTTTAGTCTGAATGCCAAGCATTTATAAGGCTAAGAGTGTCATAATATGTTTATATAATTTAATAGCTATTATTATTTAGCGGTATCGACATTAAATAATAGCCTAAGAAAAATAAACCAATTTATTTTGGAATTAATTGAATGCTGACATAAATTGAATTTAGTACTTTACAACCTTGTTGTCATGAATGTCAAAGAGTACTCGTGAACATAGAGCAACACGGGCCACCGGCGGAGTAACCATACGCAGGCGTTCCTCTCTGTCAAATTATATGTAAGTCCATGCGGTCCTTTGCATACAATAAAACTAGTTACAGCAGCATTGCTCACTAGACTAAATCTAGTTGCGCGGCTGGATCAACGTCCTACAAAAATGCCGAACTGTTCAGTTTTTTCTGCAAAAAGAAATCTGATACGTCAAAAAATATGACTTTACATTTCATACATAAGTAATTCAGTTTTTTTCTGCAAAAAGAGATCTGATACGTCTAAAAAAGATGACTTTACATTTCACATATAAGTAATTTTTAAACACATTATTGCTATTTGAAACTTTAAAACTTAAACTTAAAAATTACAATAATAACGGTCGCCTTGTTTCGGATTTTTTTACCAACACAGGCTGCTCGCCCTCATACAATATGCGGATCGGTCGAGCGACTGATCTGAGTCTGTATTCGATCACCGAAGCGATACTGTTATAACGTATCTATGTGTGTGTGAAACTGTTGTTAGTTTATTGTTTTAATTGTTATGTGTGAGTTTTGTAGTGACAGGCGATTGTAATTGTGTGCGCAGATACGTGGTAGAGCCACGCTGCAGCTATATTATTGTTGTAACACGAATGGGTCGGCTTGACCGGTGTAGGACGACGATCTCACAGAATACCAGTGTAAAATAGCAACTTAATGCTCTTGTGCTTTGTATGGTGAGCGTTCCAGTTAGCGTGGTGGTAGGCATTCCATCTTAGTCTTCAGGGTGACAATGCATCTGCATTTTGAATCTTAATCGAAGATAAATATAGATGTGTATGGGCCATAGCATCTACTTACCATCAGGTGGACTGTGTGCTCGTTTGTCACCCGTATTCTATTTAAAAACAAATTTCCTACCGCAATAAATGACAGTTCTGTATCAGGAAAAACGCTATGGCTACTCCCCTCCGGTCCGCTGGTGGCCCGTGTTGCTCTATGTTTGTGAATAACAAGTTTGTTACATTTCTTCCGCGTATTCTACTTTTTTCTTCACATGTTAGTAATATATTTATAAATTTATCTAATAATTTATTTACACCCTTACAATTATAGAGAAATAGAAAAAAATTACAAAGACACTGCTAGTCCATTTTGTAATTTCTTTCAACATTCATTATGAAGGATAGTTTTTTTACAAAGAATAAGGGTAAACAACGAGCACACATTTCAACTGATGGTAAGGAGATGATGCTTTGGTCTGTAGACACCCGGGAGGAATAAGATAGAATGCCTACCGTTACCAGTAAAATAGGTCTCCAGCTTTTCACACTCATCCCCGCTGGGTTTCTTGCTGGTTTTCCCAGGACAGAGGTTTTTTCCGAAACAGTGGTAAAAGTAAATAATGACTTTCAAAAAGAATTACATGTAATCTATATTGAATGAATAAAAATGATTCAATTCTATTCTATTCATCGTAGGAAACATAGCAGCATTAACTATTATTTTGTTCACTTCCAAACCTTTATGTATTTTTGTTACTTACAAAACATCATAATATACTTAAATATAACTTAACAATATTTATAAGGAGTGTAGTGTCAAGAACCCAAGCTGTATTTTATCGATAAGAATTATATTGCTGTTAAAAACATTGCCGAAGTCAGTACCAAAATTTATTTTTATTTTTTAAAACATGTGTGAACTTCTGACGATAACGATTTGTCATAATCCATTATTCACGCAGGCAGGCTTGTTTGGTGAATTGATGCCTTACGTAAGCATAATTGTTTTCGTTTTTGGGCAACTTACGAGTTATTAGACATGTCTGAATTACCTGTTGCAGAAGCTTGTATAAATCAATGGATGTAATTGGGCAATCGTTGCATTAGTGCGTCGTGTGGATACAAAATAAAAGAATCCAGTACATAATTTTAGTAATAAACACTGGATTCGGGCAACAACTTTAACTTTCGTCTCTTATTTTACGCTTTTACTTTTGGTAAGAAGGTATTTTATCGGTATTAGTAACATGTATGGTTCAAAATTATCGGTACTTTAACAGTTTTCAAGTCTATCATTGACACTACCTTAATCATCATCATTATCGCAGCATATCAAAAGTCCATCGCTAAACATAGCCCTCCCCATAGATTGTCTCGTAGGGTGGATATATGAGTAAACCTTTATTCTAAAATGCATCTGACATTCACTACAAAATATATTCTTCTTGCGTTTTTAGTACAAAAAGTTAGTTAGCGTTACAGACTATACCTTTATGTCTCTCATTTCTGGAAGGATTTTTAGCGCAAGGAAGTGTCCGCTGCGCTGCCCTATTGCCGTCTCCGCACTGTTTCTTTGTGTGTTTTTGTTAGGACTGTAGCTATAAATGTAAAACTAATTTACTAATTTAACATCCTAACCCTACTACCAAAAATCTGTCTCTCCTAAATTGGAAAAAAATTTCACCCATTTTTATTTACATTAGTAATATTATTTTCCAATCGAAATGGAAATATATTTGCCAAATGACGGTGGCAAAAAATTATATATCACTCCATTTCGTACCATGGATGTTGCGACCTCCGATAGATAGCGGTATTCGTTGCTGCCTTTTTACTCTGGTATTCTCTGAAATCTTAGTCCTTCCCCGGTCGAGCTAATACTTTTGTATCGCTTCTACCTACTAAGTGTAGTAGTAACCTATACCAAGTAAAGTGATCGCGTCCAAGCGTGCAATTTTCCATGATTTTTGTTTCAAAATTTATTTATTTTTTTACATGTTAAAGTATAGGTACTCTTTAAGCTACTATCACTATTTTTTTTCTTTTCGAGTGTATTTTCTGTATATTTGAATAGTTTAATTGTTTTCGTAAAATATAATATATTTTTGATATAGTCCCAATGTTATGTGTTAAGCACGTTTCGATACTCATTTTGTTTTGCAGTAATTAATATCACTCTCAAAGTCTAAAATATTTTTTTTTATATAGGATAAGGGTGACAAACGAGCACACAGTCCACCTGATGGTAAGTGGTTGCTGTGACCCATAGACATCTACATCTATCCTCAATTACGGATTTAAATGCAGATACATTGTCACCCGTGAGGACTAAGATGGAATGCCTCGTTTCCAGTAAAATTGGTCTCCGGTTCTCTACACTCACCATACGAAACACAGCAGCGTTAAGCTGTATATTAATTTAAGTTGTGGTAAATAATGCTGGTGTTGTAATTAATACTACTTATTATCTAACATTCTAAGCAAAATTGTTTTTTACCCAAATAAAGCAAAAAAAAATCTCTACAATGTAAGAGGTACATGTCCGGCAGCCGATATACAGTTAGGCCAGGTCAACATTTTACCATCTTGACGTATCTTAGTCAGGCGTATCGTATCGAGTGCTTATAAGCCGTATAACGTCAAAAAATGCGTCCACACGTAATCATAATGTATCATAACAGCGTATACGTACAACGTTTTTTTATATATGGACGCTAAAAATTTACCTCCGATCCTCGTGTCTTTTACACGTCCAAACTTTTCAATACCATGTAGGGGCGTGTAATGTCCACTTTGATGGTAGGGGAAAAACCAACCAGAGATGCGACGCGGCATATAGTACCAAAATACGTCCTCAATCACGATACGTGTATCCGATATGGGATATTATCAGATCAAAACCTGATAATATCTCATATCGACGAGACGTTTTAGATACGGAATAATATGATTGCGTATATTATGTTCAAACTAGCGATCAAACGTCTGCGCAACGCGACGGAGATACGATATATCAAGATGAACAAGTGTGTACCTGACCTTAAGAGGTGATGAAAAAGAAGAAGATATAAATATTTGATAACTATAACTATTATGATATTTTTATATGTATGTTAATACTATTTTCAATATACGTAACTATTGTAACTATTTATATAACAAAGATACGAAAAATAAATTTACCGCATGTTAGTAAGGTACGTAAGGGTAATATGGCCACCTTAAGTTTTGCCGCCCTATAAAACCAAAACTAGGAGGAGGACAAAGACAAATACACGAAATCGTATACTGTAACCAATATATTAAGAAAGAAATAGCAAACAAGCTTTGGCAATAATTAGGAATACTTCGAAAAATCAGCTTAAAAAGCAGTTAATGGTCATATTTACTGTACAGTCAACTGTCAAAATGGCATCGATAAAGCAGCGTCCGTTTGACCTTTTATTATTTGATTGACAGGTGGAGAGCTATTATATTACAGAGCTATCTATGGTAGAGCCATGCTGCAGCTATATTAATAGTATAGTTGTAGCACGAATAGGTCGGTTCAATCGGGGAAGGACCACGCTCTCACAGAATACCAGCGTAAAATAGCAGCTTAATGCTGCTGTGTTTCGTATGGTGAGTGTAGAGAACCGGAAACCCTTTTTACTGGAAAAGAGGCATTCTATCTTAGTCCTCACGGCTGACAACGCATCTGCATTTAAATTCGCAAACGAAGACCATCAGGTGGACTGTGTGCTCGTTTGTCACCCTTATTCTATAAAAAAAAAACAAGTCTGTATTTTTTAAGTTATAAGAAAGTGGCCATATTAACCGGATTATCATATTATCCTCACCTACGCTATTAATCGCGTAAGATCCAATGAATAATTATAAAATTTGAATATTCACCACATGCTGAACTATAAATGTCAATGTCCTATACAAATTAAATTAAATGCGATCATTAAAGAGACGACAGGTCTCGTGTGATTCGATTTCCATGACCTAGATTAAATAATCGACGGACAATCTAAAATTGACCTTAAAAGCTTTTGGTAATATAGTTAGATCTGATAGGCATACAATGTTGACAATATTGGCTGTTAGTTGTCTCTCTATAACATAAGATTGACAAACGAGCTAAAAGTCTGGTGGAAATCTTTGACCAGTTCCAAAATAAATTACAACCGACTTCAATATAAATTATTAAGAATAACTCAAAAACTATTGGCCATACCTTGATCAAATTTAAAAACCACATGAGAAGCACCAGCATTCAAATAAAAAAAGAATCATCGAAATCGGTTCACCCAGAAAAAAGTTATGAGGTAACACACATAAAAAAACATACAGTCGAATTGAGTACCTCCTCCTTTTTGAAGTCGGTAGAAAAAGAAGACTAGACCTTGTCACATTTAAAACAAACATAGAATTCTTCATAATTAGTAAATATACTAACGCTAACACTCTACAACTTTCCAACCGGAACACAACAGTGGATACACACTCCTCTTTAGTCAATGTAGGTAAGAGATACTTTTTTTTATAGATGTAAAGGTGATAAACAAGCATACAGTCTATCTGATGGTAATTGGATTCTGTGGCCCATAAACATCTCCGTCTATCCTCAATTAAAAATCAACATACAGATACACTGTCGTCCCTGAGAACTAAGGTGAAATACCTCACTACCAATAAAAGGGTCACCCGTTCTTGAAACTCACTATACGAAAGACATCATAATATTATGCTTCTACTTTACGCTTGCTTTCTGTGCGAGCGCGCTTATTCCCCAGTTAAGCCTCCCCATTAGTGCTGCAGCTTTAATATTCTACCACGTAATACGACGATATATTCTCTATCCATATCCAATCAGAAAGGCGGTGTTACCATTAACTAAATACTCTAATACAGCTTCAATGAGTATTTCTAATATTATTATTAATTTCGTCTTCTATATTTTGCTTGACCGCGGTAACTTATGAACAAAGAATTTATTTGTGAACCGTACAGGGTAGATATAAGATATAGATTAACTCACAAGCGCATAGATATTTTATTCATGGTATCAATTACGCAGATCCTCATCTATATGACTGATGAAATGTAGAATTAAATCTATGACTTAACTTACTATGATTTAACAAGTAGGCATCTACCCTCCTTTGTCGTAAGAATCCCAAAGCACTTGAAAAAGTTGGTTAAGAAACCATCTTACCAGCGTGATAATATTAAAATTACTCTCCCTATGAATTTTTTTTGCCAGTGTTTATATATGGAACTCAGACGTAGTCCTACACTGCTGACCGTATGAGGAAGCTTAAGGTCGCTCAGCTAAGAAGCTAAGAGCTAAGGAGCGAGCTATCCTCGAACTTTGGCTGCGTGATGATGAAATGCCCCCCACTAGATTGAGTGACGACCTGGTTAGACATGCAAGAACTCTTTGGATGCAGGCGATTCAAGATCTTGCTTTGTGGCATTACTTCGGGGAGACAAATGTTTTGACTTGTGAAGGACTGTAAATGACGATGTTGATAGAAATTACTCATATTAAGCTATTTTTTGGTTGTTGTTCGTTTCATGCCTGACCACAATGATGTCAATAAACAGCCTACATTACTTAAATATTTTCTCATTATAATACCTATAACGCTGATATATTTAAGAAAACTGATCAACAATTGATTCACTTCTCTCGAGAACATACATGTCCCATGAGTTGATAATCTATACAAATAAATAAAACTGAAGTGTCTGTTTCTAATATAAAAAAAACTTTTTACAGAATACATATGAAAGTATATACGGTAATTATAAGAAAAAATATACTTTTTTTAATTTTTGTCTGTCTGTCTGTTCGGGCTAATCTCCGAAATGGCTGGACCGATTTTGACGGGACTTTTCTTTAT
The DNA here is from genome assembly GCA_029286625.1 of Parnassius orleans. Classification (NCBI taxonomy): domain Eukaryota; kingdom Metazoa; phylum Arthropoda; class Insecta; order Lepidoptera; family Papilionidae; genus Parnassius; species Parnassius orleans. The sequence goes on from JAGSMP010000320.1 coordinate 1,397,305, forward strand.
GGGTACATAGCTGATGTTATAAGGAGTAACTTAAGCTACTTTTATTTTAGAAAAAGAGTTAGGGTGCTAAGTTAAAAAATTAAAACCCATGAAATTCAATCGTAATAAACTCCACGCGGAGGAAGTCGCGGGGAGCAGCTAGTGGTAAATAAAAAGCCGAAATACGTTCAATAGCGATAATGCTATCAATAAACGGTATAACTGCACTACTTTTACTCACTTTCTCGCTTATCCACGACCTGTATTTACTTGTATATGCTATATTTGGGCATGTAGAATGCTTGGTGTCACTTAAAGGAAGAAATATTGCGGGTTTTCTTTTCATTGACAATATTGATTGAAGTGATCATTAGTGTATTCAAATAAACGCTTTCAAATGTAATTTAAAAGGTTTATTTCACATTTCTAATACCCAAGTCATGAATCATGAGATAAGAACTACCACAACATTCGCATAATAGCCTTGAATTGAAACTAGCTCAACGGTTAGCAGTCAAATGCGCTACAGAGCCGTGTTGGTTTAGGCGCTAAGCGCTCGCTGCAAATTTCACAGTACGCGAGCAACCCGGGTTCAATCCCCGTCAGTCAGTAATGGAAACGCAATTTTAAGTGCTGACTTACCGCGTGACACGGGTTCGCTACCATACTGTTTCATTTAAGGAAATAAATATATTAACTTTGGCCTCTCAATACACTTATGAAAATGTAATACGTACGTAATAAAGTACGTAAATAAGTGATATTTATAATGTAAATACTAGGAACAGACACAAGTTAGTAGTACCAGTTACTCTACTCCACCGAGTCAGTAATTCATTCTTGGGGCGATGTATACGCTTTTACAACAAAATCCCAGAAAACTAAGTTTGTATAAAAAGGGTTATAATATTAGGGAATTTATGGTTTATAATAACCCCTGGGAATGAGGTAATCGCAACCAGGCTATTTATAATTTATTTTGTGTTGTTAATTGTGTAACATACATGATTGTAAGCTGTTATTTTTTTTTAAAGTCCCGCTGGGTTTCTTGTTGGCTCTTCCCAGGACAGAGGTTTTTTTCCGAACTAATGGTAATTATAAGAGTATTATTTATAATCTACATTGAATAAAAAAAGTTTTTGTTTCTGTTTCAAACTAATATACTAAACTGTAAAATATAACGAACTAAATTATATAGAAAATTTCTGTGAAAATATAATGAAATAAGAATCAAGAAGAAATTTTATTGCAGTATTTTACTTTATTAAGTCGCTGTAGAAGACAGACATGCGGAAAAAATCAGCTCAATTGAAGTTTCACCGCCTACGTTGTTATCATTCATTTAACATCACTTACACCGCATAATAGACAGTTCAATTCATAGACAGGGTCAAGTGCGAGATCTCTAATGTAATTTAAACGTCACAATTGACTCGTTTGTGCAACCGGTTGAATCCGAAATAACCAACTCAGTTCCTTGATTTCTTTTTCCCCTTACAATTCAGATTATCTTCTTCATCTTCTTCATGATAATTATTCCTTTCTTGCTGGACAAGATCCTTTCCTGTTAAAGGAAGAATTTATCTTTTATTTTCTATATTTTAATTGTTGATACGTGGTAGAACCATACAGCAGCTATATTACTCACTACTACTTGTTCAGTCACTTATTCTCATTATTGATTATGTGGATGTATGTTGCCCAGACTGGCAGGTCTCATCATCATCATCATTATCATATTACATCACATCATCTAAACAGATTGGATCGTCTCCTTACAACTGTATCAGATAGATTTATGGTCTCCGTAAATACGACCATGTATCTTCTTTTCGTGCTCGGCTAAATTGGCTGCCTACCTGTCAGCGCAGATATGTTAGAATACTCTGCACACTTTTTTCAATTTTGAACGATCCATGTGCTCCCGAATATTTGAAATCTAAATTTCAATATCTGGGAGACAATTATAATTGTTCTTTCCGTTCTTCGCGTAATCTAAAGTTGCTCAGGCCTTTGCACCGTACTGGTTACTTATCTCACTCTTTCGTTCTAACGGCTATTAGACTCAGGAACGACATTCCTCTTGACGTTAAAAGCTCCTAACAAGTTTGTTTTTAAAAATAAAGTCCGTGAGTATGTCAAAAACACGTTGCATGTTGGAAATAACTTTTCATACATATTTAATATTTATTCTGACATAGATAGTAATTATATATAATTATGTACATATATGTATATTCATTTATATATTATAAATGTATTTAAGTAATTAATATATATATATATATATATATATATATATATATATATATATATATATATATATATATATATATATATATATATATATATATATATATATATATACATATGGCATTAAGTCTGCCATATGTACTACTTTATACATTTAAGTATAAATTGATAAATATTCAGGTTGTAGCACAAAAGGGTCAGAACGACCGAGAAAGAACCACGTTCTCGCAAAATAACAGCTTAAAATATTAGCTTAATTCAGCTATTTCGTATGATGAGTAAAGAGAACCGGAGACTTTTTTCATTGGAAGCGAAGCATTCCATTGAACACTTCACTTGTGACCAAGCATCTGCATTTGGATTGTTTATCGATAAAAGACGTAGATGTCTATGGGTCATAGCATCCAATTACCATCAGGTGGACTGTGTGCTTGTTTGTAAAACTTATTCCATAAAAAAATCGTCACCCTAGACAGACAGATTTTTGACGATCGCAGTAATTTGCACCTTTCCACTGCTGCCGTCTCCGGCTTAGGTATTTACCCCTGGTCCAAACGATGGTTATACTGCCATCTGGCAAAAGCCATAAGATTTTTCTGGCCTCTCACGACACCCACGTAGCTTATCAATTTTTCTATTCTACTCCTTCGCTCCATTGGATTTCCGCGGTTGCCTGGTACAGAATACCAGAATTTAGAATAAAGAAATTAGAATAAGGTGGTTTACAAATAAAACATTACATTAGGGTTTTGAACATTAGTATATACAATATAGAAATAAGAATATGCAAATTTATTATAAAACACCAATAAATGAAATCAAGGATATAACGGAATACAGGAAACCCTGCTCAACAACAAAATATGTTTTTACTATATTACTTATAATATAAAATATCTTTAAATATACTATATTTGAATTATGCAGAGTATTTAATATAATATTATGTTGCTTTTCAAGTATCAGAACAAAGTAATTCTAACGTAGTAATTATTATTTTATTTTTGTTTTATACTCTATATAAGTTACTTAGAGTTGGGAAATTGTTTTGTTTTTTAAAATACCTTTAATTCACAAAGAAATTTAGCCTTTAATATCTATGGTCATATATTTCGTAGTATGATAATGCCAACACAATATATTATGCAAGCCATGAGTTTTTTTTTTGCATTTTTCATAGGCGCTTCATGTGATACGTGACGAAATGAGGTAATGGATTATATTACTCCAATACCACACCGTACGCAATTGTAATAAAAATAATTTGTTTATTTATTAGTTATAAAAACGATTTATGTAGAATGAGGAAGATGTATATAAGAATTTAATTAATGTGTGTAATAAGGTCGCCCAGCGAGCTATGGAGAGGCCTGTGCTCGGCGTGTCTCTGCGTGATAGACTTCGTAATCAGGATATCCGCAGTAGAACTAAAGTAACCAATATAGCTCAACGAACCAGTAAGCTGAAGTGGCAATTGTCCGGCCATATATCTCCAATATCGATGGATGCAGGTAGCTCAGGACTGTTTTTTTCTTTGCCGCATCCCTTGAGGGAGGCCTACGTTCACCAGTGGACTTATGATGGGCTGTAAAGATGAAGATGATGATGTAATACGGTTTAATTAACCCTTTCGCTGTCCCGTGCACTACATATAGGTCTTGCTATTGTCTTACTATTGTGTCTGAAAACCGGACAGTGAGTGTTAACTTTTCTCGCATGTATGATTATGACAACAATGTTAATTACTTAGAAGACACAGAAAATCAATTATATCTTTCTACAAACAATTCAGAATAAACATAGTGATTGACAATCGAATATAGATCGAATGAACAAATACAAGTACAACTAGAATTCTTTGACTGTCAGTATGATATCGGAAAGTGTCGCGGAAGTTTTGTAGTTCAGTAGGCACACGGTCTAATAATGGGTGGATGGAAAGCAGTTCTCACAACAAGCAGCAAGACTGATAGTTCATTTAGATTACTGTCCTGATTTGTGATGCTAATTGTTACAAAACATCAGTTAAATATCGTGAAAATTACGTTAGTTACCGTTAAGTTTTGATGGTTCGCGTTAATTATCCGTGGAGAAGTAAAAAAACTTTAAACATTTACCAACTTTTGAATCATGAGATAAGAACTACCACAACATTCGTATAATAGCCTTGAATTGAAACTAGCTCAACGGTTAGCAGTCAAATGCGCTACAGAGCCGTGTTGGTTTAGGCGCTAAGCGCTCGCTGCAAATTTCACAGTACGCGAGCAACCCGGGTTCAATCCCCGTCAGTCAGTAATGAAAACGCAATTTTAAGTGCTGACTTACCGCGTGACACGGGTTCGCTACCATACTGTTTCATTTAAGGAAATTAATATATTAACTTTAGCCTCTCAACACATTTATGAAAATGTAATACGTACGTAATAAAGTACGTAAATAAGTGATATTTATAATGTAAATACTAGGAACAGACACAAGTTAGTAGTACCAGTTACTCTACTTCACCGAGTCAGTAATTCATTCTTAGGGCGATGTATACGCTTTTACAACAAAATCCCAGAAAACTAAGTTTGTAAACTAAGTTTGTATAAAAAGGGTTATAATATTAGGGAATTTATGAATTATAATAACACCTGGGAATGAGGTAATCGCGACCAGGCTATATATAATTTGTTTTGTGTTGTTAATTGTGTAACATACATGATTGTAAGCTGTTATTTTTTTAAAGTCCCGCTGGGTTTCTTGTTGGTTCTACCCAGGACAGAGGTTTTTTTCCGAACTAATGGTAATTATAAGAGTATTATTTATAATCTACATTGAATAAAAAAAGTTTCTGTTTCTGTTTCAAACTAATATACTAAACTGTAAAATATAACGAACTAAATTATATAGAAAATTTCTGTGAAAATATAATGAAATAAGAATGAAGAAGAAATTTTATTGCAGTATTTTACTTTATTAAGTCGCTGTAGAAGACAGACATGCGGAAAAAATCAGCTCAATTGAAGTTTCACCGCCTACGTTGTTATCATTCATTTAACATCACTTACACCGCATAATAGACAGTTCAATTCATAGACAGGGTCAAGTGCGAGATCTCTAATGTAATTTAAACGTCACAATTGACTCGTTTGTGCAACCGGTTGAATCCGAAATAACCAACTCAGTTCCTTGATTTCTTTTTCCCCTTACAATTCAGATTATCTTCTTCATCTTCTTCATGATAATTATTCCTTTCTTGCTGGACAAGATCCTTTCCTGTTAAAGGAAGAATTTATCTTTTATTTTCTATATTTTAATTGTTTATACGTGGTAGAACCATACAGCAGCTATATTACTCACTACTACTTGTTCAGTCACTTATTCTCATTATTGATTATGTCGATGTATGTTGCTCAGACTGGCAGGTCTCATCATCATCATCATTATCACATCACATCACATCATCTAAACAGATTGGATCGTCTCCTTACAACTGTATCAGATACATTTATGGTCTTCGTAAATACGACCATGTATCTTCTTTTCGTACTCAGCTAAATTGGCTGCCTACCCGTCAGCGCAGATATGTTACAATACTCTGCACGTTTTCAATTTTGAACGATCCATGTGCTCCCGAGTATTTGAAATCTAAATTTCAATATCTGGGAGACTCTTATAATTGTTCTTTCCGTTCTTCGAGTAATCTAAAGTTGCTCAGGCCTTTGCACCGTACTGGTTACTTATCTCATTCTTTCGTCCTCACGGCTATTAGACTCAGGAACGACATTCCTCTTGACGTTAAAAGCTCCCAACAAATTTATTTTTAAAAATAAAGTCCGTGAGTATGTCAAAACACGTTGCATGTTTGAACTAACTTTTCATACATCTTTAATATTTATTCTGACTTAGATAATAATTATATATAATTATGTACATACATGTATATTCATTTATATATTATAAATATATATATATATATATATATATATATATATATATATATATATACATACATTTAAGTATAAATTAATAAATATTCAGGTTGTAGCACAAAGGTCAGAACGACCGAGAAAGAACCACGCTCTCACAAAATGACAGCTTAAAATATTAGCTTAATTCAGCTATTTCGTATGATGAGTAAAGAGAACCGAGACTTTTTTATTGGAAGCGAGGCATTCCATTGAACACTTCACTTGTGACCAAGCATCTGCATTTGGATTGTTTATCGATAAAAGACGTAGATGTCTATGGGTCATAGCATCCAATTACCATCAGGTGGACTGTGTGCTTGTTTGTAAAACTTATTCCATAAAAAAATCGTCACCCTAGACAGACAGATTTTTGACGATCGCAGTAATTTGCACCTTTCCACTGCTGCCGTCTCCGGCTTAGGTATTTACCCCTGGTCCAAACGATGGTTATACTGCCATCTGGCAAAAGCCATAAGATTTTTCTGGCCTCTCACGACACCCACGTAGCTTATCAATTTTTCTATTCTACTCCTTCGCTCCATTGGATTTCCGCGGTTGCCTGGTACAGAATACCCCAAGGTATTACATTTACCCATTGTAACTTTTAGAATAAGGTGGTTTACAAATAAAACATTACATTAGGGTTTTGAACATTAGTATATACAATATAGAAATAAGTTTTAGTGCTTCGCTTCGTCACTCAATAAATATATGCAAATTTATTATAAAACACCAATAAATGAAATCAAGGATATAACGGAATACAGGAAACCCTGCTCAACAACAAAATATGTTTTTTTACTATATTACTTATAATATAAAATATCTTTAAATATACTATATTTAAATTATGCAGAGTATTTAATATAATATTATGTTGCTTTTTCAAGTATCAGAACAAAGTAATTCTAACGTAGTAATTATTATTTTATTTTTGTTTTATACTCTATATAAGTTACTTAGAGTTGGGAAATTGTTTTGTTTTTTAAAATACCTTTAATTCACAAAGAAATTTAGCCTTTAATATCTATGGTCATATATTTCGTAGTATGATAATGCCAACACAATATATTATGCAAGCCATGAGTTTTTTTTTTTGCATTTTTCATAGGCGCTTCATGTGATACGTGACGAAATGAGGTAATGGATTATATTACTCCAATACCACACCGTACGCAATTGTAATAAAAATAATTTGTTTATTTATTAGTTATAAAAACGATTTATGTAGAATGAGGAAGATGTTTATAAGAATTTAATTAATGTGTGTAATAAGGTCGCCCAGCGAGCTATGGAGAGGCCTGTGCTCGGCGTGTCTCTGCGTGATAGACTTCGTAATCAGGATATCCGCAGTAGAACTAAAGTAACCAATATAGCTCAACGAACCAGTAAGCTGAAGTGGCAATTGTCCGGCCATATATCTCCAATATCGATGGATGCAGGTAGCTCAGGACTGTTCTTTGCTGCATCTCTTGAGGGAGGCCTACGTTCACCAGTGGACTTATGATGGGCTGTAAAGATAAATATGATGATGTAATACGGTTTAATTAACCCTTTCGCTGTCCCCTGCACTACATATAGGTCTTACTATTGTGTCTGAAAACCGGACAGTGAGTGTTAACTTTTCTCGCATGTATGATTATGACAACAATATTAATTACTTAGAAGACACAAAAATCAATTATATCTTTCTACAAACAATTCAGAATAAACATAGTGATTGACAATCGAATATAGATCGAATGAACAAATACAAGTACAACTAGAATTCTTTGACTGTCAGTATGATATCGGAAAGTGTCGCGGAAGTTTTGTAGTTCAGTAGGCACACGGTCTAATAATGGGTGGATGGAAAGCAGTTCTCACAACAGGCAGCAAGACTGATAGTTCATTTAGATTACTGTCCTGATTTGTGATGCTAATTGTTACAAAACATCAGTTAAATATCGTGAAAATTACGTTAGTTACCGTTAAGTTTTGATGGTTCGCGTTAATTATCCGTGGAGAAGTAAAAAAAAACTTTAAACATTTACCAACATTTTGAATTGTTCCTTTGCATTTACTTGTTGTCAAAAAAGGCTTAAGAAAACAAAATTCGGGTTTCATATATAATTTGAAAAAAAATTTTCTTAAATGGGGAAGAGATAACCTTTTGGATTTACTCTTGACGAAGCAAGACGGCAAGCAGTCTTCGTTTTGCGGTATAATGTAGTATATTATAATAATAAATATTTGTAATACATTCTTAATTTAATAACGTTATCTATATACTAATACACAAAGAGAACACTTCGCGCGTGGAGGAGTTTAAGATTTAGGATATTTAAAGTTTATGGGAGGAGTACAGAAAGCATGTATACAGGGTTATTTTGCAATAACCGGCCAAATTTGCAGAGAAGGCTCAGAATAAGTAATGCCTATATTAAATGGTGAAGAAAAATTAATAAAAAAAACTCAAACATTCTGACCTTTTTATCTTTTAAATTCAAAATGCGTGGTAATGCATTATTTTAATTGATTTTACTGCGAACGCACACAGGGTCAATCAGTAGACAAAAACGTTGTTGCCCATAAATCACATTCAATTTGGGATAATTTCAAATAAAAGTAGAAGCCTTATTTACTCGTATTTGCCCCGGTGTGGGCGCGTGGTTTGGCGCGGCTTGCCGTCCACCACCTAAACGCGCCCCAAAGGGTGGTTGCCGTAAAGATGGTTCGCGGCTACCGCACGATCTCCCGCGAGGCGGCGAGCCTCCTTGCTGGATTGCCGCCATGGGATCTGGAGGCGATAGTCTCGCGCGCCTGCACGAATGGCGCGCGGAGGCACTATGCCGGGGAAACCCGCTGCCGCGGCAAGTTGTCGCGCAGCGACAGACTTCCGGCATGATCTCATGGCGACATGGAAGAGCGACTGTCGCAACCCCGTGCTGGGCACGCCACTATAGCGGCGATAAGACCCTCTTTGAGGTGGCTTGAGACGCCACGGTGTCCTCACCTTCCGCCTGACGCAGGTCCTCACCGGACACGGTGTGTTCGGGAGGTTCCTGCACCGAATCAGGCGGGAGAAACGCCAGGTGCTCCACTGCGAGGATCGACCGGAGGACACGGTGGAGCACACCGTGGAGGTGTGCCCTGCTTGGGCGGAGCACCGCCGTGTACTCGTAGCGGCGATAGGCGGCGGCGACCTCTCGCGTCGGCCTGGTCGAAGCCATGGTCCGGGCGACACGGAATGGGATGCCGTCACCACCTTCTGCGAAGCAGTGATGCTAGCGAAGGAGGTGGCGGAGCGGGAGAAGGAAAGAGCAACAGCTTTCCTTCCCGGCCGCCGCGGGAGACGCCCCGGGCGTCGGGGGCTACGTCGTGGCCCCTGACCACCGTAGGCGCGGACCTGTGGACGGCGAGCAATGGGTAGCTCGCCGTCCGTCCGTCTAACGACGACAGGCCGTGTCGACGGCGCGTTTTGTTCCACGCGCGCCTCAAAGAGCTGTCAGCAGCGTGAAGGGGCCCGCAAGGGCCGACGCCTGCCGGGGCTGCGGGCTGTTCGAAAGAGATACCGCGGCTCCGGAACGTAAGGGCACTGAAGGAACACGGATGGTTTTTAGTCAGTAAAGTCGACACTCCTTCCGCTCCACCCACAGCGAAGGCGTCATTAGATGATTTTCCATCCGCAAAAAAAAAAAAAGGTTATTTTGCAATAACCGGCCAAATTTGCAGAGAAGGCTCAGAATAAGTAATGCCTATATTAAATGGTGAAGAAAAATTAATAAAAAAAACTCAAACATTCTGACCTTTTTATCTTTTAAATTCAAAATGCGTGGTAATGCATTATTTTAATTGATTTTACTGCGAACGCACACAGGGTCAATCAGTAGACAAAAACGTTGTTGCCCATAAATCACATTCAATTTGGGATAATTTCAAATAAAAGTAGAAGCCTTATTTACTCGTGATATCATTATTTATATATTTTAACTTAAGTTTAAAATTTAGCTACTCTTTAAAAATAACCCTGTATATGTGTCATATATGCATAATATGTGTTATAAAAACATTGAATAAGATAAAATAAAACATTCATAGTTTACGTTCATACTGCCAATGTTAATTGTCAAGCACATAATAGTATGTGGTCAATCAGTCGCACAGAGTAAGGATTATTGCAAAAACAGTACCTATAGTTTCATAGGGAGCAGCTATAAACAAAACTCCACGCGAGCGAAGCCACGCGCAGTCGCTAGTGGGATAATAAAAGGTTATAATAATGTTTTGCTTTTAAAAGAAATACTTTAATTTGGTATATTAAATTTAAGATTTAAAATCTCTCCAGAGATGAAATTTACTATTTAAATATGAGATCTCAAGTAAGTTTTTGACACTAACGTTTTCGTATCTTTATCGACTAAAATTGTACGGAAAAAATAGCCCAGCAGCGCCCCTGGCAAACGTAATTGGAACTATGTTTTTTCATACAAAGTCATTCGATGGCGATACGAATTCTATACAATAGAAAATTCATGCACTGAGTGATAGAACTGTGAACTTCCTTGACAATGAAAGTATATACATATATTCATGAACATGGGTATACAAATTATACATATAGATGAACTTGCATTCGACTAAGAATTTAACTGCAATATACATATAATTAAATCAATCCGGGTTCGATCACCGTCTGCACCAATGAAAGTGTTAATTGCAATTTTAAGTGCCGATTAACCACGGACTCGGCGGCGAAAGAAAACATCGTGAAACCTGCATAATATCTGAGAAATAAGAAAAAAGTTCGCCAACACGCATTGCAGCAGCACTGCGCACATTTCCTTGCCCCCAAACCCTCTCAGAAATGAGAGGAGGTCTGTGCCCAGCAGTGGGACGTATATAGGCTATAACCTTAACTTTTTTAACTTAAAACTAAATCAAAATAATATTCAAAATGGCACACGATTTTAAGTTTGTCAAAATAAATCTCAAGCTTAAATCAATGGATTACATTTCAAAATCATTTGAGATTTAAAGATGCCAATAAAATTCTCCTGCAGTAAGGTGATTGTTCCACATTAGCGGTTATTGCAATTTCTGTAATCGTATCCAATTCAAACATTCAACGGAGAGGCTGTAAACAGTTTCCTCATTGCCGATAGCTACAATTCAGTAATCGTTGATTTCCACCGGCTACGGCCAAATACTCACAAGGCTGCTGCATAATATTCCAAGTCTTGTACCGATCACTAAAACAACAACACTGACAGGCTAATGATATAAAGGTCACCATTACCATTACAGCTTATGAAAAGTCCACTGCTGAACATAGGCCTTGCCTTTAAATTGTCTCATAGGGGGATATTTGCCATAGCGTGCGTGGCAAGCTTGGCAAGCGCCTTGGCAACCGCAGTACATTTTAATTTTTAGTTGTTATTAAGAGGGCGCTGCTGCCTATCGTCTGGCTTGTTTCACTCTGCCGCCTCGTACAAAGTACGAACGCCGGCCAATACAAAGGTTATTAATAATGCGAATTTCATCGCTCGTTTACGAACTGCTCCAACCCAACGAATAAAGATGTTTCGTGAGGGAACACTTTGATTTCGGTGTATGTTGAAGTGGCGACGGAATTCACGTTGAATTACTGTGACAGACTCGTTATTTAGGATGAAGCTTTCGTACGCAAAAACACGGTGTTCCAGTAACCACAGGTGCTTGCTTGTCCAGGCTTTGACTGATAAACAAATGCTATGAACCTAACGGTACCAGCCCCAACTCGATCGGCCATTCGGGGGGGAAGTGCTAGCCGTTTCAAAAACGTCCGCCTTCACTACCCCACCCTGTTTTATTCGTTATCTGTAGAATTTTAGCAAAAATTCAGTCTCTATTAGTAATAATATAATAATAAAGGAGACAATCGTTTTTGGGCCCACTAGAAATTGTAACGTAACTTAATTTTATTACACATAAAAAAGACACCAATTTATTATAGTAAACGGCCCAAAGATTTTATGGAAATGTAACCGGAATCATAAAATCTGAAAAAAAAAATTCTTTTGATATTCGTGAATTGGCTAATGTAATATGAAAAAAATGCGTATAAAGAAGAACGAACTACTAAAAAAAAATTCCATCAACCTTAAAGTACCTATAAATGCTGAATGTACCTACAACTTTCTTTTATACTATTAATTATTGACCAGTGCACTATTTTAACTTATAATACCGGCGAAAACTACTAGACAATCGCTTTTAGTTTGTTTGTAGGTTATTGTGATATTCATATTTTAATAGTTAATTTCTCAGTTATCCCGTTAGATACGGTTAAACCAATATTACTATTGTAATCTATTGGTTATAAGGAATAAATCGACATGTGTTTCATTAAGTTACGCCTGGTTACGGTGGTGGGCCCATTCTCCATACAAAAAGAAATTGTCTCCTTTAAGTATGAAATATCATAATGTTTTGTTTTTATACCTATTTACACTAATAATATAATCATAATAATCTTGCCATGTGGTGGAGGTGTAGGAAAATCCATCGTTCCATTTCGTCCTAGTGGTGTCGTAAGAGGTGACTATTCGATATGGCAAAAAGATGTTATGGCTTCCGATAGATGTCCGTGTAACCATCTGGTTTACACCAGGCGTAAAATACAACGAACGATGAATAGAAGCAGCGTGAGTGAAGCAGAAGTGTGAAACGTCTGCTACTGGAATCGTCAATTCGCTTGACACGCAAAACGATTAGGCTAAATGCTCCTTAGGGCGGCAGAGCAGAAATCCCATTACCAACAACGGAATTTTACGGACTGATGAAGAAGAAGAGGAAGAATAATCTACAAATATAATAGTAGCGATCTATTCTCAGGAATTCTATTTCATTCAAGACATAAGTATCACCAAACAGTTTTTTATAGATTATAATGAGATGAGATGATGACATAGTTTGTTTTAAAATTGTTTTTGTTTTTGTCTTGAAATTTGTTTTTTGAGATTCTAAGCAAGTCTTTATCTTATCTTTGACAAATCTTAACCAAAACATACTGTACCATTCACCATGTGTATTACAGTCACGGATTCTTGTCGTTTAAATAACACTACTGTTTTATCACTGTGATAAAACACATAAGAAGCTAAACATTCTGATTCTCAGTGTCAATTTCGATAATGTGGTTGATGTACAGAACATAACTTTAATATTATATATGTCATGGAAAGATGCCAATAATATGGAGGTTTTTCAGTGAAATACATGATACCATTAAGGGAAGATTTTAGTTATTATTTATATTTATTAACCTGAAATTAAATTTGTTAACGCCATGTCTAGAGCTCCCAAATCGGCACTACAAACCTCACAAGCATTTATTTTTACAATTAGAATTGTTGTAAATATTTTTATAATTAAATATAATTAACAATGTTTAAATATCACGCATTAAATAGAATCTTTGACAAAAATACAATAGGTATAATGTAATTTAAACACGACGATTGTCATAAACATGATTTTACTTCAATAACTACAATAATTTTAGGTTAAAGTTACTTAAATGTCTATTAGTTATCATAATTAAACGTATCATTTTGGTAACAAAACTATATTTTTGTTAAATTTAATTGATATGTGATGTGTGTTAATTATTTTAAAATAGTAACACTATTAAGATACCGATCGTTTGTTTGTGTTTAAATACAATTGATATTTTTGTTGTGTATTTTCTCTACATGTTGAAGGAGAATTATAAAATAGCTTTATTGCGTAATATAATTCAAATTTATCTGAATCAATTCGTTACGAACATCAAGAGATTATAGCTATGCAAAATACATTTAAATAATTTGTTCAAATAATATTCATGCTCAATTTTGTAATAAAACAGATTTCACTTTTTTAATGATTTAATGTTGACAGAAAGAAAGAAAATAATCTATTTTAACCGACTTCAAAAAGGTGGAGGTTCTCAATTCGAGTGTATGTTTTTTTATTATATAGGCTTTACCTCAATGGTGGTCCCATTTAACTTTGAAGAAAAAATTCCGCCCTCAAAATACGGGAAAATTTTTCATATTGGACTACTGTTTAAAGAATTTCATATGATATTTTCGCAGATTTTAATGATTCTTTTTTTATTAAATAGATTATACTTCAAGGGTGGTCCCATATAAATTTGGAGAAAAAATTCCACCCCTAAGGGTAACAAATAAATAACTTCTTTTTTAGCAATTTGGAGTTGGTTTTTACTTTTTGTTAAAAGTTATAATTATTGTACTGTGAAAATTTGGATTCATAGGGAGCCATCATCCACTTGTCAAATAACGATTGCTAAGCTCGAATACAGAGCCAAGTGTAGTTATTGTCTGGAGAAGGATACCCTACTGATTCAAATAGCAATAGCCTCTCTCTATCGAATTTCTATACAACACGAGCTTCGTCGCTATTTACCAAGAGGCAATGCAATCATACACTTTCCTGATTAAAGTTTTAAATGAAACGAATTCGACATTTACCAAGAATGCTATTTTCCTTTAATCTAATACTACACGTTTGCTTATGTTATTGAATTGTCTGCTTCTGACTACGATGAACGATATGAATGGATTTATTATCGTTTCATTAACTATTATGAACACGTAAAACAATAGAAAACAATGATTATTGAAAGTAAAACAACATTCCCATTTGCTTACTATTCGTATTTCGGTCATATTTTCGTATCATTTGGTAACTCTTTTTAATTTTACGTAGATTTTTTTTAATTTCTCTCTCTAGCCTAGTCTTAACAGAAGTTATAAAGTTAAGAAACTTGATAAAAGTTATTTTTGAAAGATATTTCTACAGTTAATTTTTTGTTATTATTGCTTAGTTTACTGTGAAATCTCTGATTTTATTTCAAACTCTTTCATGATATAACATTTTGTCATTGATAATTGTAGTAAATTACCATAAAAAGTTAATATTGGTAATGTTAAGGAACATTGAACTTAATGTACCTAGGTGCAATAGCTCCTTGTTAGTGTGCGTGTGTTTTCACTTGTTATAAATTGAAGAACTTCAATTATCTTTCTCTATATTAAATTACATTTTTATTTAAAGTTTTATCCTAGCTGATATCAATAGTCTTATCGATAATGTCGTTAAGGGTTCTTATTTTTTTTAATATGAGTTACATTAACTATATAATGCAATTAATTTGTAAGTCTAAGTTTGTGAAGATTCGATAAGTTTTACTCTTACAAATATTACATCGAATTCGCATCACCGGCTACTGAGCTGATTTTTTCCGATAGAGTGAAAACGAGTCAAGTTAAACCCGTACATTGCGTGATGTCTGACGCTAACACCTGCTCTTGAACATCGGAGCTCAAACGATTAAACATTTATGCGAATACTAGGATTAACGTATTTATTGTTCCGAAAGTTCACGGTTGTTTCTAACAATTTCAGTGTTCGAGGAGAGAAAGCTGTCTCTACCTCACCACTTAATCGGATTTGAACGGTAATTCTACTAATATCAAGGCCTAGTAAGTCTTCTTATTTTGTATTACATTCACGCCAATGTTATTTCTAATTTTCTTTGTTTTAAACAATATAATAAGTTATATAGACTATATCCGTAAGGCTCGTTTACATTACCTGATTCCTGCGCATTTTGTAGACGATGTATGTGGTGCAGGTGAGCGTAGTAGTGATGGTGGTGCAAGATGCATTCCAGATCGGTGCAGTTCAACATTGTGACGGGGCGCCGGCCGCGCCGGCAGCCGACTGCTTACACACTAACGCTGCGCACTTTCACAAAACTATTCCACTGACACTCCAACAGGTATCGTTGTCACATCACGTTATCTCCTTAAACACAGGCAAGATACAGGTGTGCATGGGTCGGGTCCATCTGCGACGGCGACGCTCCGTCTGCAAGTGTCACTGATTATGGACTGGCTGCATCACATTCCGTTTATACTTTCCAATGCGATAAACATACATATGTCTGCGCGAGACGTATCATCACTGTTCGGAATTTCGCGCGACGATTACAGAAGCGGAAGGCGTATCGGCGAGGCGATCGATTCAACACTGCGCAATTTTCGGTGCAACTTGTGCGTGCGCGCAACACTTGCGGCGCTCGATTGTATACTGAGAGCGATGTATGGATATGAGCGGCTGCCACCACTCCCGGGCTCCCGGCCTCGACCGCGCTCGATGAAGCCCTAGCTATCATTCGCGCCACCTATTGCCCTCCAGAGGATAACGCAGCGTTCAATGCCCGATCGTCATTATCATCTCGAAATGCATCTTCCTTGACGCGTCCTAATCATTCTAACCTATAAAATAACAACCACATCGATTGTTCAACCATGTTGTTATTCACAAGTACATTAACATGTAAATAAATAGTCTGTGTTCATTGTAAATTTAATTTTAATACCTATAATAATTAGGATTTTCAACAATACATGTGTTGTTAATCAAAAATGGCGAGATTCGCACAAAACAAAATTTACTATTTTGTTATGAGCAAATTTGCGGAAAAAAGGGAAAAGCAACAAATGAAATATCCGCAGTGCAGGTCCCAAGGTCGTGGGACCTGCTTGCCGTGAGTGTTGTGTCTGCAGACGAACTTTCAAGCGAGCGCGAGCGTTGCGTGTGTATGTACATACATACATTGTTTATGCACTAAGTTGATGCGTAGGCTTTGTAACACGATCAAAAAATTTCCAAAATCTTTAACTGTCATATTGTTCGTAACACCACCTCGGATGTTTTGTACATATGATAGTCACTTTCATAAATAGAGAAAAAAATAGAAGATCGTTTTTACAAAAACTTGTCTAATATATTCCTATAAGCACTTGGTTTGATTGTGACGTCGGAGACCAGTGCGACGCCATCTTTACAATATCAGCGAGGATTCTCGTACTAACGGTTTTTGTCACAGATCCTTGACTATGACCTCAAGCTTTTAGCGCGCTGTAAAGTCGTTTGGATTTTGATTAGCAAAATTATCAACACTTATTTAAGTTTTTGAAATAAGTATTGATGATGACAGATGATAATTTCATTATCAAACTTTTGTACTTTTTGGAGATACAAAAGTTTCGTTTGCTAAGCCCAAAAATAGACTTGCTTTTCTAAGCATCAGTGTCCTATCAGAGCTCTTCCCGAAATGCATAATTTGTTCTTACGAAAAAATAATTTTCATACTTATACGAATAGTTATTTAGGATATTACGTCGCTTATTTGGTAACAAATATGCGATCTGGAACAAAATGTCTGATTAGGTAAATCCTACTTTGATTATAATATCACCCGATGAATGCCATTCAGTTGACCCAAGTTCAGAAAGTTACTAAACATCATTTATCCGTTATACTACAAAATTTTATAACAATTGTATACCAGTGTGTGTTGCCAGCGAATGCTAACGGAACCGGGACGTGATCCTAAACTGTTGACCGTATGAGGAAGCTCAACATCGCCTAGCGCGATGTAAAGAGGACTATGCTCTAGGTTTCTCTACAGTTTACGTGATAATATCTGTAAAGGAGATATCCGCAGTAGGAATAAAAGTAAAGTTTCCATAGGCCAAGACATCACTAAGCTGAAATAATAATAGGCATAGACTCGTAGAACTGATAACTCTGGGGAAAAATGTTCTCTGGTGATAGCCTTATTCCGGTAAGTGCAGTGTAAGACAGTGTAACACTTGTTCTCTAAATTATTTAATAATAAAAAAGATCGGTCAAGTACAGGCTATGTATTGTTCGTAAATTTTGAAGGACTTAGACTATAGTAGTGCAAATAGTGTACATTTTTCAAAAACACTCTACGTGTTGCATCTGCATCTTCGGCTGTTTCAGAGATACGCTGAGAGGCTATTGGCCAAATATACAAAGGCTACTTAATTTTAAGATGTATTTAAGTCTCGCGGTGTCACAGTTACTTGGACTTACACTAAAGTCATAGAGACAGCAAGAGACTTAAGGGCTCTACATGCACCTTCTACATGCCGCTGATTTCAAAATTCGCCTCCTCAGCAGTCGTTACAGGCACGCAGAGATCGTAAGTATAGCATGTTGCTGACGATGATTCGACTTTTTCAGACACATGCTGAAAGCCCATAAGTATTGGGTACGATAAGAAACTGCTTTGGCTGTCTCAGAGGAGGCCTGGGAGGCCATACGATAAGCATTCATCTGCCGTAGAGAAGCCACTTTCGGCAGTTTTAGAGGCGCGCTGAGATTTCAGCTGCTCGAGCAACTGTCTGACGCTCCGCCTGCTAAATTCTCCGCTATTCTGTATGAAGCGACGCTTGTTCCTGTATCGTTATCTTTATAGGTCAAGCTGTTTGTGAGTACTGCAAAAAATTCAACTTGCGTTTGAAAGTCATTATAAAATAAATTCAAGTCACTCTTAAAATTTGTATCTATAATGCGAAATTTAACTAAAACTGTTCTGAAATCTTAATATACGAGTAAGTGCAAAAATTATGAACCATGTCAAAAAACTGTCTACCGACCCAAAAACAACCAACATTCCGTAAAGCAAATATTAATCCCAGTTAACAGATAGAAATAAGGAACCTATAAACTACAATTCAAACGAAAAACAAAACAAACTCTAAGTCAACGTTTAAAAGAAAGAAAAACCTATTTCTAAAGAAGAAAATATTAGTGCGTGGCCCTTCCCCGGTCAAACTGACCCATTCGTGCTACAACCACAATATAGCTGCAGCGTGGCTCTACCACGTAAAGTACCTGCGTGTTTTAAGGATTGTCAGTGCCATCTTCACAGCGAAGCATGCAAGCTTCCTTGTCTATGTTGTTACGGAGTTTAGTGATAATGCTAGTATCCTTTCGTTCCTTTTTTTCTTGGATGAAAGTATTTAGTTTCTGAGAACGGGTAAAAACTAAACTCTTTAGAAGTTCTTTAGAACCTCTACACAGAATTCCATGCACACATACATTAAGCCATTACGGAGTTAGATGCTAGTGCTATCCTACAGGAACCAATCTTTTTTTTGGGAAGGAAGGTATTTAGTTTTATGAAAACGGGTTAGAACAAATCTCTACATCAAATGCTAGGCAGTCACGTAAAAATAGCGTTTTAGTGACGTTGATCATCCCACAGGAACGACCAATTTTTTCGGGATAAAAGTAGTCTATGTGTCAATCCAGGATATAAACTGGCACTATTTTAGAACAGTGACAGTTTATATCTAGTTTATCATTTTATTTATCTATATAAGAAAGAGGATGTCCTGAGTGACTGACTCATCTGTCAACGCACAGCCCAAACCACTTGACGTAGAAATCTGAAATTTGAACAGTAGCTGCCTTTTACGACGTAGACATCCACTAATAGGATTTTTGAAGGTTCGACCCCAAAGAGGGTAAAATAGGGTGTTACAGTTTGTATGATTTTTATTTTTATTTTACAGGGCGATTGACTTGAAAGTTATTGAAAGTATCCTGTAAATAGAATAAATAAATACGGGTTTTGCGATTTTTCAAAACAACCCCTTAATGGTTTTTTAATTTAAAAATTGCGGCTCTCTTTGGAATTGAAAATAATAAAATGCACATTTTTAATTCCTTCAAAAATCTGCTCTTATGGTCTTAAAACAAGGTTGCAAAGTGTGTATAAAAATAGAAAAATAAATTCAAAAAAATAAAAGTAGAATGAAAAATAGAAATAGAAATCTGATATTTGGACAGTAGTTGCTTTTTATAAGCGACCACTAAGAAAAAATTTTGGAAAATTCAACCCATAGGAGGGTGAAATGGCATGTTACAGTTTTTATGAAACTTTTTTTTTACGAGGCGATTTACTCGAAACTTACTGATAGTACTTTGTAAATAAAATAAATAAAAAGTATTTCAACATTTTTTTTAAAACAACCCCTTAGGGGGCCATAAGGTATTAAAATTTGTATGGAAAAGAAAAAAAATGTTTTTTTTTTCAATTGGAAAATTGATGCTACTAAATTATAATTTTTTAAATGTACCCGGTTTTAAAATCAGGGTGAAAGTTGTATATAATAAATATTGAGGAAAGATGTTACACATCAAAAATGATAAGAAGCATGATGGGAATTATAAGAGTTCCAAAAAATAAGCTTTGAGTAGATTTTTGAAGGAAAAAAGGATTGAGCACAGTGAATATGTAGAGGGAAGGAGGTGTAACAGTAAATAATTCATTGAAGATGGAGGATGAATGTACGGGAGTACAATGACGCAGTTTGTTAGAGTGGTTTTCACAATACGAAAAGCCTTAGCCTAACTTAAAATCTACGATCATTATCAATTCGAAATATGAGAAAGTTTCCATGCGATAGCGTGACCTTTCCGTATTATGTGATCTCTTAATAAGTGTGGATCATGACTGTCTGGACAAGATAACGTGGACGCGGGTAATACAGCGAGGTGAAAAGCTGGTATATAAATACAATTACAATTTTATATTGTAATTGTATTTATATACTAGCTTTTCACCTGTCGTCGTCGCGCCACAAGCGAAATATATCGAAGCCTAAATCGCGCTATCAAAGTTCCAAATTAAAAACAATATATATACAATAGCTCCGAACTACCACTCGGAGTGTTTGCCGCTCCCCGGTCAGAACACCTTGCCCGGCGGGAGATCTCCCTTTTCCTTCCACGGCTACAGTGGTGACCCCGACGTGATATGAACACGCAACCAAGAACCTTCGGAAACTACAACTTCAAATCCTCGTCATCGTTCTCAAGTACCCCATTCATTCGCTCCCGAGCAAATATTCAGTCTTCACATCCTGCAAAGCCACCTAGCTTTACAAAGCATCATCGCAGCACTGGAATAATGCTTCCTGTTCCTTCAAGCTACTCTCTGCGCTACAGTGTTCGGCACGGCTCTGAGCCTTACTGCTCGCCTCTGCTTCACCGCACTCTCGAAGATTACTTGCCTTCTTCTCGACTCACCGCACACTACAAGGCAATTCCCTGGCACTTGCACATTCGTCGACATCTAGACTGCACTATCGACCTCCGGTCTGAGCAGGGGGGTGATGTGGCGGCGCTGTCGTCGCGCCACAAGCGAAATACATCGAAGCCTAAATCGCGCTATCAAAGTTCCGAAGTAAAAACAGTATAGGAGCGTTGGCCGCTCCCCGGGCAGAACACCTTGCCCGGCGGGAGATCTCCCCTTTTCCTTCCACGGCTACAATATAAATAAAATTTAGATTTCACTCAAATCCGTTCAGCCGTTACAGCGTAAAGAAGTAACAAAGAGTATTATGACGTATGAGTATGTGTGATGTAATGTGATTTTAACAGTTGATATTAGCCTCTATGTTATGTTACGATTTCTGCTTTTATGACTGTCAGTGAGCATGACAAAAGGTTTGATTGAAAATTGAAAATGATTATGTAGGTAAAATATGCATGTATAGTAGTAATAGTTATAAAATACCGAGAATTCCACGCCAAGATATTTATCAGTTATGGTTCTAAACACATTTTAACGAGTTGTTAAGGATACTTAGTTACAAATATCACTTATTGACTTAGATATCGTTTGTGTATATTAACACACACACACATTTTTTCAAATAATAATAGACAAGCCGGCAAATAAAGGAACAGATAAACAGAAGATTCCATTCAATTTATTCAAATGTAATAAAGAGCAGATATATTATAATTATGACAAGTATTTTAACAACAAAGGAATTACGCGGGTGGTAACATATTATATTATTAAAAAGGCACGACAGCTTCCTTGTGTCGCTGCAATTGGAAGGCTATGACTTTGTAGTCGAGTTAATTGTTTTTTTTTATAGCTATATGTACAATGGAACCGCCTTTTGTGTTGAATAGATTTTTCTGTTGTTAAACGTAATCACTGCTTTTAAAGATATGGGTAAATAATCGTATGCAACAATATTAATAAACATATATTGATGTACGCATATAGTAGTATCGAACGAAAATAAAAATCTGAGCTCAAGGTTTGCTAGGGAGTATCCTACCAACTCTAGAAGAGAGTAAGGCCTGGCCTTGTAAGTTACTTAAGGTTTAAGTCGGCCTTCCGTGATAGTTATTACGCGTAAACTTAGAGCCTGTCTCGAAATGCGATCCTCACCACATGCATCCCTGCCTGCCGTTCTACATATTTCTAGCGTAAATAAAGAAAAATGTTTAAAAAGTGAAATCTTTTAAATTTACCACGTTTATTTATCATATTTTTGCATTGTCATCAGAATTTGAACTATATAAAAATTTCAAGTTTATAGCTCCTCGGGAAGTTAGTTTAAAATCAGTTACTAAATTCCACCCGCAACTACAGACAGACAGACAAACAAGAAAGTAATTTAACAAAAACGTGGTAAAATATTAAAAGTGTTCTTTAACTGCGTTTACCGGTACAGTAGGAAAATAAGATGAGAAAAAAAAAAGAATCATTAAAAATCCCCATCTACTTCTGTGTGCCGTAAGGATCGAGTCTAATTGAAATGCTAAGAAGAAATACTATCTCTTGTGCTAGTTAACAATCTTATATTTATGCCACCCACAACAGGAGGTAGAGTCAAAGGAACCAGCCAGGCGTGACGATTAAAGCAATTTCTTCCTATTATAGCAGAGGTCTATGACTTGGACTGAGGTAAACATTTTTTTTTTTTATGGAATAAGGGAGACAAACGAGCACACAGTCCACCTGATGGCAAGTGAATGCTGTGGTACATAGACATCTACATTTATCTTCGATTAAAATCAAAATGTAGATGCGTTGTCACCCCGGCTGGAATGCCTCGTTTCCAGTAGAAAGGGTCTCTGGTTCTCTACACACACTATACGAAACACAGCAGCATTAAGCTGCTATTTTACGCTGGTATTCTGTGAGAGCGTGGTCCTACCCCGGTCGAGCCAACCCATTCGTGCTACAACCACAATATAGCTGCAGCGTGGCTCTACCACGTAGAAATTTTCATGATGAATAAACAAGAATAATAATTGATGCATAATTGTGAAACATAATATATCTTCAATGGTTGAATGGATTATTTACGGAAATATAAACAACCTCATGCAGTTTTTATTGGCATATTTCATTTCGCATAAAAATTTAACAATGTCCGCATTCCATCTATATTATTAATAATTATTATTTTCAGTCGTTAAGTAGTGTTTTCGTCCCCACTATTATGAGAGAAAGGCATGCTAAGTACTAGACTGTTACGGACTCATAAAGAAAGTAGAGTTTGATATTAGATTTTTTAGAATTTGTGTAGAACGTATTTAGAAAACGTCGTACCAAAAATTTTGACGCAATTCGTTCTGTATTTTTAGTCAACTTTTAAAAAAGGAGACAATTGGGGTGTAGTTATAATCAAAGATGTCACAACAAAATCAAAGTTCATGAGTAGAACTCGATGGTTCTCTTCCAGTAGGTAGGTCACGAACAAGACGATTTTTGTAAAGCCTAGCACTGTCGTAGAGAATGAGTGGTACAGCTACTTGCTAAAAGTTGCCGACTCCAAAATATTTTTTCTGTAGAACTGTGTGATATTGTGACGTTATCTTAAAACTTTGACCAAAACGCATGGTAGAGTCACGCTGTATATGATGGTTGTAGCACGAATCATGCTTTCCCAAAATATCAGCGTAAACTAGCAGTTTAATGCTGCTGTGTTTCGTATGGTGAGGAGTGTAGAGAACCGGAAATCCTTTTCACTAGAAATGAGACATTCCATCTTAGTCCTCAGGGGTGACAAAGCATCCGCATTTAGTTTTTTAATCGAGGATTCATGTATATGTCTATTGACCATAGCATCTTTTATACGTGGTAGAGCCATGGTGGAGCTATATTATGGTTGTAGCATGAATGGGTCGACTCGACCGGGGTAAGACAATGCTCTCGCAGAATACCAATGTAAAATATCAGCTAAATGCTGCTGTGTTTCGTGTGACGAGTGTAGAGAACTGGAGACTATTTTAACTGGAAACGAGGCATTCCATCTTAGTCCTTAGATATCTGCATTTTGATTCTCAATTGAGGATAAATGTAGATGCCTATGGACCACAGCATCCACTGATTATCACCCTTATTCTATAAAAAACTAGTTCCGCCAGGTGGCTCGTGTGTCACACTTATTCTATAAAAAAAAGCAACATATACAGACTGTCAGTAAGAGCGTGTAGCTCTGGGCGTAATATCGGCCCTGGCCGCTCGCCTGTCTAGACCCACGATCGAGTTAGATGTCTTTAGGCGGTGGTGTAAATCTGCGTCCAAGTATCATCTATGCAGCTCACACTATTGTGTGATCTGCATAGACTTGGGCCAACTAAGTCAAGTCAGGCGACCGCATATTTCACAAGTTGTTACGGACACCCTCAAGTCACAACAGATTTCAATGATCATCCAGAGTGTGGGACCCATAGGGCTAAATACCTGACTAACCGCAAATCTTCTTATAGCACTCATTACGCTGTAGTAAGAAAAACGCCAACATTTTTATTAGACGCTCGACAGATCAGTTACGTGTCTCATTTAATGGTAAATTGAACGGAAATTCACTTTTCAGTCTTTATTCTCAAAGATGGTCTACTCCCACAAAAAATAAAACAAACCCTAGTATCCACACTATGCAAATAATGAAATGTGATTGCTATAATTCAACCATCGCATTATAATAATTATAAAAATGTTTTGGTGTACAAAACTTTATTTAAAACAGTACTCATATTATTAAAACGATTAAACTTTGTACAATCTTTTTATGGAATATTACTACATTTGTTTAATTTTACATTTTATTATCTCTACGCTTATAAAATGATGATGAAATTTGGCATAAAACTGCAAATAATGGCTTTGTTCCCAATTGGTTCTGTACTTATAAGTAGCGGCACGAAAGTCTAGCGGTGACCGTTATTGCGCATAAGTCCAAAAATAAGGTATCATGGTGTAGTAAGCGGGTCGTGGGGCGGGCGTGCGTCGTTCGCACGCGCTGATTGGCTCGTGCGTAGCGTTCGAACGCGCTGATTGGCTCTCCACTCGCATTCGTGTAATTCAATTCGTGCGCGACAGTACCCATGCGCAGCTATTTCCTCCACGTTTCGTTCAGCGTTAGACTTACGTGCCGCGACTTGTATTTGAACAAAATATTCGTAAAATCTTTCTTAATTTTGGCATAATATTATAACGAAAAATGTGTTACGCGACATATGCTCAAGTCCTGGATATCAAAGTAGACAATCCCGCAAATGTCTTTTATGGAGTTGGCAAGCCTATCTATAAGTTTTACATGTATAATTATACCATATTAAAAACTATAATAAAAAAACTAAAACTAATAACTTAATTATCATACACTCCCCGTGATATCGTTCTAAGAACGCTGGCTGCTTTTCCTCGCTGAATGGCTATGCTTAACTATAAGCCATCATTTACGATTTAAATAAATATATAATATGAATAAAAAGGAAATTTTGTAACCCCCATTAAATTATGCTTTTCGTTTTATGTTGGCAAAATTTAGTATACAGGAATGGTAAAAATATTTTTTTTTCTACGCAAACGCTGTATATACGCAATAAACGTCATTTGCCATTGGTTAAGGGCACTCTTAACTTAAACGCAAAAGGTTTCAAGCGGAATAGAGTCGTTGATTTAGTATATTCTCTCGATTTCGAAGCGAGTTTTCGTTTAAGTAGGTGCGGGAAACTGCATTTTCATAGTTTATCCTTTTACTTTGAAATGTTCTTTGAGCATAAAGTCGCGACGGTTTTAATTTTTAATTAACTCTTAATAAATATTTTGGTTTCAATTAAGAAAAAATGTGTTATTTTCCGTAAAATCAAAAGTCGTTTCAGTTTGGAAGTGACATTATTATCATTTAATTTTGAACTTTTATTGGGACTTTTTAATCCGGATGTCGGAAATACATCCAATATACAAAGTTTGGGTAGTTGCGATATTGCAATGAAATACGGGAACGACTGTTTCTATGTTCCACCGACGATCATGAACGATGAAAACTTTTAAAATACTAAATACTATTTATTGTCAAAGACTTCTATGTATTATAATTGCATGGGTATTATACTAACGGGTACTCTTAATCCTAAACTAACCATATTTAATATACTAAGTCATAAGTATGGTTATCGAAAGAAGTTAAGTTTTTTTTAAAAGAGCAAGTGACTGTGTGGCTCACCTGATGGGTAAATGACCACCAACCCAACAGAAAACTTAAAGGTGCGGTAGACTATTTTCTTGAAGGTGTCTCTATCGTATTGATCCTAAAAACCACAGACTATATTATGTAGTTTAAGATTAAATTAGACGATCAAAACGCATTTTCTTCTTCGTCATCATCAGCCCGTAAAAGATCACTATCCCGTAAAAATCAAGGTTTTCCTTCTAGAATTCCAAGGACCTTAATCGCACCATCACCAGCTCTTCTGTACCCAAGCTGTGTACATTGATAAATAGTGTCAAAGATATCAGATTGCTATTATAAATAGATAAAATTTTAGTTCTGGCTTGTTAATTATTTTTTGTCTGTTATTTGAATTTATTAAACTTAAAAAAATGTCTTTACTTCTAAGAAAGTAACGTTAACCTTTAAGAAGTTATTACAAACATTTAGGTAGATTTATTGTAAAACAGAAAATTGTTATATTTTTGCCGTTACCGTTACAGACTGTTAAAAGTTCTCTGCTGAACATAGACCACCCCCATAGATTGCCTCATAGGGGGGATATTCGCCATAGTTCTCATGATTGGCAGGCGGGTTGGAACCGCAGTTTTTTTAATTTTTGGTAGTTATTGGGAAGACGCTGTTGCCCATCTCCTGGATTGTTTCCCTCTGTCGCCTCTTACGACACCCACGGGATGATATGGGGTAGTGGATATTCTTGCACCGCACTACACGCTACGGTAACGTAATATTTTTAATGGAAACAATTTTTGATATACCTGTTTAATAAAACTATTTTTACGGATTTTATCGCGTTTAATTTTACTATTTTGATTCCCGACGTTTCGAGTGCTTTACAGCAACCCATGGTCACGGGGGGGACTGTTTAAATTAAAAATAAAATAAACAAAAAGTCTACTGCTGAACATAGGCCTCTACCGTTGTTGGATTGATTTGCGTTAAGTGTCACTCTTTATACCGTGTAGTGGCGGTGTAAGAATATCCACTACCCCATGTCATCCTGTAGGTGTCGTAAAAGACGACAGAGGGAAAAAACTAGGAGATGGGCAGCAGCGTCTTCCTAATATTAAACTATGGCAAATATACGCCCTATGAGGCAATCTATGGGGAGGCCTATGTTCAGCAGCTGACTTTAATAGGCTGTAACGGTAACGGTCACTTTTTCTAACCGGATTAACGATCGCAGTACCAAACATATCGCACCTTTGACGCTACTCTCGACACCAGTCTGGGTCTATAAGTATCTCGTTCACGCCAGACGTAAAATTCTCGCGTAAATTTGTGGTTATATCGCCATCTATCGGAAGCAATAATATTTTTCTGGCATTTCCAATATTCGCCTCTTACGCCACACGGGACGAAATGGACTGATGGATCTGATAAAGCGCGACCGTACGGCACGTAGACTCAAAAATGTTTATTGACATATACGTTTGTGACAAACAGGCAGACACTCGGACAGATCCCGTATTTCAGCATGGAATATTAATAATGTTCGTAAAGTGAAACGCCGCGGGAAATAACTAGTGTTAGACTAAATTATAAAATACTAGAGGTATAAATACATGCACCCGTTAGTTTGTTGCAAGTTGTCCTATTACGGGCGGAAGACAGTTAACTTTAGCGTAGCCACAACGCGGCTGTTATGCAATGTGTTCAACCGGATATATCGAGTATTATACAAAACACAAGTCTCGTAAAATGACGCGCGACTTGTATAACTTTCGTCTCATTTTCTTCGTTTGTAGCTTGTAAATGTCAACCAACGTTTAAGCCATATCCAATGATGTACAAATATAAATTTAAAACTAACACTTTCCTTTATTTTGCAATATAAAACTATATTATCACGATATTACGCAACAAATTTTTATCACCTTTGTTTAACATTCTATTAAAATATATTAAATATCTAATATATAAAAATTAACGATATTATATAATAACGATAAGATACTATAAGAAATAATTAGTGGACATAGTTGAATTTGATTGTAAAAGTTACAACCTATATACGTCCCTCTCCTGGGCATAAGCCCCCTCTCATTTCTGAGAGTGTTTTTGGGCAAGGAACCTTCGTGCATGCGGGTTTCCTCGCGATGTTTTCCTGCACCGCCGAGCATGTGGCAAATCAGCACTTAAAATTGTAATTAATAATTTCATTCGTGCCGGCAAGGATCGACCCAGGTTAGTTTACTGTGAAATTAACAGCGAGCGTTTAACCCCTGCCTGCCTACCTGCCTACCACGGCTTTTTCACGGTTTTATTGTAAATCTATTTTAATTGCTATCCGTACTTAGTACATAAGCGATCGAAGTGCCCAAGGATTTGAAATTTGACCATACCCGGTCTGATTTTTTAGACCTTGTTTTTATTAAACAATTCTGTTTTTGACTGACTAAAACATTTAAGAGATGACAAAAAAATTAAAACTTCTGATATTTTTTTCAACTATTTTCATAGTCAAACTTAATGCTAAATACAATACAGACAATACAAATTACATATAAGCTCTTACATCGCGAACATTTGCCAAGCAATATTGTATCAGAGAAATTCAATCATAATCTTCATTACAGCCCTTCAGAAGTAACTGCCGAACATAGGCCTCTCCCTAAGAACGCAAGAAAACACGGTCCTGAGCCACCCGCATTCATTGACTTTCTGCATTTCTCACCAGGTAGTCACTCCATCTAGTGAGGGGCCGCCCTTCATTTCGTTTACCGGTAGGAGGTTGCCAAGAACCATTTTTCCCCATCGGTTGTCGGTTTTTCAAGCTATATGGCTGGTCCATTGCCACTTTAGCTTGCTGATTTAAAAAATGCAGATATGTGAAGTCCGCCAACACGTACTGAGGCAGCGCGGCGGACACTTACTTGCTCTAAAAAAACCCTCTCAGAAATGAAAGCAGGCCTGTGTTCAGCCAGGAGACATTATGTAAGCTGAAACTTTACTAAAAACACAGGACTCATTAGTTTTGGTGGCAGCTTTCGTCACTCTGAAAGCTGCGCAAACCTTAACGATTTATGTACAACTTCAAATATTCATGTGTTACTATTTCATTGATTAATTACAACGTACTTTATTATTTAAATGGAATTTATTACTATTCTACTTTTTTTTTTCTTTGGCAATGGACTCGTAGCATTGTACTTTTGCCAGTGTTAAGTATTAGGAAATTATCTTTTATAATAATTTGTAAAGTAAGTAGTCAATTTCGACGACAGCTTAAGCCAGCAGAGACTGTCGATCAAGACGATATCTCAAGTTCTTAAGGCGCCTAAAAGGACAAAATAACTTGTGACTTATAGCAACCTCAGAGGACTTGTTTCGTCGTTTCCTCTGATAGTTCACATGCTTAACCATTTCACTGTCCCATGAGTCATATATGAACATTTCAATTGTTTAACTATTGTGTCTATTTCTCGGACAGGGAAGTTGTTAATATACAAAATCGCATCACTTTCACGTATTAATATTTACTTATAACCATTATAGCGATTAAACAGGAGCAAAAATCCGCCAGCGTTCAAGTTCCCGCCAAAAACTCCTACCACTTATTAAAAATTTTCGATCTTTTTCCTATCGCAAACTCTCTTACCGTGCAACCTGGAATTCAAAGTAGATACACTGTTGCTCTTATTTTATAGAATAAGGGTGCGTACGAGCTGTGGCCCATAGACATCTACATCTACCCTCAATTAAGAATCAAAATCCAGATGCGTTGCCACCCCTGAGGATTTAGATGGAATGCCTCGTTTCCAGTAAAAAAGAATCCGGTTCTCTATACTCACCATAAGAAACACATCAGCATTGAGCTGCTATTTTACGCTGGTATTCTGTCACAGCGTAGTCTTTCCCCTGTCGAGCCGACCCATTCCTACAACAGCCATAATATAGCTGCAGCATGGCTCTACCACGTAAAAAATGCTCATCGGGGGAAAATAAGTAAGAGTGTATGTAATTACATGTTTTATTATTACAGTATGTATTTACACAGTATAATGTAATTACCTAAAATAACAAGCATTACCAGTTCTCAGGGGTGACAATGAATCTATGGCTTTTTTTTTTGCTTGAAATTGGTTTTAAGGGTATATCGGCTGCCGTGGACACTTCCCATGAGGTACACTGTTAGCCCGCTACTCACTCTGATATTATAACTATCCATCCATCGATCAACCCGATCTCAAAGCCTTGAATGTTTGACATATAATATTACTAAGCATGATCGAATGCCTCTTCGGTCTAGTTCAAGCTTATTCAAGGCTGCCCTGGATTTGTTGTAAGGTCGAATGCTCCGACTTTTTAGTACGTTTGCACGTGTCATCTATAGGAAGTAACACCTGCGGTGGTAATGACTATTGAGGTCTTATAGTGACGTTGGTTTTCCTCCTCATTTAAGCGAGGTCAGAATGTTTTTATTGAATTCAATGTTTACCCTTGAGAATACACGATAATCATGTAAATAGTTTCAGTGTTAAATTTTGAGACATGTGACCGCATGATATTCGTGCATATTTGTAAGGAATTCGTTTTTCATGTTTACAACACTCATTTTGTGCCACTCAGTCTAAAGGAAAAACCAAGAAAAGTTCACAAGTTCATGGGCACCAAAAGATTTTGAAAAGAGATGGCGACAAAGTTCATTGCCAACGACACTGGTGTCGTTAACAAAATAATTTGTTTAGTTATTTTATTTCATAGTGGTGGTGACTATTCATCTGACTAATTGTAAAGTTATTTCTGGTAACAGCACCTAGGCATGAGTTAGGAAAAATGTATAAAGATAGAATTCTAAATCTGTTATTTTTCCTTAATCCTTATCGGTACCTTAACCTGACAGATTAATTGACTACTAATTGTCGTGTGTTTAGCGGCGTGTGATAATCCATCCATCCATCTCATATGTGTTGTAAGTAGCGACTATGGAAAATTCCAGAATAACCTAACAAAATACGTAGACCGGTGACAGAAAGCACCGATTGTCAATCCGCCTGCCAACCGTAGTGGTTAAGGCAAATATTCCCTAAAACAGGAGATACCAATGCTGAGCAGTAGACTTTTGCAAGCTGATGATGGTCGAAAAGAAGAATACACCTGAATGATTTAGAACCTAAATGGACTAAATGGATATACCGCCATCTATCGGAAACCATGAGGTCTTTTTGACAATTTCCATAATCGCCACTTACGGCATCAACGAGGTGGATGGATGGATTTTTTTTTCCAGGTTCCCAGGGAGAATTCCTTTTCTGCTTAAGAGTCCGTCTGCGCAGAGCTGTGGTAGCTCAGGAGATTCGTGGTAGCTCAGGGCTAAGCGCTCGCTGTAAATTTTACAGTACGCTAGCAACCCAGGTTCGATCCACGCCGCCACCAATGAAATTGTTAATTGCAATGTTAAATGCCGATTTACCACGTGCTCGGCGGTGAAGGAAAACATCGTGAAGAAACCTGCATGTCTGAGAAATAAGAAAAATTTATTTCGAAGATATGTGAAGTTCGCCAACACGCATTGGGACAGCGCGGCGGACATTTCCTTGCCCTAAAACCCTCTCAGAATGAGAGAAGGCCTGCGCCCAGCAGTGGGACGTATAAAAGCTGTAAGTTTACTTTACTTTTAGGAATCCTTCTGAGTATGTACCACCCTCTTACCCTATTTTGACGACAAATGGATGTGCTTGTACTGCTGTCTTCTGGTCTGAAGTATATAGAGAGCCAGTATAATTTCAGTCCGTAAGGCATTCCATTCTAGTTCTTATAGGTAATAACGCATCTATAGCTGTTTTTATTTAAAGTTGGCTGCGGGTGTTCATGGACTGCAGTAGCACTTACCATCAGGTGTACTATACATTCGTTTGTCATTCCAAGTTTAATAAAAAGGGATCAATCTTTTAATGCTTTATCGTCACCGAATAAATAATAGTATTCGTACAGCGCTTGTCAAAAACTGTACGCAACTTGTAATATATTTTAATACTGCATCTGTTACATAAGCCCGCGGCACAAGGGCCTGATTTTAGAATCAATACACGTATTTTGAGACACGCAAACTCATGTTTGTGACAACTTACACAATCCTCAATATATATACACCCGATTGACTTGAAATTTAGTATAGTTACTCTTTTTGCTTTGTAGACGCTCAATAAGAACGGATTTAACGATAGTCCCATCAAAAAAAAAATTTGAGGTTCCGCAATAAAATATTATCGTGCGCCCGAATTCGATGGGCGCACGATAATATTTTATTGCGGAACCTCAAATTTTTTTTATAGCGAGCGGCTATCAGCTAGTTTGCTATATTTATAAAACAATGCAACGAATAAATATATTTTCATTAAATTAGATGGCGGTGAACCATGTGGTGGCGGCGTAGGAGAAATTCATCGCCCCATTGTGTCCCGTTAGTGTTGGAAGAAGCAACAATGGGAAATCTCTATATATAATAGTTATATCTTTTAACAAAAAGTAAAAATCGACTTCAAATTGCTAAAAAAGAATTATTTGCTACCCTTAGGGGTGAAATTTTTTCTTCATATTTATATGTTGAAGTTACCCATGAAGTATAAGCTATTTAATAAAAAAGAATCATCAAAATTTATTCACAATCTTCGAAGATATCGCGTAACAGACATACAAAAGAAAAAAACATATACTCGAATTGAACACCTCCTCCTTTTTGAAGTCGGTTAAAAATCAATTGCTGTCCGTTAGTCTCGCTAAATCACAAAAACTACTCGACCGATTTTGATGAAATCTTTTGTGTGTCACATTTGGACCCGATATGTGGCGCTGTTGTCGAGATCTAGAAATCGCCCGTGCGAAGTTGGGGCGGATCGCTAATTTCAAATAAAACTAATGGCTTCCGAAAGATGGCGATGTAACCATCTCGTCTACGTCGGAAGTAAAATCCATGATCTTCGGTTAACACAAATTGGATCTTAAAAAACTCATGTCATACTTTTACTACCATAGAATGCAACTGTGCAGTTTTTTCAATAGGTAATGGAATAAAATCTATGCAAGACTGCTCCCACGAGAGTTGTCGAACTCGAGCAGTTCTCAAAATATATTCTATTTTCCCAATATGTGGGTTTGCCTAAGATATTTTTTTTCATCGCCAAACACGTGACTAAGCAACACTTAAAAATATAACTATTTCTACGGTGAAGGCATCGAGAATCAAGCACGAGCTGCTCACGTGGTATGAAATTTAAGGCAACAAAAGCAGGTTCCTAAGTTAGCGCAGCTGATTTGTTCGCGTAAACCGCAGAGTTATGTAAAGCCGGACGCTAAGACTTGCCGCTCGTATTACGATGATACAAATGATTAAGTAGATAATTTTGTATAACATCTCTATTTTAGGAGATTAATAATTTTGATATTATTAAAATAATCCCGATCGAACACATAGATTTTTTCGTCAAATTTCTTAACGAGTAAAATGTCACATCTTTTCTTTATATTTGTTTTCTTTTTATTTTGATATTGAAGTAATAGTGAGAAAGAATCACATAGTCCACGTGACGTGTATGCTCTTGTCCATAAACCCTAGATCCTTGCTTATAAATCAAAATGCAAGTGGATTTTCACTCTTGAGGATAAAAGATAATGCCTTATTACTAGTAAAAAGGGTCACTGATTCTCATCATTCACCATACGAAACATATCAGTATTATGCTGCTATTGTATGGTGGTATTCTGTGAGAGCATGGTCCTTCCGATCGAGTCAAGTCGTATGTGCTGCAGCCATAAGGTATTGCAGCATGGCTCCACCACGTATAAAACTTGTAGGATGTCTGCTGTAAACTTTTTCTAATTTTATTATCAGGGCTTTCACCATCTGGCAGATATTTTAAATTACAACCTATCAAAAGTCCACTGCTGAACATAAGATATATATATTGCATATATTGCCTCTTTACTATTTATTATTAATATATATATATATATATATATATATATATATATATTTGCCATAGTTTAGGCAACAGTAACTTTTTATTATTTTAATTATTAGTAAGATGCTGCTGCCCATCTCCTGTTTCATTGCTCTCTTACGCCTCTAACGACACCTGCGAGATGATATGGAATAGTAAATTCTCTAACGCCGTCATACCACGGCCCATTTAAATTACGGATACTTAAAGGTAATAGACAGTTCATTAACTAACGTCTTAATACAAGAACCAATATATCTCAAATAATACTTACTGTTTACATCGGCTTAAAACAGAGCGCACCATTCTTCCCGCCGCTGTGCCACCTCGGTCCAGTTCCGTCTTCACGAACTGGTCTTTCTAGTGTATATGGCTTTTCCAAACGGGCGACATCCAGGAGGTCGCTGTAAATACGATGACGACCTTGCTATTAGTAAAGCGCAAGTAGGAGGTGAAGAATACGGTTAGGTTTCTGGAAGTGGAAAGTAGAAAGGTAGGTCTTCAAATCAACCACGGAAAGACGGAATATCTTCTCATGAAAAGATTTAAAGATCTGAGAGCACAAAAGTGACCTTAAGGATATAAAAAAATGTACATATATACAAGCAGACACAAAAAAGTACGCATGTAAATGGAAGAAGACCGGACAGTAAAGAAAACCTATCAAATAATAAATAACTTAATGAAAATTCGTTTGTTTCTTTTATAACACAAATGTCTTCCTCTGTGCTGAGTGCAACTGCGACACAAATTAGTAAGTTATATTATGGCAATTCGCACAAGCTTTACTTACAAAGTTTACTTATAATTCACTTAGGTCTTTGTTCTGTTGCGTAAAAATTGATTTCATAACTTCAGCCACTACTTACGGGGAAGACACGAGCGTTGGTACCGTTTTACGAATTAATTTTATAAAAGTAATGATAATGAAAATAAAACACGGTAATTAAAGTTAAAATAATAATTTATTTTTCTACATAGTCTCCTAACAAATCAATACATTTAGTCCATCTTTTTCTAAACCCATGATTCCCTTTGAAAAAATTATTTGTCTTGACCTCCCAAAACGCTTCAACAGCGGCCATTACTTCGCTATTGTCTTCGAATTTCTTGCCTCGGAGGCGTTCCTTGAGCCGAGGAAAGAGGTAGAAATCACTAGGAGCTAGATCTGGCGAATAGGGAGGTGTTGGAGCAATTCGAATCCCGTTTCTTGAATGGCAGCCATCGCAACTACGGCTTTGTGAGCCGGTGCGTTGTCTTGGTGAAACAGCACTCCAGCTCGCAGTTTGCCGCGTCTTTTTTCTTTAATGGCCTCCCGTAATCTTCTTATTTGGTCTGCGTAGTAAGAACCCGTAATAGTGGCTCCCTTTTCCAAATATTCCACCATAATTATGCCTTGAGCGTCCCAAAAAACAGATGCCATAACCTTTCCCGCCGAACTTGAAACTTTGAATTTCTTTGGCGTCGGTGAGGAGGCTCGCTTCAAAGTCATCGATTGTTGTTTCGTTTCAGGATCAAAATGGTGGATTCAGGTCTCGTCCATAGTCACAAAAAGGAACAAAAATTTTCTTGATCTGCTTGGAACTTTTCGAGATTGAGTTTCGAAATGTCAACTCGATTTTTCTTTTGCTCGTGGGTTAACATTCTGGGTACCCAACACGCAGAGACCTTTTCATATGCAACTCGTTCGCAAGGATTCTTTGAACGCTGCCATATGAAGTCCCTGTGACCTCAGCTACATGCCTGATGGTCACTCTTCGATCTGCCAACACAACATCTTCGACTTTTTCACGTTGTCTTCAGTGAGGGACGTGGATGGGCGTCCTTCGCGATGTTCATCTTCAGTGGATGTTCTGCCCAGTTTAAACTCCTTGGCCCAGCGTGCAACTGTAGAATATGGAGGAGCAGAGTCCCCAATGTTTCCACTAAGTCACTGTGTAAGTCTTTTGAAGACATTTTTTCAAACAGAGGTACTTGATGACAGCTCTAATTTCGTTTTTCTCCATGTTGATGTTATCTCTTTGACAGTTCGTATTCAAATGAATGTATCTCCGGAAATCGTGATCTATTTATATGATTTTTTAGGCTGACGTAGTGAGTATATAAGCAAGCAAAAATATTTTTTGGATTTTTATGCGGACCTGAAGTAACCGATTATCATTACTTTTGGATCACCCTCGTATTGCAATATCATTTCGTAAACAATAAAATTTTAAATCCCTTTTTTTCTACAAGATACATATTTTTACAAATTCGTAAAAGCCATTGAAAACTCTGTTCGAAGCATTTGTCTTTGACGTTGCAGTCAGCCCTCCTCCTATAATAGCACTTATAAATTTTATTGAGTAATTGTGTATAGGATGGTAACAGTGGGGGAGTGCAGATTACGTTTAGGTGTACACAATGCGATGTTCTGTTTATGCGTTGTTAACTGTTGAAAGGAAATATTGCCCAAAAATGTCAGTCAACGTAATACTGCAGATTTTTTTCTGAATATACTTAGTATCCGCATCTCGCAGTATCGCCATTTAAAAATGTTACACAGATGTAACATTTGAAACAGAAACAGAAACTTTTTTATTCAATACAGATACACAAATAATACATTAATAATACTAATTGAAAGTCACATTTTATTTTATTTACCACTCGTTTGTAAAAAAACCTCTGTCCTGGAAAGAACCAGCAAGAAACCTAGTGGGTTTTAAAAAACATCTTACAATGATATATTTTACACAATTCACAACACAAAACAAATTAGAAATAGTTTCGTAGCGATCACCGCATTTCCAGGGGTTATTATCATACATAAATTCCTTAATATTATAATAACCCTTTTTATACAAACTTAACCTCCTCAAAGTTTATGAACCTTGAGGAGGTTAAATTTTGTATATTTTCTGGGATTTTAGAAGAATTAATTACTAACTCATTCTACTATTGACTACATTACATTTTCATAAATGTATTGAGAGGCCAAATTTAATATATTAATTCCTTAAATTTTTATCTGAGCGATTCTTTAGGTTTTTAATCATAGATTGCTCTTATGGCTCTCTTCTGTAAAACAAATATAATTTCAGTGTCAGTCGCGTGTCCCCATAGAAAAATACCATACGACGTTATGCTATGGAAATAGCTAAAGTAAACTAGTATATCTGTGTCAACACTGGTAAGATTTCTAATCTTTTTTACAGCATATGCTGCAGAACTAAGTCTGCTTGCAAGTTTTGATATATGGGGGCCACATTGAAGCTTCGCGTCTAGTGTGATTCCAAGAAAAATAGTGGTATTAACAAGACTCAGCTCCTCGCCATTTAAAATTACATCAGTATTTAGATATTTGACATTTGAAGTTAATTTCATACATTAATTTTAGTGCCATTTAAATGCAAATTACTAACGTCAGACTAATTTACTCATTTAGATATAGCATTATTTATTTCGTCGTAATTTATTTATTATCGTTTTAATTTGAAAATTAATGTAGTATCATCAGCAAATAATACTATATCATAGTTATCCCATACTATGTAAGATAAGTCATTAATATATACAAGCAATAGAAAGGGGCCAAGAATTGAGCCCTGAGGCACGTCCGATATCGATTTATACTATCGACCCGGAAAAACTCATACTACTACACATTATTCGATTATTAATGTTTCGGAAGCTGCTAAGTCAAAATCTAAGGCACGCGAAAACCAAACTATCCAACCAAACTTCTAAACGTGGAAGAGCCACGCTGCAGCTATATTATGGTTGTAGTACGAATGGGTTGGCACAACATGAGTAGAAACATGCTCTCACAGAATACCAGCGTAAAATAGCAGCTTAATCCTGCTGTGTTTCATATGGTGAATGTAGAGAACCGGAGACCCTTTTTACTGGAAACGAGGCATTCCATCTTAGTCCTCAGAAGTGACAGCGCATCTGCATTTTGGTTATTAATCGAAGATAAATGTAGATGTCTATGGGCCACAGTATCCACTTACCATCAGGTGGACAGTGCTCGTACGCACCCTTATTCTATAAAATAATAACAACAGGGCATCTACTTTGAATTCCAGGTTGCACGGTAAGAGAGTTTGCGATAGGAAAAAGATAATCATTTGAACTTTAAAATTTAAATTTTAAATTGCTAATGATCGAAAAAGTTTAGTAGTAGGAGTTTTTGGCGGAAACTTAAACGCTGGCGGATTTTTGCTCCTGTTTTATCGCTATAATGGTTATAAGTAAATATTAATACGTGAAAGTGATGCGATTTTGTATATTAAGCATGTGAACTATTAGAGGAAACGACGAAACAAGTACTCTGAGGTTGTTATAAGTCACAAGTTATTTTGTCCTATTAGGCGCCTTAAGAACTTGATATATCGTCTTGATTGACAGTCTCTGCTGGCTTAAGCTATCGTCGAAATTATTCCTTATTCTATAAAAAACAGCCAAAACGGCCACAGCGGAACAGACATTACATTATGTACATATACATTGTGTATTTGAAATTGACTCAATTCAACGAATAAAATGCCATGCAAATGATATATTATGGTTGTAGTTTGTAATGATTATTCTATCTTATTCTATAAAAAAAAAACTTTGATGTATTTCCCATCATCTTTCGGTCTTCAGAACCTATAGTATATGAATAAACATAACAATAAAGGTCACATATTTCCCGAACTCAATCAAGTAGTACAAGAACTCTTTTATCATTTTTTCTAAATTTAAAACAAAAACTGTACCAAGAACATACAAACATGCATAAAATTAATGCAAGATTTGCCTGTAAGTACTGAATTCGTGGAACATTCTTCTCCTTCTTCTTCTAACAATATAAGCACATAATATAT
The DNA here is from genome assembly GCA_029286625.1 of Parnassius orleans. Lineage (NCBI taxonomy): Eukaryota > Metazoa > Arthropoda > Insecta > Lepidoptera > Papilionidae > Parnassius > Parnassius orleans. The sequence continues at coordinate 1,436,475 of JAGSMP010000320.1, forward strand.
TAAATATTCCCGGAACTAATCAGGTAGAATATTTACTCTTATATAATAATTTTCCTGTTAAAAAAACTTAAAACAAAAACATACGAGCGTGCATAAAATGATTGCAAACCATGTCTGTACGCACTGGATTTGAGAAACATTAATCATCTGTTTTTCTTCCCTTTTGTTCGACATAACAGGTCGTAAATTGACGCATGTGTATGAACATGTATACACGCAAACAACTTCTTGTCGACACACGTATATTATAATTGATAATTATACATGTGTTTCCCTATCTTACGGGCACATACTTACAAGAATTCTTTCTATTGACTTTGAAATAACTGTTTAGTGGTTGTAAGCGCAATTGCTGATCATGTGGTCCCAGATGAGGCCAAAAATCAGTTATTGGATTTTGCTGTCAAGAAATTCTCAGTACCCGTCCGGAGTCATGAACTTGGCACTTTATTCCTGTCCTACGATGATGGCTAGTCTCCTGAGACTGGCCGCCGTGACCGAAATTCGGCCTGGAGAACATTACATTATTACCTATTATACCAAACACGGTAGGTAGGGCGAAAGCTGTATCAGCACTAAAATCCTGGTAGAGTAGGTAGTAATGGTTTAATATAAGTTATGCGGTATAGAAAAAATATTTATTTTGAATATATGTAAGTACAGTTATATAAAATGGAATAATTAAAATAATTTATTGAAGAGGATTTTAAAATGAATAAAAATGAAATGTAACATTATTTCGTGAGTGAATTATACAACTACTAGTCGATATTGTGTAAATAAATAACGCCCATGAATATCCTAGTGCAGTGGTAGACTTGCCGAGGCACTCCAGAGCGAATTGGCGGGTCTTACATTTTCTCTCTTGCCTGAACTTAATACCCAGTAACGCACAGTAACGTACGTAAATAAAGTTCCACGAATTTGCACGAAACGATTTACAATTTAAAACATAGTATAAAATTAAATGTAACTAAAAGGTTACAGACGATATTAAAATACAACTATAATAAAGAAAAACTAAAACAAAAATTTTAATTATCATACAGTCCTTGGGGGATGAGTCGCTCGCGTCCGTAGGCTTCGACCACCTAATCCTAGGCCCACCCTACACGTGTCCCCCGGGTGGTGCTAAACAAGCGACAAAGCCGAAAGAACAGACTTGGCTCCTCGCCGTGTGGTAGCGGCGTAAAAAATACCACCAACTACTTTACCGCACGTTACAATTACTAGGATTATTCAGAGCAAAAGTAATGACCAAATATACTAATTAAAATTACCATCTGTAAACAAATATTATGTAGGGACAATGAGTATATTATTAATCAAATCCTTATCCTATAAGCTTTTGAAAACGATTTCGATTTCGATTTCATATTTTTATAAGATTTGTTAATAAAATAATCTATAAGAAAACATTAACATAAAATATAACTTAAAATATATTTGTAAAATAAATACCAAAATCGGTGTTTCTCAATCGTTTACCTCAAGTCGTAGTCATTTAATAGCTCAAAGTAAGCCAGGGGACCATAGAATGTTAGAAAATTACATAAGTCACGACCTTTCCCTTTTGCAGATATAAACATCTATGTAGAAGTATATACATAATATACAACAACCACAAACAGAAAATAAGAGGTTGTTTGATATGATCAAGATACCCGCACATCCAACTCACTTTTTACGCAGAGTTAAATAGCATCTTTTTCCAATTTATTTCATAATGACTATTTTAATTATATATTTCGACAACATAAGCTCCGGTATAGGACAGATCAATTTCACAGTGTAAATTGAATGGAGTTGAAGATCGCTCACTATATTCGCAATTTCACCAAGACATTAAAAGCCGACCACTTAACAGCGTATCTCAAACGCGTCATGCAACGCAGGTGCGGCTGCCGCTTATGGTGTTTCAATTAAATCGCGTTTGACCGATGCATTCGGTCGTTAAACCTTAACATGGTCATAGAGCATACTAGAAGTGGCCGTTAATAACAGTATTACTAAGTTATGGCTTATTACTATGATAGTTATGGTAAACTAACCCGTTATTTGCGTGTTAATTGTTTCTTATTTCGAATGCTTGTTTGTTTTATTTTTATATGAATATATTTTTCAATTATTTTATGTAATTAAAAGGGCATCTTGCATTGGAACAGCAAATAAAGCTTTTTTAGATTCTTAATAGTTGAAAACGTCAGTAAAGTATTCCGGATTATGATTTGAAACAATAAGTTTTATTCCTGTGAACAAAAAAGTGGTTCAGGACCATATTTCGTGGCCTTGCTTGTGGTAGGCTTATCTTCTGAAGTGGATTTGTGAAGGTCTTTAATAAATGAAGAATTAATAAATATTATACATAAAAACAACCAATATATTTACATAAAAAATAAATGTGAAATAGTATGTTCAACCGACTTCAAACAAAGGACCTCCTCCTTTCTCAATTCGACTGTATTTTTTATGTGTGTTACCTCAGAACTTTTTTCGAGGTAAACAGATTGTGATGATTCTTTTTTTAATTGAAAGCTGGTGCTTCTCATGTGGTCCCATATAAATTTGATTAAGATCTGATCAGTAGTTTTTGAGTTATCCTTAATAATGCGTATTTATTTGACTTCGACCATATTGATGATGTTTTCATTTTATTTATATTGAAGTCGGTAGTAGAACATTTTTAATTTTACCACTTGTGTTGCACACATATGTAAAACGTTGCCTAATTTTCTTTTAAGGTTCTCAATTCGAGTGTATGTTATGTTTGTTTTTTTGTATATATGTTACGCGATATCTTCGCAGATTGTGAACCGATTTTGATGATTATTTTTTTATTAAATAGATTATACTCCAAGAGTGGTCCCATATAAATTTGGAGAAAAAATTTCACCCCTAAGGCTAGCAAATAAATAACTTTTTTTAGCAATTTGAAATCGGTTTTTACTTTTTGTTAAAAGTTATAATTATCATTCAAAGGCATTTTAATTCCAAGTTTAATTAATCAATTTAATAATAATAATAATAATCAACAGTTCAAAATAAATTTAAATGACTTACTTATCTATACAAATAAATAAAATTGAGGTGTCTGTTTGTAATGTCAAAATAACATTTATTTTATTAAATAAATTAAAAAGTATATACAGTGCTTATACAAAAAAAAAACAATTTTTAAAATGTGTGTCTGTCTGTCTGCTTGTTCCGGTCAATTTACAAAACAGCTTGACCGATTTTGGCGAGACTTTCACTCGCCGATAGGTGTTGTTATGACTTATGAGTAACTTAGGCTACTTTTAATATACATATATAAAATAATAATAAAATTTGAATTAAATAAAACTTATAATTTGTGAACAAAATCGGAATCATACGGGGAAGTATAATAATAAATTACTAAAAAATATTGTATGCGAACGAAGTCGCGGGCACAGCTAGTATTTAATATTTGTGATGATATTGTCATCTAACATAAGCGCCACATGCGTGCGTTATTTTCGCTGTATTATATCTTAATATGTTACAAATGAGAGTTTTGGCGGGAACTTGACCGGCGGCGGTTTGCTGCTCCTGTATTATTGTTTAAATAATGATTTGAAGTAGACTTTGATATGTAAAAGTGGTGTGATTTTCTGTATTAAGTGTCTGCGCATGTGAACTATTAGTGGAAACGGTGAAATAAGTGCTCTGATGGTGATGTGATTCTCAAGATAAGGTGTCTGTCTGCTTAGGCGCCTTGAGATACCATCGCCAAATGTCAGCTGTCTGCTGGCTCAAGTTGCCGTCAAAATCTCCCAAGGGCTACACAATGTGATGCATATTGTGAAGCAGTGTACTATGAAAGATAATTATACATTGTAACTGCAGGCTCAGAAGGGCTAGAACCCAGAGCCGTGAAGCCAGTTATTAAAAAAAATGTTACAAATGAGGAAGTACTGCCCTATTTAATATTTTTGTCAGTTATCTATTAAATAATGGTAGAATCTATCAGCTGAACACCCAAGTACAACCATTATTTCTTGTATTCTTTGACTAATCAAATCAAGGAACAGCGATAAGTGGGTACTAATTTAATTAGTATCAACTATTAGGACCTACAAATATTTTCTCATTACCAAAACAATGAACAAGTAACAGTCAAGTCTAGTAACTTTACCAACGGAAATTAACTTTGCCATCAGGGATGTACGGGTACAAAATTACGACTAACACGGACATCGTAACGATTTTCGAGATATGTAACTTTTGGATGAAAATTTAACAACTGATTGACAGGATTATTTTTGATATGGCAATATGAGAGTTAATTTTGGCATTTTATTTTAACGCGGAGTTGTGCCGGCGACTTAACCTCTTGGTTCAATGTCCAGAACATTTGTTGATTTTGTTTTATTTGAAATGCTCAATGTAGGTATCTATATCTTTGTAGTAACGTAATATTAATGGTTATGAAATGTAATATTTCGTTTGTAACATGGTGGTCTTAATATTTATCTATAAAACTGACTTGGCAAAGTTACCATACTAGTGATGCTAAGATGTGGGTTACTTTACCATGTTTTGTTACAACCAAGGGTTGTCACGTTCATACTATATTTTAACCCATTACGACGATTCAAAGAGAGGGTTCTGTACTTGACATTTTATATATGTATATTTGTATAGATTTTTCACCGTAGCAGCCTTTTAGAACAATTTTACATGAGTTGTCAATCGATTCAACTTTATCAAGAACTAGGAAAAGAAAAGAGAAACCAATTCTTATAAAAAAATATTGTTTTTACTGCCTTGTCGGGTACTAATAATACGAGTATTATTACTACTCAGTATTTTTCATATTTTCAAGTTAATGTGTCGATATTAATTTGCGACCAAAGAAAGAGTCATTTTGATTAAGAATGTTTTGCTATTGTGGGAAAACAATATTTAGGTTAGTTAAATTTATTTTTTTACCTGATCGTAATGGTGATGATGACTAATAAAAAACGAATATTTGTTAAAAATGATTGTGATAAGCTTTATTTTTGATCTATACTATAATTGATGATCAAGAAGTCGCAGCGGTGTTTGAGAAATATTTCACTGATATTCCTACCTTGACAACAGAGTCATTGAGTACTTCTCCAACTGTCGAATGTTAATACCTGTCCGGTACGTTAATACCTGTTTAAAATAATTTAGATTTGAAAAAGTATTACCGCATAATACTGTAAAATATTTCAAAACCCTTGATGTAAAGAAAACCGCAGATTTATGGAGGATCTCCGTTACAGTTATTGCGTCCATAATAGATTTAATTGCACCCCATCTTGCTATTATTTTTAATACTTGTATCGATTCTGCTGTGTTTTCTGATTTAATGAAACATAGTAAAGTAATACCTTTATTTTAAATCTGGTAGTACATTGGACTCCGCTAATTTTAGACCTATATCTGTACTACCAACTCTCAGATATATTTTTTTAATAATTTTGGATCAATTGCTAACTTTTTTTAATACAAATAAATTACTCCATAAAAATCAATTTGGTTTTACAAGGGTCGCTCGACGACTGACACCGGTGTTGAGCTTATGAAATATATTTTTAATGCCTGGGAGAATTCACAAGATGCTTAAAGTATTTTTTGTGATATTTCCAAGGCTTTCGATTGTGTTCATCATGAGATATTAAACAGAAAACTACAATATTACGGTGTCAAAAATATTGCGCTTAGACTTATTATTTCATATTTAAGTAACAGAACTCAAAAAGTCGTGATTAATGGTGAAGGTTCCTCCGGATCGGTAGTATCAATGGGCGTTCCTCAGGGCTCGATTCTTGGCCCATTCCTGTTCTTAACCTATATTAATGACTTACCTTATCTTGTAGGGGACAATCACGATATAGTATTATTTGCTGATGATACCTCTATATATGTAAAATGTGTATATGTGTGTATGTTAACGCCAAGCTTCAATGGGTATATCTAAATTAGCAAGCAGACTTAGTTCTGCAGCATATTTTGTAAGAAAGATTAGAAGTCTCACAGATGTTGAGACAGCTAGATTAGTTTATTTTGTTACTTTCATAGCGTACTGTCTTATGGAATTTTGCTATAGGGTAATGCGACTGATATTGAAGCCATATTTGTTTTGAAAAAGAGAGCCGTACGAGCGATTTATAACTTAAATTGTAAAGAGTACCTCAGAGAAAAATTTAAAGAAATAAACATATGAACTGTGGCATCGCAATATATTTATGAAAATGTAATGTATGTACATAAAACATAAATAACTTTGATAAGAATAAGGATGTTCATACTTTAAACACTAGGAATAAACATACGCTTGTAATGCCAGTTACTAGACTCCACAGAATCAGTAATTCATTTACGCTTGTACAACAAAATCCCAGAATATGTTCAAAGTTTGTCAATAAACAAGTTTAAAAGTTTTCTTAAAGAAAAACTGTACAAAAAGGGTTATTATAATAACAAGGAATACGTGAATGAGAATAACTTCCGGGAATGAAGTGATCGCCACCATGCTGGTTCTATGAAAATTAATTTAAAAATTGTACATACAAAATTATTGTAAAGTGAAATATATTTAAAACAAAGTCCCGCTGGGTTTTTTGCTGGTTCTTCCCAGGACAGAGGTATTTTCCGAACCAATGGTAAATAAAAAATGACTTTCAATAAGTATTATGTAATAATTAATATTGAATAAATATCATTCTATTCTCTTCTATTGATTTAAGTTCATTATTGCACCAATTTATTTTTTAATTTTAGAGGAGAGTATTTTTGTTTGATACATTTTAGATATTTGCTTAATAAATTATTGTGGTTTAAATAAAAAATTAAGTAAAGTACGTATTCAAGGGTTTTTGATAACCCTGACACATACTTTCAAGTTTGTATGAAAAATTGAAAAATGGGAGCACTACTTTGCCACAAGCGTAAAGTTTTGATATTTACAACACAATTAAAGGAGCAAATCATAACTGAGTGTTGTGTATTATATAATGTGGTAAACTTACCTTCACTCTTGAAGCCAAATCCTATTATTTTCATTAAAAACCCTGATGGCAAGGTTGCCACAAAGTGAGTTTAGCTTTGCCATTTTCGATTTTTGAGTATTTTGTCTATTTAATGTTAGTATTTATTAAAATCACTAATAAATACAAAATATAGATATTATGAAAAATATAATGTCATATTTAACATCGACGCCCAATCTGAGAGTACCTACATTTTTTGTTGAAAATTTGGTCCTAGATTTTTATTTATGTCCTTCCAAAATAGCAAAGTTGCAAAGTTTTACAGAATATCGCTAAATAGTCAGCTGCTTATAAATTTAAACGAAAATTAATAGAGATTGCTTATTTATAGATTAATTCATTTCATATTTGTTATTCGTGTGCTTCATTACTGAAGGTCGTGCTTGTCCTGAAATGCTTTCACCGATGGCTTGTCTCAGGGCAGTCGGAATATTAAGTCCCGTTATTTTTTGAATCTGGTCGGACCAACGGGTAGGTAATCGCCCACGTGATCTTTTTCCTTCGATCTTCCCTACTACAACCAATTTATCCAGATTGTCTGGTGTGTCTCCGGGCAATATGACCAAAATTACTTAGGACTCGTTGGTACATATAGTGGATAGTCTGGTAGTAATCTTTAGTTGGTCGAGAATAGACTTGTTAGTTCTTTTTGCTGTCCACGGTATACGCAACATTCTTCTATAACACCACATTTCGAAAGTCTCGATCTTCTTTCGGTCAGCTGCTCGGATTGACCATGATTCGGCACCGCACAGAAATATTGAGAATACCAAAGCTCGCACGAGTCTGGTCGTGGTGGTATTCGACACTTTCCTGTTTTGCCAGATTCTGGTTAACTTACTCATAGCTGCTTTGGCCATCTGCATACGTCTCCGAATTTCTTTGTCACAGCCTCCCTGATTGCTTATAAGTGATCCCAGGTACACAAGTTTGTTTACGAACTCCAGGTCTGCGAGTTCTCCGGTTCGTGCAAAAGTTCCAGCTCGATCTACTACCATGACTTTAGTCTTCATCCTATTAATGGAAAGACCTACCATCTCACTTGCGCGCTCGACTCTTCTAAGCAGTTCAGCCATTTCTTGTTCTGAGGAAGCCAATAGCGTAGTGTCATCGGCGTATCGGAGGTTACTGAGTTTGTTGCCTCCAACGGAAATGCCTCCCTCCCACTCTTCTAGCGCTGTCCTCATGATATACTCGCCGTAGATGTTAAAAAGAAGAGGGGATATGATGCATCCCTGTCGTACTCCTTTTTGTGGTTTCAAAGGAGCTGATACCACGTCATTCACTCCTACCATTGACTTCCCATTCTCATATAGGGTTGCGATCAGTGCTATTAAATGGCAAGGGACACCCATTTCTATGAGGATTTTCCATAGACAATCCCACCTTACGCAGTCAAACGAGTTGGAGTAGTCAACAAAACACATCATTATCGGAACATTTGCTCAATTGCAACAATTTGCTCCGCGGCCCTTGACGAAGCCAGCCTGTTCATTAGGTATTTGCCGCTGTAGGTAAGGTTGTAAGCGTCCCTTAATTATGTGGAGCAGTGGCTTAGCAATGAGTGCGGTGCTAAGCGCCGCAAGTTCGATTCCCGCACAGGACAAATACTTGTATGGCCTACAAATAATTGTTCCAGGTTTTTCTTAATGAAGTTTATATTAGGTACAGGAGAATATCCTAGTATGGGGTCACGTTCACGTTTTTTAAAGAATAAAAAACATTTTGTTTAGGTATTCCGTGCCGAAATCAGCGAAATGGAACACATAAGGAAGACTACAATATTTCATGTAGATTATCATAGTTATAACGTGTAGTTAACACAGGCATTGAGATATATAGAGTGTCATACATTTTTCGCCATGACACTTATCTAGATGTTCCCGTTACCGACCTTAAAAACGGTGTAACTGAGGAAGCGAAAATGTAAGTGTCAAAAGAAATGCTCTATAGTTACCGGCGGTAAAAATTCCGACGTAATCTTAGTTTCTAGTATCCAGATGACTAATCTGGATACTAGAAACTAAGATTATATACTAAGATTATCAGTTAATAACATAATAATTTGTTGGGATAGTTGGGATGAAATAAAAAGCAATGAGTAAATTATAAAAATAACTTTGAATTAAATTATTTTACGGATTTTATCGCGTTTAATTTTAATATATTTATATAACAATAACTTTCATGGACTTTTAAATTATTACGTAATAAAAACTAATTTTGATTAAGCTATCAATTCAAATATATTTTTAAAATAAATCTAATTAAACAAGTCATTTTTTTAATTATTAAACATAAGTAACATAAAGCATACAAAAATAAAATGACAATTTAACAACTCGACATTATTATAAAAAGAAAGTATGTAATGATATCTATGTTTATAGTGGTATTTTTACAACAAACAATTTAAAAACATAGGAAAACTGAAATATTGACTATACCCTCCATTTTAAACTAAAAACGAACCAAAAATTAATAAAACTTTTACAAAGATCATCACCATCAATAAAGCTCTTCAAAAGTCATTTGGTAAACATAGGCCTCCCACAATGCCACACGGTCTTGAGTTACCATCCATCGACTACATCCCCCTCCCCCCTCTTACTTAAGTTTTGGGAAGGTACGGTATTTTTTTTACTTATTATAAGCCAGTGCTTGTCTACAATCCCACTTGGTGGTAAGTGGTGGTGATTTAAATGGCGTTAACTTTTGTTAATTTTGAAATAAGAATTAATCACTTATTATCGGGACACTGATTGACGAATTCTGCAACTCAGTTCACATTCACAGTCGATGACACATCGTGCATCTCTATCTCTTGCACGTCCAACTTTGATGCGTACCCCGCCATAATCGTTAAAGGAGATCGGCATCTCCCAATTCCACGAGACTGAAAGGCTTAGGGCTGGTTTGTAATAAGAGCGGTTTCGTTTGATCGGACCCTTTTTTCCCCAGCACAATTCAACCTGTTCAAAAGCTTTGCATGATAAAAACAATGCTAAATATTTGGCTTGTAAAATAAAAGTAGTCGGAGGAGAACGGACGTGTATTTAAAAACATTCGACTGCAGTAATTTAAAATTTATATTTACTAAAACGACTACTTTTAATAAAAAACAAATCCCACCAAAAATACAAGTGAAAATAGGGCCAATTTCAGTTCAAAAGACATTCCGGATTTTCGACAGCGCTTATAAAAGAGTTGAGATCTGAACGGGCACCAAGCTCTATAGCAGTTGCTTAAATCATAGGATCTTTAGCAAAGTATAAAGTTCTTAGAACTGCTATGAGCCATGGTACCCGTTCAGATTTGAACACTTTTATGGGTTAAGCCGAAACCAAACGTCGTTTGTACTAGCCCCTCTTTTCACATAGCCCCTTTTTCACATGCCCTTGTTTACATTTATATGTATTTGGTGAGATATGATTAATTTAAAAACCATGCGTGAATGTCGTGGAACACTCGGTTGGAAGGAAGTTCCTTTCGTAGTATTCTTAAATTAGTATTATTATTTGTATTATTGATAAACGTATTATATTATTGATTAACAAATACAAATAAATGAATTACTAGCGTCTATTAAAATGAAGCGTCATTTAAATAATATTTCTTTAATGGCAAGATAAGACAAAGTGCGAAGGAGATGGATATTATTCCATCTCGCTCGCACTATAGAAAGGGGGTCGTGACGGAAAATTCTTACACTTTTTCTCGCCTAGCCCCCATCCGTCAAACTCGTACCGTGCGATAAAGAACTTCGTTCCAAAAAGTGTTATCCTTTATATTAGGTTATAGGAACTCATTTCTACCTAAGAGTCCGTCCGAGTAGCTGTCACCGTCTTACCTATTTGTGTCGCCAAATAGCAGTATTTACACTGCTTTGATCTGGTCTGAAGGATATAGAGAGCCAGGGTAATTACAGGCTTGAAACATTCCATCTTAGTTCTCAGAGGAGATAACACATCTATAGCCTTATTTATTTCAGGTTGGCTGCAGTATTTTATGGGCGTTAGTTCGTTCGTCACTTCGCATTAATAAAAAAAATCCTTTAATTAATCCGAATAAATACATGACCTTCAACGATTTTTGTTGCGTTTACGCGTAATGTGTTTTCTTCTTTTTTATTTAAGCTATAAGAATTATATATCTGTCGCAGCCAACCTTTCAGTCAACAGGCATCGTATGTCGTTGTTAACTAGCTTAATTAGCCTTTCAGTTAACAGTCTAGCCTTTGTACTATACGGCGCCGTTCAACTAGCGGCCTGAATGATATACAGTCGATGCGTCTAATACAACATTGCAACTATCTTGTAATATCAGCGACAGTAGGCTAAGGTTATATTTATATAATATAGCACATAGTGTTTAATTAGACATGAAATGTTGTATTAGACGCATCGGTTTAAAAGCATGGGCTGAATATCATTCAGACCGCTAGTTAAAAATCGCCGTTTAGTAAAAAAGCTAGACTGTTAACTGAAAAGCTAATTAAGCTAGTTGGCTGCGACATATCGACAAATTTATTTGTGAAGTTAATTTCAAATATAGTACTCGGAACTTATTGCACCAATAACGTTGTTAACGCCGAATATTGATACATTTCTAGTTTAGGTTGATTTTTGCCTTTGTAAACGCCTAATGATTTACTTTGATGTCAAATTTCAAGCTTTTTAATGAGTGATTAAAATCGGTTTATTGTTTATTTAATTAATTTGTGATTCTAGGTATTCACGGGGACCTCATTACCCAAAATTATAAGTGTGTAGGTCGAATATGCTGTTTTTGAGACTTTGTGTGATCTTAAGTACCCCGAAATAGTTCGTGTAAATATACACACTGTAGGTGCGTCACCCTTTTCTTTACCGAACTTGGCTGATACATTACCATGTGTTTTATTTAATCTGGACACTTAGGCTGAGATCTATAGATCGTACTTTGACTTTGCTCAGACTTAGCTTACGAAAAACTTAGCTGAGTATATGCTTAGCATAATCTTTGATTCTGAATTTATAGTTGTATCGGGCTAAGATTAAGCTAAGCTTATGCTAAGGCCCAGACAGTCCAAATATTAATGGATGCTTCATTCCACGCATTATATTTTTGACTTTACTGTATAAAATTAAAAAATATATATATATATTTAAAATCGAAAACAGTCCAAATTGTATTTCATAAATAAGTTATTATTACATGAAATAGAAAACGGGCGTATGAGAACGGGAACGGATGAGACGAGTGCAAAATCAGAAAAAAAGAAGATTTTAAGAAATTCGAAATAAGATTGAAATTACGTAAATAGAAAATGGATCAATACTATTTAAAACTAGAAGACGGCCTAAAACTACCTATTTATTGTTATAATTAATTAGAGTAACATAAAAACAACAATTTAAAATTAATACGGTGGTTTTGAATAATATCCTGAGTTTTACGTAAGTCGTCGATATCGTTGACTTAGGCTTTGCTAAGCGCGCACTCAGCACGACTTCGAAGTTAGCTCTATAAATACCGACATTGTCTTAGCTCGAAAGTAAAGTCAGAGCAAAGTCAAAGTACGGTCTATAGATCTCAGCCTAAGATCGCTACCAAACTGCTATTCGATTCGAAATTACATTCGTAGATAAGATATCTAACACAAAAAGTTTATAAAGTTAGAAATTTTTATATGAATGAGCCAATACAATATCTAATGTGATGTCAAGTTGGGAAGGAAAATATGGTAGCTTTTTCTAACCTTATCGGCTCGAGATGAACTCTGTAAATTTTCACAAAAAATTGTAAGAGACGAGACTCGCGCCCGATGTGTGTATGTTCACAGCATACACTTAATGTAAACTTCACAGAGTGATGGTGAGTGCAAGATCACGAGTGCGGGGTGAAATTTTTTCTCGAAATTTATACAGAACTTTTCTCTGAAGTACAACCCATTTAAAAAAATAATAATTCAAATCGGTTTCTGATTGATGAAGAACCTCTTTCTTTTTGGAAGTCGACTAAAATGGTTGTTGATCTCAAAGTTAAACAGTGTACGCATAACATTACAGTATTTATTTCAGGCAGAGCCCATAGTAATTTTTAATAAACTAAAATTATAGCTAGGGTTATTAAAAAATATACATTAAAAAAACTATAAAAACAACAGAAAAATGTTATGCTGCTGTGTGGACCCGCAACCACGCTTGTAGAAGTGGCAAGTCCCACCGATCAACGAATACCCTAAGATACTGTTGGTACTGTTCCGCAAACGGGTCAGCGCAGAGGCACACCGCCTCCTAACGCGGCGAAGCCGTCAATAGGGTTCTCAGCGAAAATGCCTGAGGCGCTGCATCACCATGGCAATCCCAACAGTACCCTCAAGGCATTGTTGTATTGGACACGTAGATCGCTGTCTGCTCGCTGGGTACAACTAACCCACAGGCTGCAACAGTAGAACGATTGACAAAAATCTAAAAAAGCGTTATAATACCTTAATAAAACCCTAATCAAAATAAACTTTAACAGTTACCAACTTATTTAAAAATGTTCGTTTAATTGTTTTTGCGATTACTTGTAGTCTTTAGAATATGAATTATGAAAAGAAACTAAACAAACCTGTTTAAATAACATTCAGTGTTTTAGATTAAATCAGTGACATTCTCTTGACCTTTCATAATTAGACTTGATGAGGTATGTTATCCTTCGTGTTATTTTATTTCAAACTAGTAGTTGCCTGGTGGTCGAAATTCGACCCTAATTCATAATTTTTTTAATTGTGTATATCAAGCAAGCTGTATTTCACTTTCGTGTGCACATTAATCTAAAGATATCTTATATACGTAAAAATAAACGCTCTTTGCCTTGACATACACTTCACAGACAGTTGAAAAAGGAATATTTGATATCACATAAAATAAAGTAGTAATTATTTGTTGTTTGTTGGCAACATTTTGAAAGTCTTTGGTGACAATCTCTACTCTGTGCGACTGTTCGACAATAGACTATTATGTGTTGGACAATTGAAATTGACAGTATGAACGTAAACATTAAATATTTTATTTAATGTCTTTGTAACACATATTATATATAAATTTTTGCTTTCTCCACTCCTTCTCCATATAAGCTTAAACTATGCCTAATCTCACATTTCTCCGTGTGCACAATTTGCTTAAAAAGGAGTACAAAGTTTTCCATTCACGTATTAATATGTAGAAGAAAATTGACGTTTATATAAATTTCTCGATGAAGGTAGAATACCAAATCTCAAATTAAAGCACCTTTAGATTGATGAACGTCTGATGGACCTAAGGTTCTGGGTACCGACAGATGACGGAAAATCCATCTTACGCTGAACCCATATTTCACAAATTGATGATTGGAAGCAGCAATATCAGTGCAAACTGCTCAGTATGGTGAGCATGAGGAAACCTTCCAAGTGATGCATGCCAGCTGGTGCCTTCTTAAAAAAGCCTTTTTTTATTTATTTATTTATTAATTCTCCATTGCAGATTGACGGATGCCTGACGGACCTTAGATTCGAGGTATTGACAGATGATAGAAAATCTATCTACGACGTCGGTGTAAAATTCTTAAAAAGTTTAATTTTGTAAACACGTTTTTGTATGTAAGATTCTTACATTATATTGGGATTATAAAGTTAAAGTACCTTTAAAACCGTCATATCAAACATGTATGTTTTTCAGAGCTGTAGCCCACAAGGCGCATGCAGCCCGAGGATCATTTTCAAGCGGCCCGCAATCTAAAGATTTTAATTGCTTACATAAACGACAAATTGCAATAAAGTTGATGATTCCGACTCTATACGAGTTATAAATTGCGCACCTTTTCAGTCACGTTGACTGACTTAGTTCCTCAAAAAATATTATTTGGATCATTTCATTTTGCGTAAATTTATTCCGAGTCTGCCTCGCTAGCATAACCTAGCATAACGCTAGCATAACCATGTAAATGATCCTAAAGAAAATCGGGTTTGACACCCCTGCTTTATATCGTATCGTGACTTTCAACTGTATATAACTTATTGTAGTAATAAATCGAACAGTATGCATGTCACTGAAATTAGCCGCTAATTACATGCCATAGGATATCTCTTTCGTCTAAAAAACTTTCTTCCTTTCAAGGCTAAGCTAACACTTTTGCGAACACTTATACCTTACACTGTCCATTGTTGATTTTACAGACGTGTTCTACCTAGACTTGAACTAAAATCTTCTTATCAAGCTAAAGCGTCTCCTCAAAAATTGTTTTAGACATACCTAATTTTGGTTTTCTAAAATATGACCACTTCTCTCACTAACGTAATCGCCATCATTCGGCAAAGACAAAACTCTAGATCTATCTCTAGCCTGCTTTGTAAGTAATTAGTGTGTACATGGGCTACAGTGCCCACTAGTGGTTACAATTTATGAGAAATCACTTAAATACACACATATCACATATGTAATTTTAATTCATGCATTAAATTTGTTGAGAAGAGAAACAGTTGTTAATCATATAATAGCATCTAAATCGAATAAGTTAAGGGGAGAATTCTTTAATATTTACACGCTAAATACACAAGAGTTTTGAAGTATCTTACGAGTATTCTTATATAATTAGTTCCCTGATCTCAGTCTCTGGAGAATGCTAGATGCTCTTACGTGGTTTTATCCGCTCTAGTTATATCTGTCTACCCGATTTTGCATAAAAATGGTTTGCATAGAAACCAGTCATGTTTACGTATCTAAATAATTAGATACCTTCTCTATTTTCTATATTTGATTTGCATAAAAATTATAACTATCCATAAAGTATTTTAAGTTTTTAACAAGTGCATACAACAAATCTTTCTTATTGTTACAAACAATTATGTAATATTTATAGAAGTAATGGATATGATATGATAACAATATTTAACGATTAAATGATGATGAGTAGAAGAGTGACAAAGTGCTTACGTAAATCATATAAAAAAGGGAAAATGAAGTTGTTTTGCATTAGCTTCTTAAAATATTTGCCGTGTCAACGAATACGTCCACTTTCTTTTTGCTCTGGAGCTCTCCAACACTGAATGTAGCCCGTTAGCGCGATTTTTAGCGAAAATTAGAAATCATTTCCCCGTCCATTTCTATCGTATATACAGTAAGGTTGTGACTGTGACTTCATTAAAGATTTATGAGTAATATCTTGTGCTATGTTGCACCTGCTAAGCGAGTAGTAAGGTTTTGTCGACCGACTCATGGGAAAAAATCAATCCGAAAATTCCAAACAAAAATTTTCCATGCTTGGCAGTGCGAGTGGAATTTTAATTCAATCATAAGACCCCAAGCCTATAGTAGAGCCATTTTTTTAAATTTCAAATGAATTAAGACTCGTTCTTGACAGGAATCGATATATTTATGACAATATTTGTGAACTATCTTGATCTGATAATATAATGGCAAGAACGATTCTGAACTTATTGATAATCTGCAGACTTCTTGATTAACAGGATATTTGAAACCTGTGAGTTCAGTTAATTTTAAATATCCTACGTTTTAAGTGCTTTGCAACACTGCAAGTCTATGTTTTTTTTACACTTTTGGATATATATATATATATATATTCCAGAGAATGTACCGCATGATTTTTAAGGTCATTACATTAAAGGTAGACAATCACTTTTATTTAAACTGGACATAAACATAAGCTATGATACCACAAGGTCCTTTTTATAGAATAAGTTAGACAGTTACTGTGGCCCAGACATCTACATTTATCTTCGATTAAGTATTGAAATGCAAATATGTTGTCATCCCTGAGGACTAAGATGAAATTCCTCGTTTCGTTTTCAGTTCTTTTCACTCACCATATGAAACACAACATTAAGCTGCTATTTTGTGCTGTTATTCTCTACCGAGTCAAGCCGACCCATACGTCGCCAAACCGTTCACATAGATGCAGCGTGGCTCTACCACGTACAAGAAACACTAAAGGCGCTAAGTTTAAAAATTCGTAAACAACCTGCAATCGAATAAATTGAAACGTCCGGAGCCGTGGCAGCTCAAAGGATAAGCGCTCGCCTTGAAACTTCATAGTACGTTAGCAAATTCGATCTCTGCCGACACTAATAAATTGGTTATTGTAATTCTTAGTGCTAATTAACCACATGCAATGGTGAAGAACAACATTGTGAGTAAACCTGCAAATCTAATAATATATCGCCGTGTAGTTGAGGCGTAAAAGAATACACTGCCCCATATCATGGGCGTCGTAAGAGGCGACAGGGAAAACTCAAACAGGAAACAGGAGAGGGGCAGCAGCATCTTTGTGATAACAACTGAAAATAATAAAAGCTGCAGTTGCCAATGTAGCCAAGCGTGGCGTGCTGGGCTGTAGTTGAAGAATGAATAATGAATAGAGGTAGTAAGAAGCGTCTCGTATGGTAATTGTCGATCTACCGCCTAAGCGTACAGCAAATCAAGTAGGACGAGGAGCTATGAAAAAGACTTAAGACCAGCAGTGAACGCTTTACAGGTTGATGATGAGGGAGAAATATATCGAGATTTGTCTGTATTGAGATGTTTAAAAACAATATCTATTATTTTACATTAAATATGGTATGAAAAGGAAGAAATATCGCTATCTTTGTTAGTCAAGTCGAAAGCCGCGTGATGTATGATATTTATTCTACAGCCTACTTTCGCCGGCACATTGTACGGGCAGACATTTCGTGTCCACGTTTGTTATTTTAATTAGTGCTTCGAAAGCAATTAGCGGCACTCTAATTCAAAGCGAGACGCTGTTATAACTTGTAGTGAAATGCCTAATTAAGACTTGACTGACTGAGAGACCGAAAGGTGCGCTGAGAAAAAGTGGTGACATGTTTAAATTCTCGCCGTGTATTGGTGGCGAAAGAGAATACACTACCCTATATCATCCTGGGGTGTCGTAAGAGGCGATAGAGGGAAACTAAGCGGGAGATAGGCAGCAGTATCATCCTGATAACACCAAAACTGCGTTTGCTAATCCACCTGCGATGAGGCAATCTATGGATTTTGATAGGCTGTAAAGAATAAACGAGATAATGTTTAAATTTGGACTCACATTAATCGAGTCCATTACATGAACTTGCAAATGACAATTGACAAGTTCCGTTGCTTTCGTCGGTGCTAAGACATAGTGTATCAACGAGTTACAGCTCCGACTTCAGAAGCTATCATGTGGAAATGATTATATTCTTTTTTTAATGTTTTTCTTATAAAACTTTTATTTCTTTACCCTTTTAAGTGCTCTAAGGAGATTACAAGCTTAAGGTAACATAGATGAGAGATAAATAGATATCATCTAAATAGATACATTAAAATATTTCTCCTCTATTTTTTTATCTAAGGATGGAATTTTTTCTTTAAATTAATATGGGATCGCCCTGAAACATAATCCATTAAATCAAAAAAGAATTGTTTAAATCGATTCTGAGTTGACGGTAAACACACAAATAAACACACACCCGTCTTCAACAAGTCGAAAAAACGAAGAGGTTATCTAGTAATACAGGTAATTAGAGAACTAGAACTAGAGAAGGAAGAAAAACCTCGTCGTTTTTAAAATCGGTTAAAAATGCCGCCTCGAAGTATCAAAAGCGTTATTATCTAAAAAAAGTTGCTAAAATGTAACTTAAAAATGCCGTGTGGTAATATCATAAAATTATCCATCATCTTATTGTGATACGCCAGAAAGAGCTCATGGCTTCCAATAGGTGGCGTTATTGCCATCTCATTCACGCTATTAAATATCCAGATCGTCGGCAGGCAGCAGCATCAACGGTGCGGGACGTCTCGTACTGCGATCGTCAAACCACGCGTGACGAATAAGGCTAATCCTCTCTATCACGGGAGAAGCCCATGACCTGCGCACACGCACAATACGCGCATAGACGTGGAGTTGTGTGATCATCTATACACAAATTAATCTTCATCACTGTCATGTTTTCTATAATCATCATTGTCATCAATACAGCTGATCAAAGTCCATTGCTGAACAAAGGCCCACTCCATAGATTGCCTCATATTTACTAGTTACCATGCTTGGCAGAGCGGGTTTGCAACCGCAGTTTTTTTTTGAGATGTTATCAGGAAGATGCTGCTGCCATCTCCTATTTCAGTTTCCCTCTGTCGCCTCTCACGACACCCACGCATATGGGGTAATGAATTCCCTTACGTCGCCATTACGCAGTATGATGTCTTTTTTTATTGATTTTTTAGGGCAATGCAGAAATTTCTTCGTAAGAATCATTTGTTTCTCATTAGAACGATGAGTGATCTTCTCTATATATAAAAATCATCTACTCTATATAAAAATCAATTGGACAGCAATTGATATGATTAGTTTCGCTAAAACTCAAAAACGGCTCGACCGATTTTGAGTTGAGATTCACATTTGGACCCGATAGGTGGCGCTGTTGTCAAAATCAAGAAATCACCGGACATCAACGGCGGATCGCTAGTATTTCAATAAAACTCTTGGCATGACTAGCAGACATAATACGTAGAGAATAACTTCTTAACTATGCAATTTTCTAAATTAAAATCATTCGAAAATAGTACCTAGTACATGGTATTAAGACTAAACTATGATTTGTAGCGTTGTGCACAAATCAAATATTTTTTGCTAAATTTCGTTACCTTGTACCACTTAAACGTACAAGTGAAGTCATAGTTCAGCGGTGTATGAAAAATAGTGGAACAACAGCGAACAAGTGTTATTTTTATTATTTAAACCACGACATAAACCGGGCGTAAAATTTTCAAACCGGTGACGAAAAGGTGCGAGACGACTGGTACTGCAATACAAAGAAAGAGGTCCTTGTTCGGTAGTAGACTTCTACGGACTGATAGGTACAGAAAAAGAAAGAAATAAGAATATGTAAGCACACGAAGTTATAGTCATCTTGATAAGTGGCTATTGCAGTCCTCGTTGTTTGCCTCGTTGGTCTAATGGTCGTAAATGCGATTGCTGATCATAAGGTCGCGGGTTGAAATCCCGGGTCGGGCCAAAATCAGTTATTGGGTTTTTCTCTCAAGAAATTCTCAGTAGCTGCCCGGAGTCAGGAAGTTGGCGGTGTCTCACCCCATGCCTCGGGAAGCACGTAAAGCCGTTGGTCCTGCGCCTGATCTCTCTCCGGTCGTGTCGGATTACCGCGCCATCGGACTATGAGAGTGAGGGAGTAGAGAGTGCACCTGTGTTTGCGCATATACTGGAGCACTATAATCCTGTCCTGTGCAGGTGGCTATAATTTTTCCTTAGTATTTCAGTCCATGGACACCTGCAGTTAAGTTCAAAAAAGAATGTTACAGATGCGTTGTCACCTTTGAAAGCTAAGATGGAATACCTCACAGTTTGTAATTATATTGGCTCTCTATACCCTTCAGAGCAGAACAAAGCAGTGCAAGCACTATTTGGCGGCAGAAAGAGGAAGAAGAAACTTGATTCGAAGCTACGAAACAATACTGCGTTGTATTTTTTCTGTATGCATCTAAAAACATGTCGTTGGTTGCAAAGTTGCAAATGATTTGTTTTTAGGTGCATATGTGTGCGTGATTGCGTGTTCTGCCAATGAGTTGCGCATGTTTTCGGCGTCACTTGATATGTACGTAGTGTTCTCTCTATCTTTGTTGGTCCGAGATTGCAATTAACAATTTCAGTAAAGAGTGTGTGTACAGTAAGCACACACACACACTTCACACTTAAAACGAAATTCAAGGCGATCGCCTAGCCTTTGAGCTATCACCGGCTCCTTTCATAATAGCCTAATAATTTAAAAACATTCTCAATTATTTAAATAAGTTATTTTATTCAAGATTTCAAAAAAGATACATTTAACCGCACCAAGCACACAAGTAAGTTATTTACAGATAAGTCCCATTAAAAATTGAGGTAACGCCATCTTACTTAACAAAATAAGAAATTTTTCACAGCTCTTTCTTATCGTTCTAAAATATGTATGTTACTGTAGTTGTTTATGTACACAAACCTACTTAATGATGTCATTGACTAAAATTTTAACCGAGTTCAAAAAAGGAGAAGGACCACCGACTTCAGCTGTTATGTGGAAATTATTATTTTTTTAATTTTTGAAGTCGCACCTTTTTTTATTATTTGTTCTTGATAAGCTATTAAATATGCTATGAGCTATGAGTCTAATAGTATTTTTTTTTAGTTTGTAGCGAAAACGATAAATGATGATAAAAAATTACAACGTAAAGATGGAGTAAAATAAAAGTTTAAATATATAAAAATTACAGAAATTAGTAAGCATAGAATAGGATCGAATAGAACAATTTTTATTCAATATAGATTACAAGAATGCTTATTGTAAATCATTTATGCTTTTACCACTGGTTCGAAAAAAAATTCTCTGTCCTGCGAAGAACCAGTAAGAAATCCAGCGGTAGTTTTTTAACATTAATTTACAATATAATATGTTGTTCATTTAAATATGAAAACATTTATAAACAGCATGGTAGCGATCACCTAATTCCCAGGATTTATTATCAATCACGTACACTTTAGTAGTACTATAACCGTTGTAAAACAATTTTTAACTTTTTGATAGGTAGTTTCTACATATTCTCTGGGACTTGAGAAGTGGATGTCTACCTAGAATAGACACACTCCTAGCCAAAATATGAAGCCATACCGCCTAATTAATCGTCAATAAAGTGCGATGCCACAATTCTATTAAATGCCAACCATCCTTTATGTTATAAAGTCTCATATTGTTACTGCCTATTAAAAGTCCACTGCTGAACATAGGCCACCTTCATAGATTGCCACATAGGCATCCCTCTATTTGGCAACCGCAGCTTTTTATTTATCGTGGTTATTAGGAAGACTGCTGCCCATCTCTTGATTTGTTTCCCTCTGGCGCCCCTTACAACACCTAAGGAGTGATATGGGGTAGTCGATATTCTTACACCGTCACTACACGGTCAAGTCTCATACGTTGTGGTATAAAACAAATATACTTTCCGCTTGCAAATTCCCGTCCAGACTCAGTATTGTTTACGTAAACACGCCACCAAATGTCTTGACCGTGACTGAGATCATCGAGCTACTTAAGAACATATTCGTGTTTACGAGTGTTGTTGCGAAACCTCCAGCGGCAAACAACGCTACCATTTTGCTTGGAAATACCAACTCGTTAATACCAATAAGGTTTTCAATTATGTTGGGGTTTTTGAAACGTTTGGCAAATAACAGCCCACATACTTTAGATAGATCGCTGTAAATGGCACAAGCTATCAGCATGAGATATTAGACCCGGTTAGGTGAACCGTTGTGCGTATGTTATTAAAATATTCACTATTTAATGCCTTTGTCCAGTTATAATTTAAGGTGCTTTTTACTTAGATATTTAGCATGGAACTTGACGGAAAATTAAATTAATAAATAATTATTAATAATTTAATTAATTCATTTATAGTAGTGCAAATACCCAAGGCACGTCTAAATCTATAATCAGTTACAAAAATTAAACCTTTGCAAAGAAGAACTGGCAAGAATGTCTGAATATTTCAAAAATATTTCGAGTATGTCTCAAGTCCCTCAAAAGCGCTACGGACTTGATGACGCCATTACTCTCCTTATAATGAGAAAAGTTCCCTTTTCATATTTACAAACTTTATGTGATATAAAATAAAAACCAAAATTATTTATATTAAGATTATTGAAGATGCACTGACGACAAAACATTATAAAAACATTAAAGTGAATTAATTTTGCTAATGGTGTTCTCACATTTGTAAAAAGGTATTCATAGTTCAACGAAGCAATAGAAGCCCGCAGACAAAAACTAGTCCATTGTACAAACCAATACTTGATTTGGAAACTTGCCGTATTTATTTTTTGGATTACAAATATGTTTAACGCCCAAACCGGACTGAATTCGGTCAATATTGCTTTTTGATCATCACCTTATATAATTATTCCGTTTTGGTATTAATAACAAAATGGACGTCAGACATTCAGTCAGTAATAGTTTGGGGACTTTTTAGTTTCAACAGGCATTAGCGGTCATAACGGAGTTTTAAATTTTTACATCTAATTTCTTAATTTATTGGGATAAACTAACGGTGGCACTAAACAATATTTAAGTTTTAGTTTTAGTCTTACATGGTAGATTCACGCTACAGCTGATGCATTACGAATAAGTCGGTGCGTCGAGGGAAGGACCACGTTCGAACAAATAAATAAATAAAATTTTTTGCGTATTTCATTCGGTCAGAATTCTAATTAAGAACTAATAACATAGGAGGCAGGTGCGCTGATGTACTAAACAAGGAATCGTAATAATATTGCAAATAATTAATATTATGTTACATAAGAAAGGCAGACGACTGACTCAATATTAGGAAGAGTTAACGTGCAAAAAAGGGCACCTGCGTTTATAAGTATATTTATGCGGTAAAAAGAATAAGTAGATTTTAATCACACATAAACCAAACAACAGAAAATTGTGTAACGACCAGATTCAACCGCTGACATTTTTAAAATTTTGCAATACACAATTGTCTATTGCAGAATCGTTGATGACGCGATTCGTAACAATTGCGGTCACAGCGACATCTCCCGTTGTCCCTGCGAAGCTGTCACCTGTGCAGAATATATTACCTTAAATATATTCTGGATATTAATACGGATGTTCTTATTATGTTCGCATTCGTAGCCTGTACGAGTTGATCGTTTAATTAAATGTATGACATTTTTAAATAGTCATCTTTGGCTAATTTTCCAGCTTTCCACCAACAACAGAACAAGGGAGATTTAATTGACCTTTTTTAATGTTATTAACAAATTAAGAAAATAAATGTCGTTATTGGACATGGGTTTTTTCGGGACAGCACTTGTATAACCGTCTGCCTTGGCAGGCAGATAGGCGAACGTAGTACCTACCCAAATGGTATTTCGCACCTTTAACACCACTTCCCGTCATTGCTCTCAGGATTTCAGGAAAGAATTCTTGCGTAATAAAAATTTTCATTCTACCATTTATCGGAGTTTAGTCTCCGATAAATGGTAGAATGAAATTTTTTAACATTTAAATAGTTTTTGTCAATGTTTACGAAGTCCACGAGACAAAAAATGACTCAATGCCTTTTTAAATAATCTATGGTCTTGTTGCGGGTTATGTTTATTTATTTATTCATTCATTTTTTTTATAGGATAAGGGTAACAAACGAGCACACAGTCCACCTGATGGTAAATGGTTGCTGTGGCCCATGGACATATACATATATCCTCGATTACGAATCAAAATGCAGATGCGTTGTCACCCGTGAGGACTAAGATGGAATGCCTTGTTTCCAGTAAAAAGGGCATCCAGTTATTTCACTCACCATACGAAACACAGCCGCGTTAAGCTGCTATTTCACGCTGGCATTCTGTGAGAGCGTGGTCCCCGGTCGAGCCGACCCATTCGTGCTGCAACTATACCAGTAATACAGCTGCGCATGGCTCTACCACGTAAAAGAAAATCATTACAGCTTATTAAAATCCACTGCTGAACATAGGCCTCCACATAGATCGTGATAGTGATAGGGGAGTTCAACGTAGTTATAGCTGCCACTTTTGACGGGAAGGACCGTAACCGCAGTTTTTATTATTTTGAGTTATTGTCACGGTTTCATTTCCCATAATCGTCTCTTACTACGAAAAAAGAAATATTATTATTGCATTATTTTGTGATTTTAAATGCAAGTCATATTTTTAGTAAGAGAAAGTAGTGCACTTGCAATTTAATGAAAGATTTAACAATGCTTTCACTTTTGAACAAAAGATTTTTATAGACACTTTCGTTCTAAAAAATTGTTTCATGAAAGTTTTTGTTTCTAAAATTAAATCTCAAACCAATTTGACAACACAGGTATCTTCTCATTTCATAACTGGAAGAGAATGCGTAAAAGTATTAAGTACTGACCTTTATAATTATTTTTTCGACTTTTAAATTAAAAAGTATTTCTGAAAGGGTTTTAGGTATAGAGCAAGGAAGTACCCGTGGCGCTGCTTCAATGCGTGTTTCAATCATCCTTTTAAAAACAGTAGAGTCGCAGGTCTATGGACAAAATGATACACATATGTTAAAATTACATGGTAGATCTATATGCAGCTTATTATGGTTGCAGTACGAATAGGTTGGCTCGACCGGGAGGTACCACGCTTACACAAATTGGAATGCCAGGGTGAAATATCAGCATAATGATGCTATGTTTCTTATATTGAGTAAAAAGAACCTGAGACTCTTTTCACTGGTAACAAGACATTCCATATGGACTACTTACTGTTTTAGCTTGACCAAATACTTTTCTTGTGGGATTAACTTAAAAGTTTACAAGAACAATTTACGATATTTTACAGATTAAAAAAATTTAAGGAAAGTCAGATTTCGCGACAATTTCTTACAAGTCATCAACAATGTTGATAACAGCTTTGAAGAGTGGCGTCAACAAAACGGACACGATATTTGGATTATAATTTTAATAAAATTTTAATAAGTAAAATTCCTTTCATAATCGCTCCATTATTATGATAGTTTTATTAAATCAATCTTTATTTTATTTTTGATCGAAATAGTTGGATCGTTTTTTTTTATATCAGACCGAAGGTATGATTTATTTTACCGCTATAAGATATGACACGTCCGTCTGGGTAGTTCTGCGTTCTGCTCAAAGAAGCAGTGCATACACAGTGTTGTTTTGATTTGAAAAGAGCCAGTTATTTGCAGGCTTGGAGGCATTTCATCTTAGTCTTCAGGAATGACAACATATCTGAGGTCTTCTTTAAAGTTGATTCGGTTAGTAAAGAATGTAGTAACCAGTAAGCAGCTAGCTATATGCCTTGTAATGACGGCGTAAGAGAATCTATCACTACATTTAGTCTCATGGGTGTCATAAAATACTCAGAACGACCACGGGCAGCAGTGCCAAAGGTTTGAGACGGCTAGTTCGGCGATCGTCCATCCTCCTGTCAAGCGTGACGATTATTGCAAGTCCTCTCTACAACAGGAGAGGTCCTTGGTCGGCATTGGATTTTTAACTAACTCACTTAACTTAGGTGGAATTTCAGTTTGTTTATCACTCCCATTTTATAAAAATAACACCTCGTCTCATATAACGATGTGCTGTAAATATAATAATTATATTATTAACAAACTAGTATTGTTAAAGATGTTAAAAATGAATTAGCTAAGATCCGCGTGATGCCTCTGTTGTGTCATTCCTAGTGTGGTGTTGGGAGTAGTGGTGCTGGGATTAGTGGAGACAGGGATAGTGCACGCAACTGAGGGAGGGCGGGAGGTGCTCTTCAAACTAGGTAAGACACATCATGTTATTTTATTACGCGTATCTCAGCCAAACAATTTTTTACATCTTACATACAATGGATTTCCGCAAAGTAACACCTGATTCTATTAATTAACTAGCGTTGTATTTAAATGTATTAAAAATACTTCCCGTACATTCTGAACAAATATACATTGCGTTAAGCAACATCAAAATATTATCTCATAATTATCATAACGGCATTAATACCGTTAAACAGTTCTTTGATTATAATTAAAACTTAAAGCTGAATCAGCTGAGGTCAACACATAAATTATTATTTTCTGAGTCAAGATGTGACGAAAATGTTCTGATGTTTTTTTTTGTACGTACGTTTTTGTACGTTTTTCTGTACGAGTAACACCAGGGGAATTGTAAATACGTTGCCGGCCTTTTAAAAAGGGAATAAGCTCATTTCGTGAAATTACAGTCGTATCGGTCCGGAAAAATCGTCGTCGGTAGCCGATTCCACAAAGAAGTCAACCTAGGAAGAAAACTCTTAGTAAATCGCACAGTGGTGGACCGCCACCAGATGGTGTAGATGATAAAAATAATGCTGCCCTATTTTGAATTCCATTTTAGATAATAATAGCTTAATTATATAGCAAAAACTAACACACCAACATGTTCATATAGAACATAAATATATACCGAAAGGTATCCCTATCCGATGTCGGTCTCATTGTCAAAATTGAAGGCAGACAGAAACAGTGACATACAAGTCGACAATTATTAAACGTTCAGACCCGAAAATCAACCTCTTTAAACTGCATATTCAAACCACTGGCCATGTGGTTGTGGCTTGGTCTATACTTATTACTAGTAGGTAATACCTATGACTACACACCATTATACAGTGTATATGACGACCGTGCTTACTTATCGACGAGTTTAAATCATGAACGGTTTAATTTTAGCTTTTGAAGTCCTTTCATTGGTTCCGTATAATCGCTAAATAGTAATCGATAACAACACGATAACGATGATAACGATATTATAGAATGATTTTATCTGAAGATTGTTGTTTAATATTGTTTAAATATTAAATAAATGGATGCCAAAGACTGTCGAGAAACTTCAAATGCAGATCAGACTACCCATTCTCTTCCGTAGAGCTTCCGTCTTTTCAGAAGTTTTGGCTGGGGTTGAAATTTGTTATTCTTATTTTTTTATTCTTATAGGATAATAGCGATAAACAACCAAACAGTCCACATGATGGTAAGTGGATGCTTAGGCCCAAATACACTTACGTCTATCCTCGTGAGTGAAACGCCTCATTACCAGTACAAAGGGTCTCCAGTTCTTTACACTCACCATATGAAATACAGCAGCATTAAGCTATTTTACGTCGTTATTTTGTGAGCATCGTCCTTCCCTGGTACAGCTGACTCATTCGTGCTGCAGCCATAAAATAGCTAGAACGTGGCCACGTAGAAATTATTATAAATAAAAGTAAGCAATTTAAATTATAAATAATAAAATTGACTTAATAAGTCGATGTTAAACTCGCGAGTAACTCGTAGTAGGAATAACTTTAACACAAATGATAATATAAAGCTGAGCGAAATACAGAATAAAATAATTTCTTGATAATTCTTTAGCAGCAAATGGACTTTCTATTCAAATCGAAAGTGCATCTTACCGAACTGTGACTAAAAACACTTTCAACTTTAAATGCTGTTCATTGCACTTTTAAGAATGTTAGAAAATCAAATTAGTCACATTTGAACAAAGTAGCAATTTACTCGTAAATTGTACAACTAGAAATAGTTTAAGCTAAGATGCAACATATAAACATTTTTGGTAATAGGTTTAAAACCCGAACAAACACCTCATAAAGCGTGATAAATTGAGATTTTATTGTAATCTAACCGAGCCCGTATGATAACTATTTTAAAGCAGCAAAAACATTCAGAAAACGACATGATACATTTTTAAAAAGAAAATTAATAATTATTGTTATAAACTTCTCATTATCTTTCATATTATTGACGCCAAAGAATGGTGTGATGGCAACATTCTTAAAGTAAACTAAAATCTCAACGACTAAGCAAACAAAGGTAAAGAGAAACGAAAACAAGTAGGCAAGAAAGCTTTAATAGCTGAAGTACGGTAATCTCCAGTTATCACTACGCAGTGAAGTGACGATCTAATGAAACATCTAAAAATCGATGGATGATGGTTTGCCGTGTTTGTGCTTTGTAGAGCCTTTGAGGAGACATGAAAAAGCTTGCTACAATTAATATTTGTTACTATAAATATGTCAATGATAACTTGCTGTTTTCTATTGTCTTAAACTCACTAACGTTGAATTTGTTATAATCAGTTCATTTGGCAAGTGGATAAGCAAATACAAAACAGGAAATTTTCTACTTATTTCCTCAATAGTCGTGTAAATTATGAACCACTTTTGTTCAAGAGCATCATTTTATTATAAAAATATTCTAGAGGATATCCATTTGGTACTTTATTAAGTGCCGTCGTACGCGAGGATTAAGGAAATGATTTATTTATTTCCTTAATACTCGCTTATTTATCATTATCATCATCATTACAGCACATCGCAAGTCCATGCCAATGACAGAGGCTTTTGAGCCACCTGCATTCTTCGACTCCCTGCTCGACTTACTAGGTCGTAACTCCATCGAGTGGACTTCCCTACACTACGCTTACCGGTGAGTAATACTCCAGAACCTTTCCAGAGTACTGTAAGGTCGTCCCATCGCCAATTCAGTTTGATAATACGGTAGGTTAAATAATAATGTTGTTTATTCAGATTTTCTACTGATATCTTCTACATAGCCTGCTAAACTACTAAAGCCTCTTCATACAGCCAGCACCCAGCAGTGAAATAATTCCTCTAAAAAATTATCTGTATATTATATTGTCTTATGACGTTTTATCACTAGTTATTATTTTTATTGGTTCCCGGTTAATAACACTGTCTAATGACTTCTGGTCACTAGTAGCTATTTTCATTAGATAGTCGAAAAATAAAATTTTTAGCCTCACGCCCATATTTTGGGTAACCGCATTTTATAACTATGCCAAATTTCAATATTCTACGTAAAACACTATCGGAGAAGAGTCTCTGTAACAGACAGACAAAGAGATGATTATACGTTCTTTTTGCCGTATTTGGCACAGATCACTAAAAACTAAAAACAACTTTCCACGACTAGCTCAAGGGCTAAGCGCTGGACGTATATTTCACAATACAAGGAACAACCTAGGTTTGATCTCCGACGGCACAAATGAAATTGTCAGTTGCAGCTTTAAGTGCTGATTTATCACGTGCTCTGCGGTAAAGGAAAAACATCGTAAGGAAACCTGCATGAATGAAAAATTAAAAATATTATGAAAACATATGAAGGCCGCGCAGCAGATACTTCCTTGCCTCTAACTCTCTTAGAAATGAGAGGAGTGCGACGTATATAATTTGTAAATTTACTTTACTTTTAAGGAACAAGAACAAGTATATCGGGTTTGCACTGACTAAGACTTTAGTGTTCGATCTTCGCCAAACACAGGTTATTTTTCAAAGAGTAGCCAAATTTTACACTTAAGTTCAAATATATAAATGATGATATACCGTTATTGCAGTTTTAAAAATACGAGTAATAAGGCTTCCACATTTATTTGAAATTATCCCAAATTGAATGTGGTTTATGGGCAACAACGTGTTTGCCTACCGATCGACTCTTACAAATGTGTGCGAGCGTAGTAAAATCAGTTAAAATAATGTATTACCACGCATTTTGAATTTAAAAGATAAAGAGGACAGAATGTTTGAGATTTTTTTTATTTAATTTTTCTTCACCATTTGCCTATATTACTTATTCTGAATCTTCTCTGAAAATTTGGCCGGTTATTGCAAAATAACCCTTTATTAGCCAGGCTTTGGGAAAATTCTTCTATAATGCTCCTTCTCGAGAGAGGAAACCGACTACTTACCTGTAAACTGCTCCATGGTTTTACCACATCAAATAAGTTTCGACTGATACATTAATTCATATCTTTCGATGACGAATATCCATATTATATCATCAGATATTTGATATTGAACAATGCTGCATACCTAAGTATCCGTTTCAGCTCCGTTCTGCACCACTCCGGTTCTACCTGACTAGTTTTGTGATAGCAATATCTTGGTTGTGCAACATCCACATCTTTTATACGTGGACGTAGTTACGTAAAAAGGATTCAACCCACAAAAAGCTGCTTTTGACATTTAAACTTTTGAATTTTTGATCGGTATACAAAGGTCTTACTTTAATTTGTTTTTATCGACTGCAACACAAGCTCCATTTGTTTTAACTATACTTATATTTATTTATTTACATAATATCCATAATGCCAACATAAAAGTAAAGTTTCAGCTTTTGTTGCACAACTGGGCCATTCTCTCATGTCTGGAAGATTATGAATTAAGTCCCTCCTCCGCAGTACTGTTCCAGTATATGTTGACGAATTTCACGTGTCTTCGAAATATTTTATTCCTTATAAATACAGGTTTTCTTGATGTTGTTTACCACATCAAAATATTATACAATTATTGTGCGACTATGTTCCAGTTTGATAGACAAAAGAGCTGTTTAATTCTGGCTGTGAGGTATAGTTTTACATTCATGTTTTACATTAGTTGCAGGTATCGACGGGTTACACTAGCAACTAACGATCTTATGGACTGTCAACTCTCTTACCGCATACGAGTATATAACGATGATGCCGTAAGGCAAGACAATTTGGTTTATATGTTAAATAAATCAATAAATGAAATATGTACATGTGCAAAAATCCAATATGTATAAATGAAGGTGAAATTTCACCAAATATGTTTATATCGTCTTTATAATTATTATCATCGTTGGTGACCGTGTCACTTCTAAACGATTGAGAATATTATTTAATGATTTCTTATATTTACGCGAACACTACACATTGAAATAAAACTAGTTTTACCGAATGGGGATGAGTCGCCCGCTTCCGTAGGCTTCGACCACCTAATCCTAGGCCCACCTTACACGTGTCCCCCGGGTGGTGCTAAACAAGCGAAAAAGCCGAAAGAACAAACTTGGCTCCTCGCCGTGTGGTAGCGGCGTAAAAAATACCACCAACTACTTTTGCACCATGAGGCATAAAAGAAAAGAAATGGCCCCGAGTTCCCGGCGGCCCTTTAATGGAGCAGGGGTGCGAAGTGAAAGACTATGAATGTGTAAGCCCGAGACTGCTATGGATACGAATGAAAGTGGGCTTAAAGAAGTTGTTTGTTCTAGGGGTCTACGCCCCAGACATGTCTAAGCCCACTTATATCCGAGAGCAGTTTTGGGAGATGGTAAGGATGGTGCTAATGAAATGCAAGGGTAATGAAAATATTGTTATATTAGGAGATTTTAATGGAAGGGTTGGCGTGAAGAGGCTTGGTTATGAAAGGATATTGGGAACGTTTGGTGATGAATGTATAAATGAGAATGGTGAAAGCCTCCTCACCGTATGTGTGGAAAATAATCTTTTTGTGACGAACACTTTCTTTCGTCATAAGAAGATTCACATGGATCATACATGGGAAAGAGGTGGTGATAGAAGCATGATAGATTTCATAATTGTGGATGAAAGAAAGAGGAGCGCAGTGGAAGATACAAGGGTTTACCGGGGGTCCAACGTAGAGACGGATCATTACTTGGTCTTATGCCTTATAGTTAATGGTCTATTCAGACGTTGGCGGCATCGGACATCTGTGTCTACCACTGCATTACAGCGTATAAGAACAGAGAGGTTACAAGATGAAGGTGTGAACGAGAAGTTCAAATGTAGACTGAGAGAAAATATAAGTGGTATGGATGAATTGTGTATGAATGATTTAGACTTGGAGACTGTGTGGTATAATGTCAAGAAAGGTTTGGTGGATGCAGCTACCGAAGTATGTGGTGTAACAAAGAGAACGAATGAAAGGAAAAATAACACTTTATGATGGGATGATGAGGTACGGATGGAAGTTGAAGCAAAGAAGAGAGCATGGCTAGAATTACTAGCAACCAAGGCTAGTCATTCTAGCGGTATGAATGATGATATTGAAAGAAAAAAGGCAGTCTTTAGACATCTAAATAAGAGAGTATAAGAAGTAGTTGAAAGGAAAAAGCAAGAAAGAACGGATAAGAATAATAGAAGAATATCGGATAACTTCCAGGCAAATATAAAAATGTTCTGGAAATTCGTAAAAACTGCCAGCGAGCCATTCAAAACAGACTAAAATGAATGCTATACGAGACCAGAATGGCTGTATTCTGAATGACGAAGTTTCGAGTTTAAGGAGATGGAAGGAATACTTTGAAAGCGTGTTTATGAGTGATGAGACGTTTGAATTAAATGAAATATAAATTCCGAAAGAAGAGGAAAAAGATAGAGAGATAGGTATAGATGAAATAATGAAAGCAATGAAAAGTATGAAAGCAGGTAAGGCAGCCGGATATGATAGAGTATCACTCGAAATGCTAAGGGCTGGAGAGGGAGTGGTGGCAGACCTGCTGCACACCTTGTTTAATTTGTGTTGGGAACTTAAGCGGGTACCGGGAGACTGGTGCAAAGCCGTGTTAGCCTCAATATATAAGGGAAAATGATCGCAGCAGCACTGTAAAAACTATCGTGGTATCAGCCTTCTTAGCATTGTGGGAAAACTGTATGCTAAGGTGCTAATTGAAAGAGTTATGAAAGATACTGATGGAAAAATTTGGGATGTGCAAGCAGGATTTAGAATCGCGAGAACTTTTGGCCAAAACCAAAAGTTTTTGTGCGTTCGTGGACTTGGAAAAGGTTTATGACAGAGTGGACAGGGATGTGTTATGGCAAACACTGAACTCATTTGGGTTGAGCGCTGGGTTGATACAGGCATTGAAGTCTCTGTATAGGGACTCCAGTGCTTGTGTCAGGATCAACGGGGCCTACTCGGACTGGTTTGGCATCCATAAAGGTGTCAGACAGTGGCTTCTCCGTGGCTGTTCAACCTATTTATGGACAGTTGTTTGGAGAATTTGAAAGTTGAAGAATGCGGGTTAAGAATGGATGAGTTAACCGTCAAATGCCTTTTGTACGCCGATGATCAAGTCATACTTGCGTCGTCGGCGGCCGAGTTGCAAATGACGGTTACATTAATGAACAGGTCATTAAAAGAAAGGGGAATGAAAGTGAACGCAAGTAAGACGAAAGTGATGGTTTTTGAAAGAGAAGAAATAAAAAGTTATGTGAAATAAGAATAGAATGGGAGTTGATTGAGCAAGTGGATGAGTTTGTATATTTGGGATGTTTATTTAGCAGGGATGGTAGATATGATAAGGATATAGAACGACGAGTGAACGCAGGAAATAGAGTAAATGGGGCTCTACACTCTATTGTGGAAAAACAGAATGTGTCCAAAAAGGCACGTATGGCAATTCACAATGCTGTGTTAGTCCCTACTTTAATGTATGGTAGTGAAAGTTGGGTGTGGCAGAAGAAGCACGAGAGTAGAATAAATGCTGTAGAAATGCGGTCATTAAAGAGTATGTTAGGGCTGAATCTAAATGACAGAGTAGAAATTGTGTGATAAGAGAAGAGTGTGATTTGCAAGATGATGTTGTGACTAGGATTAAGAAAGGAATGCTTCGGTGGTTTGGTCATGTAGAAAGAATGAATGAGGAAAGAGTGACAAAGCAAATTTATGTGGCAGAGGTGAACGGCAGAGTCTGGAAGGGACGCCCTAGGCGAAAATTTATCGACCAAATTGGCGATATATTGAAAATGGGTCAAATTAAGAGTACCCTTAACCGACGAGCGTGTATGCGTAGGTATATTGATGTGGAGGAGGCGAGAGAGGTGTGTCAGGATCGTGCCAAATGGAAGTCCATAGTCTCTGCCTACCCCTCTGGGTGACAGGCGTGAGTGTTTATGTATATGTATGTTTATGTATGTATATGTAGTTTTACCGATTTTAT
Organism: Parnassius orleans; assembly: GCA_029286625.1. Classification (NCBI taxonomy): domain Eukaryota; kingdom Metazoa; phylum Arthropoda; class Insecta; order Lepidoptera; family Papilionidae; genus Parnassius; species Parnassius orleans. The sequence continues at coordinate 1,470,822 of JAGSMP010000320.1, forward strand.
CGCGTATGTTAACTTATTTTATATTCCCGACGTTTCGAGTACTTTACAGCACCCATGATCACGGGGGACTGAGGTGAATGACATCCCAATGTCATAGTTAATCACGGCTACCTCCAGATTAAAAATTATTAATTTTTGTTCCGATCTACGCAGTATGAACTTACAGTATCTTGAAGTCTTGCAGTTGTATGCTTGGGTTGGGATTTAATTTTATTAATTATGGGATCCCAAGCAGATGGAAGCACCCAGCCATCTTCTTTATTGAAATTAGGATGTTTTTTGATTTCAATAGCCTCGTGAATCATCCTTGGAAGGAATCGGTGTTCTTTAGCGAGGATTTGTGGTCTATCAAATCTAATGTAGTGACGGGGCCGATCCTGTACGTGTTCACAGACTGCAGACTTCCCGGAGCGTCGATTCTTCACTTCAGCTATGTGTTCGAATCGACGCTCCGGGAATTAGACACCTAACGACCGGAAAGGACAGGGCCACCCAGTGTATTATAAATAGCAACTCGATTTAATCAGTAAAAGAATTCATCACACCCTTTTATTCCGTGAGTGTTGTAAGCAGCGTCTACTAAAGGGCCAAAAAGACCTTATGGCCTTCAACAGATGGCAAAAAACCATCTTGTATAAACTAGATATAAAATACTAAAATCGATGACGAAGAGCAGCGTCGTCGGCGATACATTTGTTACTGCAATCGTCAATCCGCCTGCCAAGCGTATTGCTTATCTAAAATTCCATGTTCATCAGTGGACAAAGAAAAAGGTGGAAAAAGAAATTTTCTGGTCTTCCCAAGTCGTGAGCAAATCACTGTAACCGACTATCATATATAGGGTTGTTATTTTTTTGGCATCATGGAGCAAACGAGCATGACACTGAAAAGTACAGGATTTCTCTATTTTAATTCGTTATAATTAAAAAAAAATCGTTCTCATTTTAGTTCAACATCATTATATTTAGACTTAAAACTATATTTTGTTACAGGCTTTACTGCAGGCAACATATACCTAATATGTTTTTGTGATTTGACAGTTACATATGGCACCCTCTACAAGACTGCCACGGATGTGCTCGTTTCAGAAATGATTCTTAATCACAAATAAATTAAGGTAACAAATAAAATACATAAAATAAGTAAGATTCTACAATTTCTGACGTGTACAGTTGAAGTAACCATTTATTGAAATTATTTAAATGCTCTATGATTTGTTAACATCATTTCGCTGATAAATTGGACAATTCACCATGCTATTAACACCATTAAACAATAATTACTAATCTATCCATCGTTAATAACGTATGCGTAAACAAAGATGTTAATTACATTTGAAATCAATTTTCATATTTAATAAAGCCAATTACCACGATTTTGCTTAAAGTATATAATGAATTTTAATTGCATACTTACTGCATTTATAGCTTGTCAAAGAAATCGTCAGTAGACAACATTTTTTAACTATTTTAAGCCTGTGCTCGACTACTATCCCACCTGATGGTATTTGGCGATGTAACTAAAGTTGTCAAGCTAAGTCAGTGCACTTGGTAAAGTGCACTAACTTAGCTGGACAAAAGCCTACTCATACTTGCTTTGAAACACCCAAACTGTCGGATGAAAACCATAACGCTTAGCAAATATTCCACTCCCTTGCTGTACGCATCATAAACGACGAAGCAAACCGTTTGTTTCAAATACGAGGTATGTAGATGTCACATCGCTCAGGGTCATTTGTTTTGTTGACAGATGGTGACTCTGAAAAATGTTTTGGATTTAAATATTTTATTATCTAAATTCTTTGTTCTAAATGTCGTATCTTTAGCATTGGTATAGAGATAAATCGAATGAAAATACACATCAACAACGGGGAGCAGAATCAATAGTGCGAGTCTGGTACTGCGCCTAGGAATCCGCCTGCCAAGCGTGGCATCAAATGGCATCAATCCTCCTTGCAACGAAACTAAAAAAAAATTCTATTATAAAATCTTTTCAAATAACTCTCCAGAATCATGCTCGAAATTTCTAAGCGGGATAACATTGTACTGAAGATATCCGCAGTAGAAAAAGAGTAATTGACATAGTCCAGCGGAATAGTGACCTGAATAGGCAACGGGCCGGGCATATAGCTCAAAGAACCGACAATCGTTGGGGAAGAAGCCTCGTGCCGACAAACGCAGTGTTCGGCAAACCCCCACGAGATAGAGTGACGACCTGATTGAACACTCAGATAGTTGATGACCGTACTTTGTGGCAATCGACGGTAATCGAGGAGGCCATAAGCCAGTATAGCAGGCCATAGGCCATTATCGGTAGGCTTGAGGTGGGCTGTAGTGATAGTGATATTTTTTTTATAGAATAAAGTAGACAAACGAGCACACAGTCCATCTGATGGTAATTGGATACTGTGGCCCATAGACATCTACATCTATCCTTGATTAAGAATCAAAATGCAGATGCGTTGTCACCCCTGAGGACATGGAATGCCTCGTTTCCAGTAAAAAGGGTATCCGGTCCTCTACACTCACCATACGAAACACAGCAACATTAAGCTGCTGTTTTACGATGGTTATTATGTGAGAGCGTGGTCCTACCCTAGTCGAAGCGACCCATTCGTGCTACAACCATAATATAGCATGGCTCTACCACGTAAAAAAATATAGTGATATTTTTAACATTACATTAGGAATAGTACCTTAAGCTGGTTAACTTTCACACAACATAATTTTGTAAGTCAATAGAAAGCCCATTTTGGCTTTGCATAAAGACTAGTTGCGTCTAAATAAACAAGTAGCAATAAACAAGTTTTACAACGTAAACAAATCCTTTTACTACCCAACTATTGTAACTAAGCTCGTTAATGTTGCCTGCAAAACATAATCATACAAGCTTTGGAAAAAAATTGTTGCTTTAATACACTAACCTAATATATTAAAATTAATACTTTTAATAAAAATTAAAATACGATATGAAAAAAGTGAAAGGAATAAAATAAATTCCACATAATTGCTTCTGAAGTGGGGGCTTATTTACACAGTATATCGAAAAATTACAGTACCGGCTTCAGTCGAGTCGAGCTACTATGTAGAAATTATTTTATTATTTTTAGTTCTAGCACAGAATAAATAATAGTACAAGAAGTTCTAGTCAGATTTTATTTCTTACTAGCGACCCACCTTAGCTTCGCCTGGGTAGGATCTATTAAGTTGTTGTTATTTAGATTTAAAATAATCAAAGACCATTTATTTTATCAACTTTTCATCTTTTTTTAATTCTCCAAGTTATTAAGATAAAATATAGCCTAAATTACTCCTGGCATTGCTCTCTATCTGTTTGAAAGAGTTTCATTACAATCAGTTCAGCCATCCCGAATATTAGACAAACAGACAGACGGACAGACAGACAGCCAAAAATAAAAAAATGATTTTCATGTCTAAATGGCATGCAGATAGCCCCCTCAGCTCATTATGAGGCAGTTATTTCGATATTACAGACGGACACTTCAATTTTATTTATATGTGTAAATTAAAAGTCCAATTTTTTGACGTTTTTGAGTGACCACGGGGTTCATTTTCAGGTCGAAATTTCCAGAACGGAAGCGGGCAAACCAATAACAGCTGGTGCGTTCGTTTGTAGTATTCGCTCCGTAAATGTCGTTGATGTTGCGTGCCGCTTGTGCCGCGTTGCTGCCACGACGGTACTCTTATTCCATAAATACTCGAAATTTTAACGTATTCATGATGACAAAAAATATTCAAATGCTATGAAAACGTAATGAAGAATTAAAGGCTATTGTGGAAGCGGATCCATCACAAAGCACTTCAGAGATAGCTGCAGGCTTCGGGGTAAGTGATAAAACTGTATTAATCCACTTGAAGCAAATCGGGAAAGTAAAAAAACTTGAACGATGGGTACCTCATGAATTGAGTGAATCGAACTTGCAAACACGCGTCGACTGCTATGTTACTTTGCTCAACCGACACAATAATGAAGGGATTTTAAATAGAATCGTTACTTGTGATGAAAAGTGGATACTGTGCGATAATCGGAAGCGCTCGTCGCAATGGCTGAACCCTGGAGACCCAGCCAAATCCTGCCCTAAACGAAAATTGACTCAGAAAAAGTTACTTGTGAATGTTTGGTGGACTAGCGCCGGTGTCGTTCACTACAGCTTTCTAAAATCTGGCCAAACGATTACGGCAGAAATCTATTGTCAGCAACTGCAAACCATGCAGGAAGAACTAGCTGCTAAACAACCGAGATTGGTCAATCTCTCTAGGCCACTGCTGCTTCACGACAACGCAAGACCACACACTGCACAACAAACAACCACTAAGTTAGATGAGCTATAATTGCAATGTCTGCGACATCCACCGTACTCCCCGGACCTTGTTCCAACAGATTACCATTTTTTCCGGAATTTGGACAACTTCTTACAAGGAAAATAATTCAACTCCGATGCGGCAGTCAAACCGCCTTCAAAGAGTTTATTGATTCTCGCCCCAATGGTTTTTTTAGTAAAGGAATCAATGAACTACCTATGAGATGGCAAAAGTGCATAGATAACAACGGTGCATACTTTGGTTAATTAAATATATTTTACAAAAAAAAATTGACTTTATATTCCTCCCGCACAAAACGCCAATTTCATATGTAAGGACCTAATATTAATTTGTATGTGACAATGATTATGAAGTAGTTTTATTATTAATCAAATTTTAATAAAGGTCTTTATATTCAATATCCTATCCAGAATTTATGCTTCTTCTAACATAGTAACCATTTCCGAGAAACTAATCGCAAATATTATAAGCAAGTATTGTACATTCACAGGCCGGTAATGGAAAGCAGCATCACTAGTATGTCTCTGCGTTAACAACTTTTTCTCCAATAGCCAACTTCACCCGCACATGGCACACCCTGTTAAACAACAAACAATGCTCAGACAACTGCATTAAAAACGAATATCGCGTAATATGCGTTTCTCTAGGAATTTCTTGCCACACACCACCACCACATTGTAGAATTTACTGTCATAAGCAGTTTTTCGGACAACACTACTTGGGATCTCCAAGAAGACACTACTCATTTCTTAAAGGCAACAAATCTGCAATTCCTTTAGTGTTGCGGATGTTGATGGACGGCGGTGTTTACTTATCATTAGGTAAGCTGCAAGCTCGCTGGCCCCTCTCTTCTTTAATCCAAATCTCACCGCCTCGTGAGATTTAGATTTGACAAAATATTTTTGACCATGCATGGGCATGTGCGACCAAATTTTCTAAGTAGTATTTCCTATGTCCAGCAGTATATTTAAAGAGGATAATGGTGACACAAACACAATAATTTTATATCTGAGTCTAGACAATCCGACCCGACGAAGATTTTAAATAGTAGTCTATTTCTATTTATTTATTTATAAAATTGAAATAACAAACGAACTTACAGTCCACCTGATGGTAAGTGGCTACTGCAGTCCATTGACACCTGCCACCAACTATAAACGAAGAACGGTACAACACATTATCGCTTGTGAGTATTAAGGTAGAATGCCTCAAAGGCTGTAATTATTTCTAGCTTTCTGTACCGTTCAGACTGAAACACATCAGTGCATGTACTGCTGCTTGGTGGAGGAAGAAGGTGGTACCTACCCAAAAGAACTCCCAGTCAGAAAGTACTACCACCTAATAAACATCACACTTTTTTCTTATTATATCATGAGAAAAATTCAAAAAAAAAACAAGATAAGGCGAATTTAGAACAACCCACGTCTCAAACGATTTGCGCCTGGTCACATAAACATGGAGTCGATTATTTAACAATAAGGATGGCCGTTCATTTCGCACATCCTTTGATAGCTCAACGATAAAGGGGTTGCGAGGTCAATCGAGTGCAAACGACGCATTATCTAGCTAATCACATGATGGACTCTCTCATATGAGAAAGGAGACGTTGTCCGGCGCTGGCTATATTTATTCGCCTGTTCTGACACGGCCCATTTCAAGATGTTGTTTTCTTGATTATTAACCGATTTCAAAAAGGAGGAGGTACCCAATTCGACTGTATATTTTTTTTATGTGTGTTACCTCATAACTTTTTTCTAGATGAACCGATTTTGATGATTCTTTTTTTATTTGAAAGCTGGTGCTTTTCATGTGGTCCCATATAAATTTGATCAAGGTGTGACCAGTAGTTTTTCAGTTATACTTAATAATTTAAATTGAAGTCGGTTGTACAAATTTTTTATTTTTACCACTTGTTTTCGGAATTTATTTCGTGGCAAGTTTTTTTTAAATTCATTTTAAAACGATTTTTGACGTGATTAATAAGTGTAAGGATAACCTAGGAAGTAGATTTTGCTTGGGAGAGGCTCATATGCAACAGGTGGCTATTATTATGGCTATTATAAAAAATGAATGGTAAAGTGTTCGTACAAACCGAGGCACTATAAAAAAACATTAAAATTTATATGATGTGTTTGACCAAGCAAAAACAATCCTCTATTTCTATTTAACCTCTATTTCGCTTAAATGTCTTTTTAATCCTTTTGACCTAGTTCCAAAAAACGAGAAGATTTTTATATTTGACGCGTGTGTTTTTATTGGTTTTCATGTACTCGTATACTCATCGATTTATGAATGCTGCAAAGCAATCGCGATATCGAAATAAGTTAATTCATGAGAAATATTGACAATTTTCGAGTAATTTTAAAGAAAAATACATTCTTGCTGTTATTGCATGTAACGAAATTATATGTTAAGAATTCTCCGAGTGTTGAGTGTTATGTACTATGGTGATAATGTCATAACTCCTTACATGCGAGAGCACTTTAAAATTAATTTCATTTATGAAACCAGATCTTTCTCAATGGACATTAAAATATGTAAAGAACCTCATGCGTGACTGGAATGTGGTGAACTCTATTGCCTAAGTGTTTGTCGAAAATACTCAAGTACCTTTCATAGTTTCTTTAAAGAATACTTACTTTGTGTTTACACCCAACATTTGTTAAGAGCCCGCCGCGCCGCCTGAATATCTACGTAATTTTCTGATTTTGAGATAGCGACTTTCTATCGAATGTGACTGTTTAATATGTATAATGAGATAAGCACGATAAAAATGTAAAAGGCATCTGCTTGAAATCTTGCCTCAAATATTTTGTTTCTATAATTTTTAAATATTTTTTATCTGGGGCTCTCTTAGATCTTGTTCGAGAACTTGCAAGCCTACAAGCCCACCTAAATACTATTATCTCTGATCCGATGAACCTGAATATCGGTTTATTTCTGGAGTTTTGTTATAACTCTCAATATCATCTTTATTTATTGGAGTTTATTGGAGTTTACTCCTCAAGAATCGTTTCATATGTAGCGATGTAGCGCACGGTATGAAAAATAGATGGGTAGTAAAATCAAGCGTTAACAAAAAGTGAAGCCGTTATGGTGTGCCTCTGCGCAACATACTCGCGCATCTCATCTATATATATCTATATGCATATGCATATATATATATATATATATATATATATATATATATATAATTGGTAAATACAAATAACTATTAATATATACGTCTGTTTATACATAACATGGATGAATCATGAACCAACTTTTGTTTTGAATAAAATTAATTGTTTTCATCGCGTATAATTTTCCCTTACTCCTTACCCCTACTAAATGGTAAGATATCTACTAGGTGGTAGAATTCCCTTTGTGCCTGGGAGTATCGTCTGCGTATACACCACTCTCTTACCTATTTATGCCGCCAGTAGCAGTGCTTGCACTGCTGTGTTCCGGTCTGGAGGGTATGAAGAGCCAGTATATAGTTACAGTATAGTTGCAGTATACTATAATTACAGCCTGGAGGCTTTCATTTTAGTCCTCAGATGTAACAGCGCATCTGTAGCTTTCTTAGTTTGAAGTTGGCTGCAGGTGTCCATGGACTGCAATAGCCACTCACCAACAGGTGGACTGTAAGTTTGTTGGTTACTTCAGTTTTATATTTAAAAAAAAAACATAACAACGGAAAAATCGGTTGTTCAAATACTACTTCAGTTCTTTTACAATTTAAAACATACTGGCAACCTGGCAACCAGCTCTGTAAAGGAAGTTTGAGCATAAATTACATAATATAAAAATTGCTTGTCCCCCATTCAACATCAGTTAACAAGGCGTACGACTCTTTTCAATGCGTTTGAAAAGGTATTCTAGATCCATCTATCTATTTGCGATTATATATGTCACTAAAAAGGGAGATTTTTTAACTATTATGTAAACCAGTGTTTAACCGCTATCACATATGATGATGAGTGGTGATGGCAAAGCGCACTGACTTAGCGTAAGAAAAGCCTATTTACTATTGCCTTAAAGACACCCACATTGTCATCGTCATTTCAGCCTATCAAAGTCTACTGCTGAACCTAGGCCTCCCCATAGATGGCCAAACAAGGGGATGTTTGCCATAGTTGCCACGCTTGGCAGGCGGGTCGGCAACCGCAGTGTTTATTTTCTCATGGTAGGAAGACGACATCCACGGGACGATAAGGGTTAGTGAATATTTTTAACCTGCCACTACACGGTCAACCACATTGGTTCGAAAGCGTGGTATGTGGGCATCAAAATTGTGGAGACTAGCCGGGCGTCTGGTTGTCCGATGGTAAAACGGAAAGGGATGAATAAAGTCATGCAAATCTTGCGCACACTCAGATTAAACACGGATGAAATAAAATGGTTTGTTCAATAAATCATATTCATCATCATCATCATTATTACAGCCCTTAACAAGTCCGCTGTCAGCAGCTATGTTCAGACATAGCCCTGCATCCATCGACTTCCTGCATGTCTTACCAGATCGTTACACTATCTAGTGGGGGGCCGCCCCACACTTCGCCTACTGGCACGAGGTTGCCACTCGAAAACCTTTCTTCCCCATCGGTTATCGGTTGTTCGAGCTATATGGCCGGCCCATTGCCACTTCAGATTACTAAGCCGTTGGGCTACGTCGGTTACTCTGGTTTTACTGCGGATATCCTCATTTCTAAGTTTATCACATAAAATCACAATAAATCATATTAATTATTTCTAATTAAAATGTAACTGTATACAAACATCACCACACTTTTATTTCATCAATTTATGAAGTTTTTCGGATAAAATATAGCCTAGGTCATTTCTGGCATTGTTCTCTACCTTTTGTGAAGTTTGATTACATTCGGTTCAGCCATTCCGAAGATTAGCCCGAACAGACAGACAGGCAAACAGGCAGACACATAGACAGATAATTTTTTTGGAAATGGTCATTCATGTCTTATCCATGCAAATAACTCCCTGAGCTCAATAAAGGGCAGTTATTTCGATATTACAGAAAGTTACTTCAATTTAATTTATATGTACAGACATAGATTATATACTTACATACATATTTTTGAATTTCACAGTGACAAATATACAGTCAATGTAAAATTTGTCCTAGGCAAAAAACGATCCAGAACGGAATGATTATAGATTTTTTTTTATAGGATAAGGGTGGCAAGCGAGCACACAGTCTACCCGATGGTAAGTGTTTGCTGTGGCCCATAGACATCTACATCTATCCTCGTTTGCGAATCAAAATGCAGATGCGTTGTCAGCCGTGAGGACTAAGATAGAATGCCTCTTTTCCAGTTAAAAGGGTCTCCGGTTCTCTACTCTCACCATAAGAAACACAGCAGCATTAAGCTGCTATTTTACGCTGGTATTCTATGAGAGCGTGGTCCTTCCCCGGTCGAGCCGACCCATTCGTGCTACAACTATACAATTAATACATCTGCAGCATGGCTCTACCACGTCAGAAATCTAGTTCTGCATCTAGTTAGAAAATAGATCTTACCGCAAATTTATTTTCACGCATTACAATTATTTTTATTCTATTGTTTCCAGTCTTGACATTGTGATGTCCTTCAATTTTTACGCTCGAGTTATAATATATTTTATTATAATGGAAATCATTATTAACAATAAACAACGCTTGCTCAAGTAATGTACATATTTATTTGATCAAGTGGCCCCTACGACCAATTTACGAAGCCACTGCTCTCCTTGTCTCGTGCATGCAATAGGATTATATTTTATTAAATGTTCCGGTGATTGGGAGATCTTTTTAAACTGGTGAAAAAATTACCTTGTACGGCAAATTCAATATCGTATCGAAGTGCAGCTAACTAATTAATAATTAAAATTATTATGTATATAACAATTGTGTCAACGGAATTTTTGCTTTAGAATAAGTCGACATAGCCTTCCTGATGTCACAAAATACTTGTATTTGTGTGTAAGCGCCTATGAAAAAGTTATTTACTACAAACATTCAGTGAATAAAAAATCTCAAAAAAGAATGAATACTGAAGAGAATTATTATCCCTAAAGATCATTAATATAACATAAAATAATGATTTTTGGGCTGATGCTTGCTTATAACCTAAATACTGTTGATAATCTGACAAAATAGAAGAAACAGACGTCATAACAAGTGGATGCTATGTATTTTCATACTTCTACCACTTCGCTATTCCCATCTCGTGTTCCGATTTGCGTAATTTTAGAAAGAATTTGCTTTTTTGAAAAAATCACATACATTGGAATCGTCCAAAACGTTTATGAGTCTTTCAATAAGTTTTCTTATTTTGCTTATAATATAATCCAGAAATTTCACTTAAAAAACCAGTTTTAAACTTTTTAATTTGAAGATGCGACTCGCTGATTCGGCACGAAAAATTCACAATGACATGAGGCGTATAGTGTTGCCATTGGGAGCTGATATAGATTGGGATTCCAGTAAAAATCTTATTTTTCCCCCGGAAGGTTAAAATTCGTGTGATTCGGTCCGTCAATTCATGACTACATAGTATACAAACAGAGGAGGCGTCAACGAATATAATTGAAAGAGGTGTAACAGTTTTCATTAAGCCATCATTTTATATACGAGACCAAACTCTTAAGTTACGTTAAAACTATGTTAAATGAAAGCAAACAATTATTGCAATTTGAAAGTACAACCAGTGCGTATTATCAGGGATATGGATTTGAGGCGTAGTCCTTCACTGCTGGCCGTAAGAGGGAGGTCAAGGCCACTCAGGGAGCTATTGTTAGGGCTATGCTCTGAGTTTCTCTGCGTAATAGGCTTGTGAATGAGTGTATCCGCAGTTAACCCAGAGTAACCGACATCTTAAGAAGGTAGAATTATTTTTAATTTACCTTCTTACCCATCGGTCGCGAGTTTTTCAAGCTAAATGGGTGACCCATTTACACTTCAGTCTACAGACCGTTACATCAGTTACTCTTGTTGTTTTGCAGATATCCTCATTACGGATTTTATCAAGCAAAGTAAGAATTGATTTCAATTCCTTTCAGTAAAACAAGTTAACATTAAATTTCACATTATCTTTATAGAGTATGTTCTCTCGGTTTGTTTTCCGAATCAATATAACCGTAAATTATTGTCACAAAATTCGGATAGTAGCCCTGATCTTATTTCTTATATCATTGTCATTGTTTTCATCTTCTTCCTCATCACTGAAGAAATAAACAGTCTACAGTCCTGTGGGACATAAGCTTCCAAAAAAGGAAAATGAAAGAAAATGTTTTGATGCAATTTTGTGAGAGGGTTTTCAGTAAAATTCATCGTGAAACTCCAATTCTTTCTTGTTGTATATAGAATAATAATGCACATTGTACAAATTAAAGTTTAACACGTCCTCCAGATTGAATCAGCCAGTCTCAACGCAGACTAGCCACCTACGCAGGACGGGATTATAGTGCCTAAGTATAGGTGCAAGCACAGGTGCATTCTCTATTCCCTCACTCTCATAGTCCGATGGGACGGTAATCCGACACGACCGGAGGGAGATCAGGCTTTACGTGCTTTCCGGGGCACGGGATTGAAATACCGCCAACTTCCGACTCCAGGCTCCTACTGATAATTTTTTGCCAGAAAAGACCCAATGACTGATTTTGGCCCGATCCGAGATTCGAACCCCCAAAGAGGCAGTCAAGTTGAACTGACTTAGATTGTAGACAATAGACTTTGCAGTTTGTCATTTCTCCCATTGAATGTAGGTGGTAATTTAAGTGACTTCGCTGTGGCACTACCGTGCTTAAGCACACTGTGGACATGAAATTTTATGGCACTAGATGGTACTTCATCTGACGAGTCGCCGTGCAGCAAAGCGTGTTGCTACGCTTCAGAACTTTGAAATAAAACAAAATATTTTATTCTGTTTCAGTTTCTGTGTCACTTATTACTTTTATGACACCCACAAGATGTTCTGGGGTAGTGGATTCTCTTACGCCGCCACCATACGACGGAAAGGTAATAAATAAAATATTTATTAAACTAGCTTTTTACCCGCGGCTTCGCTCGCGTGAGCTTGAATTTAGGAACATTATTACATGCTGTTCCGTGCCAAATTTAGCGAAATTCGATCACTTCTATTAGAAATAGATGATTGATATTTGGCATAGATATAATATACAGGAACACGTGAATATATATGTCTAGAAACACTAACTATTTTTTATATCGGACGTGTCTTCCGATGTATCCATAAGAAAGGTAAATTGTCTTGGAATCAAAATTTATTATTATTATTATTTACATTTTACTCTTTACATTCATTCATAATTAAAGGTAATTTAGTTTTAACAAAATAATGATGAATTTCATGGTCTTCTATCAATTTACGGTATAATGTTTATTTGAGATATTTTATTCATATCATTGGTCCTATTCAATATTGATTGGCACCATAAAGTAGATGTAGATATTTTTTTTACGTTCGAGTAGACTTCAAAATTTTATAAATGCAGTTCTATAATGATGTATACTACACATGGAATAAAACTAATATTACGGATTTTATCACGTTTAATTTCACCTTTTTTTACGTGGGGTTTTTTTACGCATCTTTGGATGAAAGTTCCATAAAAACCCGCGTAAAAAACATATCGTTGATGTGAAGCACCGACGCTCCGGGAAGTCTAAAGTATGTCAACATGCTTAGTATCGTTCCAACCATTATATCGGATCTGATAGACAACAAATCCTTGCAATAGAACACCGATTCCTACCAATGATGATTCGCGAGGCTATTGAAATTAATAAACATCCTAATTTTATAGGAGAGATGGCTGAGTGACAATTAATGGGGTAGTGCTATGTTCATTTCAGTGGACTTTTGCAACTCTTAATATTTACGGTAGAGTGAAAACAAAAAAGTAACATACCTGAAAATATGAATGAAATAAAAACTGCATATATTGCCCCATGAAAAGTAAAAAAGTAGCAGCTTACATACATGTTACTACTGCCACAGGCCGCAGAGAGTTTTTGGCCAAAAAAAAAGGTGTTCGCTGCGCTGATTCCAACGCGGGATGACCTCAACTGGGAAACTTCTCAGATATGCAGGTTTTCCTTCACCGCCGAGAACGTGGTAAATCGACACTTCAAATTGCAATTAAAATATATGCTAAAATATATAATAATGCTTACGTACCATGAAATTTAAGTTTTAATCAGTTTGCCTTTGACAAGTAAAATAAAATCTGCTTTCTGTAATTAAAGTATTTTTCCGCAAGAGCCTGTTCATTTACATATACTCATATGAGTTATGAAACCAGGACTGTCACAAATATCTTAATATGTCTGAAAATATGAAAGCTATCTTAAATTATAAACTAATTTATATCTCATTAAAGGTAAAAAAGTAAAGTAGCAGCTAATATACGTCTCACTATCTAGTTTGAACTTTACACAATTAACATAAAACTTATTTTACTATGTACAATTTCGTTACAAAAAATAATTTCCATTCCATTCCACCGCAATGTAAAGCTTCGGGCAAACTGAGGCGAATCCCGCGCGGGACGCGGGACGCGCATCTGCGCGATTCGCTCGCTCGCTTAACCTCCCAAACTGAGGTGAATCCCGCACGTCATTATTTTTGGTTTCTTAATAGGAAAACATGTATTTTGATATTGAAGCTGAGGTTTTGTTGTTATTAGCATTAACTGAAGAAGAATCTCAAGATGTGAGGAAGAAAAGATTAAAATGATATGAAGATAATGATACTTGCATTCTACACAACTTTCTAAAAACAAAAAAACTACTAGACGACGTTACCTTGACAGAACCCAACTCTGTGGCCCATGCATTTGAATTGTTAGAAAGGGATATCAGAAGAAGTACGAATAGTGCATTTGAAATAAGAGATAATTTTGTTCGGTACTTCAACAATAATAGAATTTAATTTGATTTAATTGAAGATAATTAGTTCAGTAAGACAACGGTCATAATATAATGTATTCAAGGTTTTTATTTTAATTTATAATAATGGTTGTTCTTATAAAGCCCGCCAAAATCTACAAGTGAAAGTCCCGTGATTAGCGTTCGAGATTAGCTCGGACAAACAGACAGACAGACCGAAAGACAGAAACAAAAATTTTATTAATATTTATAGATGTTATATAAAACAAAGTCATTTATAACTTGAGAACGGGTGGACCGATTTTAATGAAATTTGGTACACAGATAGTAGTTTATAACATGGATTAACACCTAGAATACTTTTTATCCCGGTATGATGTTCCCGTTGAATAATTACAGAACTTCACGCGGGCAACACCGCGGGCATTAGCTAGTAGATAATAATAATAATAACGACAATGTGGAATGTAGTTTGAATACAAAAAAGTACATAGGTAATATGATTTACTTACCACTTGTATCGAACTCGGTTCCCATTGCGTCCCATACCCATACCCTATCTTTTTTCCTATTATTTTTATAGTCTTCGTGGCTGAGGTCGTATAGAATCTTGTTTTCTTTTACTTTTTGTAAAAATAATTCAAGGTTCAACGACATTTCGAAAAATCAGGCACTATCCCGCGTATATTTCGCTGCAGCACGTGCGACTATTCGCGCCAATGTGAACACTTCCATACAAGTTAGCTGACGCAATCGGCGCGAGCGAATCGCGTCCCGCGTCCCACGCGGGATTCGCCTCAGTTTGGCCGAAGCCTTAATTGAGACTTAACTTTATCAATGGCTTATCATTTTAGTTTATTTAGAAGTAAGTAGATGGCGCTATTATTAGAAGAAATGATGAAAGCTAAAACTGTACTATCTAATAATATCAGCGATAGAAGCGAACATTTATTTATTATATCAGTAAGGCATAAAGTGATATTAATTCTATTAAAAATTCTGTTTCTGTTAAAAAAATACGCTAACAGCGCCGCTAGCGGTGAAAACCGATTCAATGATATCATCATATGACCATATCATGAAATAGCAACGTTGTGTTTAGTTATTAATATCTTCAAACGATTTCTATTCATTGATTTAGTCAAGCTATATCATGACATGGTCAACAAACAGTGTTAAATATCATGAAATTACATCATTTCACGAAATGATAGACTACTTTATGATATATGATCAATTCTACGATATGGCCACGACATATATAAAAATCTCTTTAATAAAACTATAATGATAATGAAAATATTGCAATAATTGCAGACAGACCAGTTTTAATTACTTTTTCTAGATTAGTTGTTTTCATATTTTTGATAGACGTCACTATTATCTATTGAAATTATTACTTTTAAAATAAAATAACAAAAATACTAAAAAACCAAACGTTAGAATTTTTAAATAATTTTAAAAATCTAATTATTTAAACATATAAATGTAAATTATTTATATTATTTAATTTATTAGTAACTGAAGGCAAAATATACTACTTTTTCCATTTGATAATAGATGACGCTGTTTTAATAACTAAATCGGTGAAGTTTCAAATTATTTTACCAAGGTTATAACCTTATAACTATATTTAAAACTTTATTTATAAATATGGTATTTATTTGAAAAACACCCGTCATCCCGCCTATAACTAAGATATAATAGAAAATTAACATCTAAAGGGAGGAAAATACTTAACCTTTTTTTTTGAAGTTCCGTAATCGGATAAAAGGTAGCCTATAAGTTGCCCCAGGTTACTCACTACCTATATACAAAATTTCATGTAAATCGGTCCAGTCGTTTTTGCGTGAATCCGTAATACACAGACAGACAGACAGACAGATAGACAAAAATTCTAAAAACCACTAATTTAGCCTCAGAATCCTTTATTTAGTCCCCTGGACTTGTTTTTTCAAGAATATATTAGAATTACAGACACGACTTTTCTACAGATTTATTATATGTATAGATACTAAATTGAATAAAATATTTTCATTTAGACTTAGACTTTAGACTTAACATTAAACAGAACAACTATCTAAATACCTAATTACTATTAACACCTATAAAGCCTATAAAGATTCAGTAGGGCTAGCGATAATTAGTCTCATTTAATTTTTAAAGTAAGCCGTGGTAGCTCAGGGGCTTAGCGCTCGCAGTAAATTTCACAGTACGCGAGCAACCCGGGTTCGATCCCCGCCGACACCAATGAAATTGTTAATTGCAATTTTAAGTGCTGATTTACCACGTGCTCGGCGGTGAAGGAAAACGTCGTGAGGAAACGCGCATGTCTGAGAAATTGAAATAAAATATATGTGAAGTCCGCCGACACGCATTGGAGCAGCGCGGTGGAGACTTCCTAGCCCTAAAACCCTCTTAGAAGTGAGAGGAGGCCTGTGCCCAGCAGTGGGACGTATATAGGCTGTAACTTTACTTTACTAATTTTTAAAGAGTACAAATCATATTTATGATCTGTGATGTAGAGATACTATATCAAATGCTTCACGCTGATCCAAATAAAAAAATAATACTTACATATGGTTACAAACTTATAAAATCAAATCATAGATAGTTAATTACATTATAAAATAAATTTCATCGAAGCCTAACGTTACGTTTTTTCGACTATGTAAGGTCACAACTAAACACGACATATGTATATTATTAACGGAAATAAGTCAGCTCGTAGCCGGGGGAAGCTGCGAACATTGACCTTTGTGTTCTCCTTCGGAACACCTTGAGCGTAGACGTCTAATGTTGTAACTGTGACGTGTTATGCAAACAAATAGACCTATTCAGTCGGTTGTGTATCACATCTCGGGTTAACTGCAGCCTTAAGATACATTAACGGCCCGGTAATGACCTATATTTTTACGAGCGCGTAACTTTCAACAAAAAAAAATGTCCTTACGTTGCGATAAGAGAATGACGATGATCAGTTTCAACCACAGTGAAAAAAGATAATGCCTTCAGATTTTTAGTTTTAATCACGGGGAACTTTCAAAAGTCGAAGAATGTTTAAATATATCATATTATGCTATAACCATACCACAAGCTTAGATTATTTATCTAAGACTACAAGTACTGGTTGTGACTCGTAATCATTAATAATTACATTAATTATAAGAAGTTAATTGATAACAGGTCTAATATGCCTGATCCAGTATTTTTTGGAATGGAAAATATGAATGATAAAATATTATGTTGAAGACTGTTATCATGTATCAAAATCGGGCTCATGATAAATGTCGCCTCTGAACACGTTATTACAGAAGATTAATCAACATCGACTGGCTACAAATCTGTCAACCGGTCTTCAATTCAATTCTGTCAATCACTTGCTTAAAATGGTAAAAAAATTACGACAGAACTCACTCTGCCGTAATTGAAGACTGATTGTAGGTTATTCGTGTTACTTTGCAATTACTCCACTTGGTGTTCGCGCGCATTAATCGAGTAAAACCAATTGTTATTATTTCTCTAAAATATTATTCTTTCTTAAATCTAAATATTGATTACTGAAGTAGTTAGTTGGATAGTTGAACTTGTTTAAGAAGCAATAAAAGAAAGTATAATATCCACATTTTTATGTATTCGATTTTACCCCAATTTCCCCAAATTAAAGACCTATATGGATTTTTGAGACCATTTACCATCAGACGTAAACTGCTCATTTTCCACTCTTACTGAAATATAGAAAAGTGTGTGCTTTAAATGCAACATAGCATTTTTGTACAGAGTTTTGTCAACACTAATCGAAGAGTTAAAGTTGGTTGGTGGTTACAGATTAACTCTGTCGCTTATCTGTAACCACGATTAACTTTTGGCTGTTGTCCTTGCTTGTGCGTACTCGTTATTCAAATAGAACATGTAATAAGGATAGTAATGGCTTCATTAAATCGTTATTTATAACCGCATCTTTATGGTTCGTTTGTTCACGTGACTAGAATACACTTACCGCATCCAGGCTTCAGACAGTGACACATTTTACGTGCAAGTGTTTCCATTTTTTGATACATAAAGACATGGGTATTTTTAGACTTTACAAACTTTTACTTAATAAGTACTAGATTTTTCTGGCCTGTATCGTGAGAGGCTATGGGACTTAAAGTTACAGCCCAAATAAGTCCCACTGCTGGGCACAATCCTCCTCTCACTTCTGAGAGGGTTTTAGGGTAAGAAAGTGTCCGCCGCGCTGCCTCACTGCGTGTTGGCTGACTTCAAATATCTTTTGAAATATTTTTTTTATTTCTCAGACATGCAGGTTTCCTCACGATGTTTTCCTTCACCGCCGAGCACGTGCTTAATCAGCACTTAAAATTGAGAGCGCTAGGCACCTGAGCTACCACGGCTCTGTGAAGGTATGGGAAATGCAAGAGCATTCTTATAGCTTCTTAGATTGCAGTATAACCAATGCCGTTTACGCCAGAAGATAAATAGTCGAGATGGGCCGAATATGGATTTCACCGAATACGAATATTCAGCTGAAACTTCGGTAAAACTTTCACCGAACCGAATATTCAGCCGAACATTATTCGGCAGGATTACCTCGTTACCTAACCAATTCATGTCGAAACTTGTTTACGTAAAGCGCGCGGGATTAGCACCGGACCCTGCCCCTCACTCCCCCGCCATACCTGACATATTATTGCATCTAGGGATGATCGATGTCCCAGAAAAATCGATGATGACATCGATGTTGGCATCGATAGCTCAACATCGATGTTCGATGTTTATCCTACTCAAAACATCGATGTTAGCCATTATCGATGTTTTTTGCACATATATTTAATAGGTTAGAATTAGATAAATAAAAAATAGTCATGTTGTTTATGGTTTATAATTAAGGAAATAAAATAAATTAATAAACAATGTAGTGTAAAACAGTAATTAAAAAAATTTGGAAGAAGTTTAAAATATCTAGTTCATTTGTTATATAGTCCAATACTTTTGCCGATTGATTGAAGAAATAGTAATTTTGACAAAGAAGTACCTTCCAATATGTTTCTCTGTTGATAAAGAGTTGAGCCAGCTTTTAAAAATAATTTAAAATTAAAAAATTTGTACAAACGACTTCAATATAAATTATTAAGGATAACTCAAAAACTATTGGTCAGACTTTGATCAAATTTATATGGGACCACGTAAGAAGCACCAGCTTTCAAATAAAAAAAGAATCATCGAAATCGGTTCACTCAGAAAAAAGTTATAAGTACACACATTAAAAAAGAAGAACATACAGTCGAATTGAGTTCCTCCTCCTTTTTGAATTCGGTAGATAACCGCTTAGATGGCGTTGATGTAGGGATTGTGGTCAAATATCTCACCGCAAGTTTATTTATTTTATTTTAGATAGGTAGAACCAATAACATTGTTCTAAACGTACATTGGATTTTGTTTAAGATCAACCATCGGATATTTTAAAAAACAACCGACAAAGAAACAGACAACCAACAATGACACCACAGAATAACAAAGCGAAATCAGTGACAACTGCGACATTACAGTTGACACTTGACAGTTAAATTTGTACACCATAATGATATATTTTTAGGTTATCGATGCGTTCAGGAATTCTGAATTATTCAAAATTTTAAATCTTTTAGGGGAGATGCAAGATTTAGTTGATATTGATTTCGCGGGTACGCAGTGTTCGCAAGTTCCAAATAATCGATTATGGGCTTATTGACATCGATGCTTCGATGTTTGACATGTGGCAACATCGATGTTAAAACATTGATGTTTTAATTTTTGACATCGATGATCATCGAACATCCCTAATTGCATCATCTAGTACTGAGTAATTGCCGGCATGTGCATTCGCCATTTGGAAATAATTTAAAATTTAGAAATTTGTACAACCGACTTCAAAATAAATTATTAAGGATAACTCAAAAACTATTGGTCAGACGTTGATCAAATTTCTATGGAACCACATGAGAAGCACCAGCTTTCAAATAAAAAAAGAATCATCGAAATCGGTTCACCTAGAAAAAAGTTATGAGGTAACACACATAAGAAAAGAACATACAGTTGAATTGAATACCTCCTACTTTTTGAAGTCGGTAGATAAATTATTTTTTTATAGAAAGTATTTTTTCGCAAATCGTACATTTCATTTTACTTTGGTCGTCAGTTTCATTCCTGCCACTCATTTTTATCATATAATTATCAATTTTCACTAAGAATAACACAACGAAACACTTTTTTTCTCACAAAAACAGTCGTCGCGTTTAAATTATTTCCAAATGGCGAATCGACGACCCCAGATCACTTCCAATTACGAATTCAATTGCCGAAATGATAGCAATAGATAACCAGGCAACTTCTATAGTCGAAGATAAAGGCTTTAATCGGCTCATGCAGTTGGCAAAACCCAAACACCAAATACTGAGCCGAAAATGTATAGGTGAAACAGTGATTCCACAACTGTATGAAAAATTTAAAAGCACTATTCAAGGTGAGCTATCTAAGCCCAAATGTCTATCGGCTACATCTGACATGTGGACAAACATGTTCGTACATTTCAATACAGTGGACACTTTGAGTAGCACTTTACCGAATGTTCGGTGATTTAGCCTCGGTAAAGCTGCCGAATATGCCGAATAACGAATATAAAACGAATATTCGGCCAATCTCTAATAAATAGCTAGGCAGCGACAGGCGACACGTGCGAGACGTCTGATACTACGATTGTCAATTCAACCAACCTTACAGCGATAGAGGCCCATGTCCAGCAGTAGACTTTTACGATCTGATGATGAAGAAGGAAAAGAATAATTTGTCTGCCAGTTATTAAGCAAACATGTATAATCTTTGAATGATACAAAATTAAACGGATTCTCTTATTTTCATTCCCGGCGCGACGAGTGCTTTGCGGAATAAAAGATAGTTAAAGTTACAGTTACATATTATGTAAGTATTATTTTTTTATTTGGATTAGCGTGAAGCATTTTATATAGTAGCTCTACATCACAGATCATAAATATGATCTGTACCATTTCAAAATTAGTAAAGTAAAGTTACAGCCTATATATGTCCCACTGCTGGGCATAGGCCTTCTCTCACTTCTATGAGGGTTTTACGACAAGGAAATGTACGCCGCGCTGCCCCACTGCGTGTTGGCGAACTTCACATTTCTTCGAAATATTTTTATTTTTTATTTTTAGAGCCATGCCGCAGCTATATTACTGGTATAGTTGTAGCACGAATGGGTCGGCTCGACAGGAGAAGGACCACGCTCTTACAGAACACCAGCGTAAAATAACTGAACGCCGCTGTGTTTCGTATGGTGAGTGTAGAGAACCGAAGACCCTTTTTACTGGAAACGAGGCATTCCATCTTAGTTCTCACGGGTGACAACGTATCTCCATTTTGATTCGTAATCGAGGATAGATGTAGATGTCTATGGGCCACATCAACCACTTACCATCAGGTGGAGTGCACTCGTTTGTCACCCTTATCCTATAAAAAAAAAACATGCAGGTTTCCTCACAATGTTTTCCTTCACCGTCGAGCACGTGCTAGATCAGCACTTAAAATTGCAATTAAAATTTTTATTGGTACTGTGGAACTAATCGCTCGTTTTACTCGTGTCGTGAGTAGTATTCCCGTAAATTAAAAAATAATAGAATGATCTTTTTTTGATATATATATACACACAACAAGATACAGAAACAGTCATATAGTACTCGTAACTTCGTACAAAGGTTCTTATTATTAACTTAACTTATTCCATAATTTACTGAAATATCTTCCAGTAGACCCATAAATTCACGTGATAATTTATGCCATGCCAGTGATGACTTATGGATCTGAGACGTGGTCCTTCGCTGCTGGCCGTATGAGGACGCTCAAGGTCGCTCAGCGAGCTATGGAGAGGGGTATGCTCGGGGTTTCTTTGCGTGATAAACTTAGAAATGAGGATATCCGCTGTAGAACCAGAGTGACCGATATAGCCCAACGGATTAGTAAGCTGAAGTGGCAATGGGCCAGCCATATAACCCGAAGAACCGACAACCGATGGGCAAAAAAGGTTCTCGGGTGGCAGCTTCGTACCGGTAGGCGAAGTGTAGGGCGACTCCCCACTATAGTCTTTGCGTTATAGCATGGTGCGGGTGACAGCTTACAGTTTAGCGTTTCTAGAGATAGAACAATGTTAAATCGATTTAAAAAAGGCGATTAACGATACACAAAGCAAAGCAAAAATTATCGATTAGCTATCGATAAAAAAAAGATAACCGAAATATATATTTCCTTATAAATAAATTACAATGCATCTAATTTATTTATAAGGAAATTACGTAACTTTTCAAGATACGAGTGCTAGCGGCTTTCGCTATAAATGTGTATAAGTGTTGCCAGGTCCAGTAGGTCAAATATCGGGACGGAAGGTAAAAATAATCGAGAATTTGGTTTACAAATGTAATAAAATAAAAAATAAGAAAACAGATTTTTTGTAGCCATTTTGGCCTCCATAAGTTATACTAAAGTCTTTTTGACACAATGCGCATGACCAATCGGACAATGTGATGATTTCTTATATTTATTTAAAAATGCGCAATGTACTTTATAATTATTTTTTGGGACTGAGCTAATGAACGAATAATTTATCGTCCAAACGTCGTATGCTTTTTTCTTTTTTGGCAAATCAGAACTTGTTGAACGATTAGTTATCGTTGCAGACTTTGAATTTTCTGAATGACTCATTTTAATATTATTCTGAAAAAAGTAATGAATCTTATGAACTCAGAACGCATGCACTTCAAAAAATCCTTAAAAACGGCATCATACAATAAAAAAGCACACATTCATCATAATCAAATTATAACCTCAAACACACAGATAATCCTTGCATGGCACGCATAATGTCACTTTATTTATTGAAAACAACAATACCTACAACCGCTTGAAGAAATTGACTAGTGGAAGAACTGACCCACAAGACCTTTGCATTTTACTAAATTTACTTATCTAAACCGCAGCATGTAAGTTAGGTACTGTACTAATTACTACTAAAAGAAATAAATAATGGTCGAATTGACGACGTCGATGCATAGCGTGGCTGGGTGGGCGGCATCACTCGGTGTGAGAAAAGACGAAACAGTATGAATGATATCTCGCCAACACAATACGCGTAAAGTTTAATACTTTGATGTTGACTATTTAGTCCGAGTTTGGTGAGAAAATATGAAATTTCAACGCTAAAATATTTAAATGTAGTAGGGGAAGAGCGGGTAATGGGAGTCAGCGGGTAATGGTGATCACCTACTTATCTACAAAACTACACATCCCCGAGTCGCGTAAATGACATCTATGCCCCGCTCCGTGCCCCACTGTTCCGAACGACTGGCACCAGTAACCACCCCGCGTTTTGAAATGATAGCTGCGTTTTGTTTTTGCGCCCCGCCTATGTAAATTTTTGTCGAAAGAAAACAAACGGTAAGTTTCGAATTTCATAATGGATCTAAATGATACTTTTATGAGTAATTAGTCTGACATTCATAATAGTGATGTACACCTTTGATTACCATAATAATTTCTACTTTTTTTCTTACTTTATTCTCATTAGTGCACTTGCAGGCAATGGAGTCAGGGTACCCCCATTGCCTGCAAGTGATTATTACAAGTAAAGAATGTAGTATACTGTGCCTATAGACTTAATTTACTACATGTTAGGTATATTCTGCTTTTTTGTTTTGTAGATGCCGAAGGTACGGGTCAGAATTACCGAAAATACTACTTGGTCTACCGATAGTTTGAAAAAAGCTGTCCAGCTTATTGTTTAATAGGGTTATTTCATACGAAAAGTTGCTTTAACTATTGATATACTATTTACAAGTCTACATAAGAGATGCAAAAAAATCTACTAAACTAACTATCTACTGAACTAGAGGCCACGTCTTGGATGACATACTATCTTCAGTTCCGAAGTTGAAGACGAAATAGCAAATCTGGTAAAAAAGATGGCCAAAATTTTTGTGGATGTACCGCTATTCAGATAAGAAAAAGGGGAAAGAAAAAAAGACATGGAAAGGTAAGGTTAAAGGAAAAATACTAAGGTGCGGAGAGAGGGCTCCGAAAGAGCAGAGAGACAAGTTCTTAAGGAATCAAACGATACTTCGGTATCAGGCGTCAACAGTAATAGTCAGGACGATGAGGATGATGACACAGAAGACGCAGGAAACAGATGTCTAGTATGCAGCGAACTTGGAAGGAACAACGAGATGTAGTCACGGATGGGCCTCAGCTAAAGGTTATGTCTGCTATATGTGTTAAATTTTGTTTGACTCTGATTACCCACAGGGTGACTACTATTGCCCTCACCTCAGTGCAATGGGGGTCAAATCTGTTATATTTTTGAACTGTCATTATTTCCAAAGCTGATTGCCAAATTGATTAAAACTGATCTCAATTGATAGCTAAATAAGTAAATTTTGTTATTATGTAGTGTCAATAGAGATTTTATTGTGAAATAAGCTTTAATTTGAATTCTCGCTTAAGTGACTCCCATTACCCTCTTTTACCCTAAAGGCCACAGTAACAGCTTACAGATGTATTCATTTTGCTGACATAATTATCAGGACGTAAAAAATCGGGACATTTGGCGGCCCGATCAAGGTGAATCGGGACGTGTCACCAAACCCCTGAAAATCGCAATGTGGGACACCTGGCAACACTAATGTGTATAATGTATGCTAGCGCCTAGCGTTTTGTATGAAGTACCTATCGGCCGTTTTGTAATTTCCAGTTGAGTTTATATTGCTGTTACTTTCGATTATTGAGTTTATTTCCGTGTAGTGCCGTGTAGTGACGGTTAAGAATATCCACTACCCCATATCTTCCCGTGGGTGTCGTAAGAAGCAACAGTGGGAAACAGGCAGGAAATGGGCAGCAGCGCCTTCCTGATAACAAAAATACTAAAATATAGAAACTGCGGTTGCCAACCCGCTCGCCAAGCGTGGCAACTATGGCAAACATCCGCCCATGACGAAAGTTACGAAGAGACGGCCGCCAGTCCCCGGCGGTTGCGTACCTTATACTCAGAATCACCGAACGGTATTCGTTGAAGGTCATACAGGTTTACGCACCAACCTCAGCACATCCCGATGAGGAGGTGGAGGAAATGTATGAGGATATCTCTAAAGCCATGCATTCCTCCAAAACCTACGGTGTTAATGGGAGACTTCAACGCAAAACTAGGCACAAGAGAGAAAGGTGAGCTGAAGGTAGGGAAATTCGGAATAGGGCAACAGAACCCAAGGGGCCAGCAGCTGGCCGACTTCATGGAGAAAGTGGGACTCTTTAAGATGAATTTTTTCTTCCAGAAGCGGCCCCACAGGAAGTGGACCTGGTCGAGCCCCGACGGTTCGACAAAAAATGAGATTGACTTCATTATGACGACTAGACGCCAACTGTTCAGTGATGTCTCAGTGATCGCAAGGGTGAAAATTGGTAGCGATCACCGAATGGTTAGAGGCACACTGAACCTAAACCTTAAGTTGGAGCGGTCTCGTCTAATGAAGTCAACGCTCCGTCTCCCTCGTACTCTTATCCAAAGTCCCGAAACATTTCAGCTCGAGTTACAAAACCGTTTTCAGTGCTTAGAAGATTGCAATGCAGTGGACGATATGAATGACAAGCTCGTGGAAACTGTCCCGCCGCAGAAAAACACAAAAACTCTCCGATTACACTCTTAATCTCATGTTAGACGGGAAATGAAGCTGCAGTCTTCAACAGTTTTGTTAGCATACAGGCAACTGAACAGACTTGGTGGGACTTGCGCAACTTCAATACAGCTCGTATTGAAGAAGCGATCGAGTGGAACCAGGGCTGAAAAGTCTTTGCCAGAGATCTGTCTGCCAGAAAGAGCCAACTGTCAAAGCTGAAAACCGAGTGTGGCAGCATCGTTTCCGAGACACCTGAGATTTTGAGTAAGATTGAGAGGTTCTATGAGCAGCTGTACACGTCATCGTTGGAGCCACACGCAAGTGTGAGTAACGATCAAAGAGCAAGTCTTATCCGTCTTGTTCTTCAAGAAAGGCGACAACGCTCTCTTGAAGAACTACAAACTGATTTCCCTTCTGAGCCGCGTCTACGTGCTGTTTTCGAGAGTCATTATGAATTGTCTCGCAGGCAGACTATGACTTCCAGCCTCCCGAACAAGCCGGTTTCCGAAAAGGCTTTAGTACCATAGACCACATACATACCCTTCGGCAAATTGTACAGAAGATCGAAGAGTACAATCTGCCACTTTGAGTTGTGTATGTGGACTATGAGAAATCTTTTGATTCCGTTGCAATTTGGGCGGTGCTAGAGTCCCTTCAGCGGTGCCAAGTTGACTGTCGGTATATCGAAGTGCTGAAGTGTTTTTACAGTACGGCTACGATGGCTATCCGAGTACAGAACCAGAGTACTAAACCTATCCAACTGCAGAAAGGTGAAATTGGAAGACGTTTTCAAGCTACTGGACTGGAAAGAATACGGTATTAACATCAATGGCGAGTACATCACTCACCTTCGATTTGCCGACGATATAGTCCTTATGGTAGAATCGCTGGAGAACCTAACCACTATGCTCAATGACCTCAATAGTGTCTCCCAACGGATAGGTCTGAATATGAACATGGACAAAACAAAGATCATGTGTAATGTCCATGTCACACCTATGCAGGTAGTTGTTGGGAGCACTAAGCTCGAAGTTGTTGACGAGTATGTTTACCTGGGATAAATAGTGCGACTAGGTAAGTCCAACTTCGACCGAGGTCGAGGTCGATCGATGGACGGCAGGGCAGCGTTAGGGAAATTACGACACATCTTCTCGTCAGGTATACCTCAAAAATTGAAAACCAAATTGTACAACCAGTGCATGTTGCCAGTGATGACTTATGGATCTGAGACGTGGTCCTTCACTGCTAGCCGTATGAGGACGCTCAAGGTCGCTCAGCGAGCTATGGAGAGGGCTATGCTTGGGGTTTCTTTGCGTGATAAACTTAGGAATGAGGATATCCGCAGTCCGAACCAGAGTGACCGACATAGCCCAATGGATTAGTAAGTATTAAATTTAGTATACATGAATATGACGGTATTGCACCACATATATAAAATAGAATTATGTTACTTAGTTTAGCGATTATATTCGCTTGACAGTTTTACGTCCGATTATGACGTACATCTCTAGTAATTTAAAAAAAGTTACCGCTAGTATGCATAATATGTAACTGCGCACGCAAGTGAAATAAATGAAACTTTTATAATTTTATTAGTAAAAAAAACCTATATTAGGTGAGATTTTTTAAGTTAATATTAATTTAATAGTCATAACAGAATAGAAAACAAAAATGAAAACAAATTTAGTGTTATTTTCTCATAGTTAAAATGTTGTCGTAATCTTGCAAACGCAAGCAAGTTACGTTCTAGTGAGCTGTCAACCTGTCACCCGCACCATGCTATAATGCAAAGACTATAGATGGAGTCGACCTGACAAGACATGCAGGAAGTCGATGGATGTAGGTGGCTCAGGACCGTGCTTTGTGGCATTCCTTGAAGGAGGCCTATATTCAGAAGTGGACTTGTAAAGGGCTGTAATGATGAAAAAATTATGAGACCCATAAAAAAATACACTACTCACAAAAATTAAGGGATATAAAAAAATCTAAATTTTTGGGTGATTTTCAACAAGCTGTAACTCCGAGGAAAATGATCGTACAGCAAATTGTAGCTTCAAGTGTCTACTTTTCAGATCTGGCCATGAAATTTATTTATCATGTTTGGTTCTGGTGTAATTCTAAGTAAACTACCGAAAAAAAGTTTTTCCAAATTTTTGCTCGTCTAAAAAGGTCTACGTGCTTCAAAACATTTTTTTTTTCATTATTTTACTAGAAAGTTTTTTTTAGTAAATTGAATGCCCTTTAATTTGACGTAATCGAAAAGCCTGAACGATAATTTGCCGCGGAGTTATCGTCAATCAAAGCAAAAAAGTTCTTTTTAACTTTGATAATCAATATTTCTGGAAATAATGATCGTATAGGAAATTGAAGGAGGGTTTTTGACGAAAACATTTTTATCGAAGCGATAACTTTGACTGAAAAAAGATAAAAATTCGCATATTTAAGGATATTTGGATAACTCTGGATAAAATAGATGAACGAAGGATATTGTCGGTAATTTTTTAACATTAATGTGTCTCGGAAAATCCCTGAGCTTCAAATTTATCGTTTTCGCAAAAAAATCACCATAATGGGCAATTTTTGATACTTATTAATTTTGCAATAAAAATTTTTTCCTCGATAATCTTTATTTCTTCGATCAAAAAGATTGATTTATTTTACGTCTTTAGGATGCTTCATTATTGTCAAAAAAAATTGACGGCTGCAACTTCCTTAGTTTCAATTGTTAATTTAAAAATTCATTAAAAAATATTTTTGCTTGTTTTTTTTGCTGTACGGTAATTTTCCTCGGAGTTACAGCTTGTTGAAAATCACCCAAAAATTTAGATTTTTTTATATCCTTTAATTTTTGTGACTAATGTATACCTAATTATTTAGCTCAGAATCGAGCGGGTGGTACAAAAGTTTCTTATTTTATATAGGTATGTCAATAGGTAATGCCAACTAGCTTAATTAGCCTTTCAGTTAATAGCCTCGCCCTTTTACTAAACGGCGCTGTTCAGCTAGCAGCCTAAATGATATTCAGCTGATGCGTCTAATACAACATTGCACCTATCTTATAATATCAGTGCCAGTAGGTTAAGGTACGACTGGGTTGGCCCTTGGGCTATCGTAAAACTGTTTATACATATTTATATAATATAGCACATTGCACATAATTAGGCACAGACCAACGACATTATATGGCATGGTCACCCTATTAATTTCATTCAACGTGGCGGTCGCTCACTACATCTTATTATTAAATTCAAAGGAAGGAATGAAAAAAAAACTTAATCATTAAAAGAAGACTCCACGGTAAGCACAACTTGTCGCAGTACCTTTTCTACGGAAAGGTAGAGTGAAGAGCGTTCCCATTTTTAAATTTTTAAATACTTGCCCAGAATCTACCGGTTCAGACAAGGTTAAGTGCAACGATAGAATAATATAATACAAAAACCTGAATGTTCCTATGTAGGTATGGATGATTGTCGTACAATCACACTAAAGTACTGAACGGATTTGAATAAAACGATACGATCACGTAATAAGATATAGGACTATTGCCCACTATTGGGTAAAACAAACCTTCCGTTTTCCACGCTTCGGAATCCAGCGAGCAATCAAAGCTGACGACAAATTCTAGTCCAATCCTAAAGATATTGGAATCGAACGATAATTTTTCCACTACTAACCTGTTCTACTTTTTAATAAATGCTTGCACAACATACGAGTAGCTGTCTTATCTAGATTTATGATTGGAGTCTAGGCGACCAATCCAACCTTTAATTCAATCAGTCTAGAATATCCTATGCCTTATCAATAACAGGAATTTTCAAGAAAAATTTATTTAAAGAAATAACTAAATAATTTTCACTTTTGTAGTGTGTTTTACTAATTTTACTCTTTGCTCTTTTTACCCGACTGTTAAAGAAGAAGAATTAGAAGTTGTTATTATAAGTCCGATATTTGAAAATGCAAATTTTAACATACTTTCACGTTTTGAGATCTAGACTTCGAGTTTATTGATTTAAAAAGTGCCTGCGTGTAATTTTTGAGTTATTTCATCTTAAATGCCTTCCAAATGATGATCTCGTAGCCAATTGAAACAATTTCCTTCGATACATAATTTCATTATATGTATTGTATTTCTGTATTCGAGTTTTAGGAAACGATCGGTCTTACAAAATTGGGATTGATTTTATTATTCTAAGGGAAACTTGATTTGGAGTGAAGTATAACTATGTTATCAATAATGACATCACAAAAAAAAATCAAAAGGACGACAGATTTATTATTTTATATCTACCTATATATTATATTATTCCGTGAAGGGAAAACGTTGTATCCCTTTTTAAGCATTTTGCGCGCACAGGGGAGTGCGTGACTCGGCATAGTTAAAGTTTATATGGAGAAGGAGTGCAGAAAGCTGAAATTTATGCTAAATGAGTATTACAAATATATTAAATAGAATCAATTAAAACATACATTGTTTACGTTCATACTGCCAATGACAAATATAAATGTGTCTTGGAAAAATCATGTCGTTTGTTACTGAGAATTTCTCCGGGCTACTTTTGAGAATTTATTCACAGATAACCCCATAACTGATTTTGGCCCGACCCGGGATTCGAACGTGGGACCTCATAATCAGCAAACGCGTTTAAAACCACTAAACCTACGAGGCAGCCAAACCCTAGTTACGTAGGACTTTAAGTAAAATGGTGTCCTATATTCAATGTATTACATTTCTACACGGTCCATAAAGGATGCATTACACGACTACAAATGCGTGGTGTTTGATTTCCTATCTGCGTAACTACTCCGATGGACAGTTACATTAAAGTAGCGTAACGTAATGAAATATTTAACATATTCATCGAACGTTGCTTGTCGTCCCCAGTTTAGTTCACACATGGTAGAGCCACGTTGCAGCTATATTATGGCTGAAGCACGAATGGGTCGACTCAACCGGGGAAGGACCACGCTCTCACCAGCGTAAAATAGAAGCTTAATGCAGCTGTGTTTTGTATGATACGTAAATCGGAGAACCTTTTTTACTGGAAACGAGGTATTTCATCTTAGTCTTCAAGGGGTCACAATGCATCTGCGTTTTGATTCGAGGATAGATGTCTATGGGCCATAGCATTCACTTACCATCAAGTGGACTGTGTGCTCATTTGTCACCCTTATTCTATTAAAAAACAAGTTACTTAACACTTTTTATAATGTTAAATTTACAAAAAGCTATTGTTTGGTACCAATAGCTAAATACAGGGATGACGTATGTACGTAAAAACAGATTAGAAGTTTTACTATACGTACATCTCACATTTAAGATGGTTAATTACACTATTACCCATCGATCAATTTCTTTAATATATCCTTAGTATTCCCTTTAATTTATTGAAATTGTGATAAATTCTCTTCTGTTGCCATATCACAACCATTATCGTCATTGTAAAACTTTTAATACTACTAGTGTTTACTAGGGAATGAAGGAGTTGCTCAATTTGTCGTTATCACTGTTTCGGGTTGGAGAGTTTTCTGTCATGATACCGTTCTTTTATCGATGTTGACTACTTACTCCGTGACTAGAGTACTTAATAAAAGTGCCGAATAACGGGTCCTGAGTTGATTCCTGTTTAGAGCCAGTTGTTTGATTTCTGGTCAGAATGTGTAATAATTGCCCATGGTATTGCATTCATTCACATATAGCAGAGCGACGCTGCAGATATATACTGTTGCAGCACTTGCAGCTCGAATGGGTCAGTATAATCCTCATAAGTGTTTCGCATGGTAGTGACGAGAACTGGAGACCTTTTTCATTAGTAACAAGGCATGCCAAATTGTTTGTTAGTGGTAATCCAGTAATAACGTATTAGAATTTTGATTCATAATCAAAGACAGATTTAGATGTCTATGAGCCTGAGCAACCGCATAGGTTATAAATTATAATGTGTGCTTATTTGTCAATACCGACAAATAAGCTCACAGTTTAACCTGGGTTCATCACCCGTCAGCACCAATGAAATTGTTAATTTGCAATTTTAAGTGCCGATTTACCACGTGAAGTGAAGTGAAGGAAAATATCCTGAAGAAACCTGTATGTCTGAGAAATAACAAAAAAAAACTAATAATGAAAAATAAATGCTAACGAAGTATAGATAAATCAAAATATATACTTATATAAAAAATATTCTATACATATATCATACAAATGTACATAATATAAATATATTAATACAAAAGTACACAAATACATAAATCTACTTATATATACATAATATTATACATCTATGCTCTAATATCTTGACTCTATATTGATAATACAATAGGTCGATCTTAAGCTCATAAAAAACTTCTCAAATTAAGCCGCCTGTAGTACTAAAGCATTACGTTCTCTGGCGTGTGCTTATTACCATTTCAGTATGACAAGTCTCAGAATAGATTAATTAACTTATTTAAATTCTTATATGTGCACCTTAAACATTACGCGATGGCATTTAACAAGCATTGCAAAAGGACTTATTTTAAAATAAATTCACGACAGGTATTACTAGTTATAAACATCAAAGTACAATATTTAGAGTTTTGTAGGTACATTATACTTCATCATCATCATTAACAGCCTTCACAAGTACACTGCTGAACAAAGGCTTTCCCCAAGGAATGCCACAAAACACGGTCCTGTGCCACCCGTTTCCATCGACTTCCTGCTCTATCTTTACCAGGCCGTTACCATTGTTGGACTATTGGAAAGCCGTCCTACACTTCGCATACCGGTACGAGGCTGAATTTTCATAACCTTCTCCAACGGTTGTCGCTTCGTCGAGCTATATGGCCAGCCTATTGCCATAACACCTATTTAGCATATATGATATATTATAAAATATAATATTATATAATTTAAAATATAAATGCGATTGCTGATCATGATGCCCCGGGTTCGAACCTCGAGTCGGGCCAATATTGGGTTTTCTGTCAAGAAATTCTTTGTAGCAGCTAAGAGTCAGGACGTTGGCGGTGCTTTCACCCCCCCCTGCCTCGGAAAGCAGGTAAAACCGTTGGTCTTGTGCCTGATCTCTCTCCGGCCGTGTCGGATTACCGTCCTATCGGACTATGAGAGTAAAGGAAGGTGCTCCTGTGCATGCATACACTCTGCGCAGATGGCTAGTTACCGTTGAAACTGACCGCCGTGACTGAAATTCGATCTGGAGGACATTACGTTCACTAGTGAACTTATGAAGGGCTGTAATGATGATGATGATGATGATGAAGACTGCTATTAGTAGCGCAGTGGACTATTGCTCTATAACATTCTCCAAGAGGTCCAAGAGTGGGACATATATAATGTAACTTACATTTTTAGCCGAAATCAAAAAATAGGAGTAGGTTTACTATGCGCCCCCCCCACCCCCCTCCACCACCGGGTTCCCGCCTTGTCGTGGCAGGGGGGCTTAGTAGCCGTGGCTTGGTCACCCGCGGTGACTAAGAGGAACCCACATGGCCGGCCTGAGGTGGCTACTCCGAGTGGGCTTGGCGAGCCGAAACTTAGTTGACGGCGGACCCATCGACCAGATCCGCCGCTGAAGTAATGGGGCCGTGGATGTGTGTAAATGCGTTCACGTAGCCCTGTGAATATGCGACGAAGGTGTAACACACACAAAAAAATTTCTCATACTAAAGTCGGGGCTGTACTACTACTGTAATATGCTTTTAATTTAATTAAAAGTTAATGTTTTTCTTTTACTGGACAAATGCCTTTCTAATAATGTGCCAGCTAGAATAAATTACTTGGAAGATTTTTCACTCACGTAAATTTTGCTATTGAATATTTTGTAGGCGTTTATCGGTGATGCACACGAAATCTCGCTAAAATATTATACGTGTTTATCAATATAGTGAAATCGTAAACAGCCATCTAATTTGAGTAATTGATAGACATAAAGAGTTAATAATGAAAACCCGCATCAAAATCCATCGAGTAGTTTTAACCTAATACATTACACTTGCTACGGAATAGTGACTTTTTTGATTTTTTTATTAACGCAGATAATATTATTTTATACTTTTGGTGATCCTATTAAAGTTCGGTTGGCATAACTAGTCTGTGATATTCAAACCGGCATTCAGAGACAATTTCGAGTAACTCACTGGTGCGCACTCCACAAGTTCTAAATTTGAATAAAATAATTGTACTCAATCTTGACTCAAATTTTGAAATGGTGAAGTTTCAGTTTAGACTCGAGATTGTCTGGCCTTAAGATATCATACGAGAATCGTTTGTATTGTACCGAAATACTAATTTCACCAAAAAAAAATTATATCATTCCAAATTAATAAGGCTGTGCTTTTTCTTTCTTACCTTTATTGTCTAAATACTTACCGCCACACTAGATATTTAACTTGTATCATGGAAGCGTTTTACATAGAGACAAACACCAAAATCTCCATACCGACCATACCGATACTTTTTCCAGGGCAGGGCAGCCCACAGCGTGTACTGTTGATGGTGTATTTTATGATTACTTTTGTATGCCAGACGTGTGTGAAAATTATATATTTATTTAGATTTTTCTAGACATTGCCTTGATACCTGTAACTTAATGACAACATGAACAAAGCAAGAAAATAAATGCTACACTAGTAAAGCCTGTCCGAAGCACGGTCAAACAAAATACAACGTTGATTAGAAATGAATAATCGATTTATAATAGTAGGTAGTGATACATCAATTCATATCAAACATTATTATTAAACGTAGGTTGGTCAAGTTTAACCACAATATAATATGCAAATTGAAGAAACTATGTCAGCCACCTTTTTTAACTTCCCGCTTTGAAAATAAATAATTTTCAAAAGTAGGAAGTTATAGATTTCGGTCCGATCTTGAGAATGCGAGTTTTCATCAGATCTCCACGTTTTGAGGTCCTAGGAAGCCGTTCCGACTATTCCCGGCTGGACGTCTGGCCGTGTGTGTGTGTGTGTGTGTGTGTATGTATGTAAATAAAATTTTGCCATAAGATATCTTTAGAACGAATCAACCGATTGACATGGGCGACACGGCGTTCGAAAGTATTCATTGAGACTTCGATCTGATTAGATTTTCAAGTCAATCGGTCGAGCCGTTTCGAAGATTTTCAAAAAATAAAAACCAAAAAAATTAAAAAGATTTTCGAGCGTTACGCTCGAAAATAAGCGCGAATTTCCAGTGATGGCCTGTAGGGTCAACCGTTGAAAAAGTATCCTAGTAGTATACCTTCATATTTAATTTCATTAAAATTCGTTTAGAATTACGCTAGAGATCGATCCCACATGAACCTTGTATTTTCCGGAATAAAATTTTTTTCGATATTTTTAAGCCGAATGAATGGGTAATTTACTTAGTTTAAAGCTTTATCCTATTTTCTACAGACTTCAAAAAGGAGGAGGTATTCAATTCGACTGTATGTTGTTTTTTTTTTATGTGTGTTACCTCATAACGTTTTTCTTCGTGAACCGATTTCGTTGATTCTTTTTTTATTTGAAAGCTGGTGCTTCTCATGTGGTCCTATATAAATTTGATCAAGGTCTGATCAGTAGTTTTTGAGTTATCTTTAATAATTTATATTAAAGTCGGTTGTACAAAATTTTTAATTTGAATTATTATTTTAATAACTACACCATTGTACCGACTCAAATAGTAATAGTATTGATATATTTATACTAATAAAGCCTAATTTTATCAAAAAAAGTCAATCAAGTGATAGATGACTATAATCACACCTTCGCACCTTTGACGAAACAATTACTCCAATTTATAGAACAAAGAGCTTCTTGGATTGCAAACTTTAATGATAAGGAGTAAACTATAATTAAGTATTTTTAATACTTTTGAGTCATAAAGCAATGCTACAAAATAAAGAACGAGCATGATGTCTTTTAATTCTTAAAAGCAAGCTATTTTAAATGATGATCATTTTCTTCTTCTTCATCTCTTCTATATCAGTATGTAAAACTTCTTCTGCTGGACATGGGTCTCTTCTGTTGTAGTGGATTTGTGGTCACGCTTGGCTGGCAAATTTCGCAGAACCACGTCTAGCTCCTTTGACGCTGCTGCCCGTCTCCGGTCTTAATATTTTACGTCTGGCATGAAAGAGACGATTAATGGTTATACCTCAATCTATCGGAAGCTAAAATATTTTTTCGCATTTCCATAATCGCCCTTTACGATACGCACGGGAGTGAATAGGGCAATGGGTCCCCTTACGAGCTTACGACACCACAACTCAATAATGATGACCATATTTTGTTTTAAAAGAGCCAAAATTCTTACACCAAAACACCTAAGTAACGGCAAATAAATTCCACAATTATGCCAAATTTCAAGTCAATAGCGATTTTTTCGCGTATAATGCCAATGACCTTAAAAAAACATTTAGTGTAAGTAGACCTCCCAGTACCAGTGACTGCCTACTAATGCAAGATCAGCATATTATACTGGTTATTAGTTTAACACTTGGTCGATAAAAGAAAGAGATTGCAAATAGCACTTCTCATTGCCACTCTTTCATTAATAATGCCGTCGTGTGTCACATGTTTTAAATAGCAAAAAATGTGAAACAAACAAGTGACGGCTCCGTGGCGCAGTGGCTTTGCAATGAGTTGCAGCGCTAAGGGCCGCGGGTTCGAATCCCGCACGGAACAAGTATTTGTATGGCCTACAAATAATTGTTCTGAGTCTGGATGTATGTCCTTGTGAAGTCTATGTATGTAAACTGCCCCCGCGATACAGGAGGAAATCCTAGTGTGGACTTAACGATTTTTAATAAGAGAGGAAGAAAGACAAAATGAAATTAAAAATTATGTACAACCGACTTCAATATTAGTACGCATTATTAAGGATAACTCCAAAACTACTGGTCAGATCTTAATCAAATTTATATGGCATATATAAATTATAAGCACCAGCTTTCAGCAAATAAAAAAAGAATCATCAAAATCGGTTCACCTAGGAAAACTTCTGAGGTAACACACATAAAAAATACAGTCGAATTGAGTACCTCCTCCTGTTTTGAAGTCGGTTAAAAATGGTAAGTAGGTAAATTATCTGAGTTTCAAAGACGTTCACGTTGTTATAATCTTAATTTTTCTCGATGTTGCATATTAACCTTCCTCACATTGAACAATAATGTTCCCTCGGTGTATTCTTCAAATCCGTAGCACTGTTCCGTCTCCCGTATTTTTTTAGCACCAAAAACTAAATATTCAACTTTATTTATAGAGGCAGTCGGATTCCGCAAAATATGTATAAGTTTTAGGGTTCTGTACTTAAAACATCTAAACGAAACATTTTTTAATGTGTTTGTCCGTCTATTGGTCTACATATTATATTAGGTATTATGTGTTACGACCATTTTTCTTGGTATTATCACAGAATAAATAATAGTAGTTTTAATAAGATCTGTAAATGGTTTAGCTACAATGTCTTAACACTGAATGTTAATAAAACAAAGTACATTGCAGGTCATTGCATTTGGTCATAGAGCTAACCTCCTTCCACCACTATCTTTGACAATCACATCCCACAGCTGTGGTCTTAGACTTTCCGGATGTCACTGTCCCTTAATTGAAAGAACCAATAAAATCAAATATCTTGGCATTTTGATTGATCAGACCTTAACATTTAAACCCCACTTTGAGGTTTTAGTATCCCGACTGCGAAAGCTCATATATATATTCAGAACCTTAAAACATATAGCAGAGCGCCGTGTTATAATGTTAGTTTACTTCGCTTTATGTCAATCCCTAATTGAATATTGTATAACATCATGGGGAGGAGGAGCCAAAACATACCTCATTGAAGTAGAGAGAGCACAACGTGCAATTCTCAAAGCAGGTGCTGGTCTCCCTTTCCGTTTTCCTATAGACGAGCTGTATAAAAAATGGGATGCACTAACGGTTAGACAAACTTTCATCCAGCATATCGTGAAGATAACGCCATCGTGAAGATAACGCCAGACCACACACATCTTTGGCCACTCAGCAAAAATTGAGAGAGCTTGGTTGGGAAGTGTTAATGCATCCACCATATAGTCCTTACCTTGCACCCTCAGATTTTCACCTGTTTCGGTCTCTTCAGAATTCTTTGGGTAGTGTTAGGTTAACATAAAGAGAGGACTGTCTAAAATACTTGTCGCATTTTTTTGATCAAGAATCCCAAGATTTCTACAGCAACGGGATTATGTCACTACCTACAAGATGGCAAAAAGTTATCGAACAAAATGGCGCATTTATATTATAATTAAATGTAATTAAACTTTGAAAAAAAATATGTCTTGAATTTGTATATTAAATACGAAGATACTTTTTCCCCAACCTTATATTATAGCCAGATTAATGAAGAATAGTAAGGGTTGTCTAGCTACACCTTTCAGCTAGCCTTAAATATTGATTTTTGTTAACCCGTCAAGCGCCGGGCCATTTTTATTTTTTACGTGCCATACGTTCGGGTCTACTAGGAATGCCAGATCGGAGGACCAAAATATCAGGGCAAAATTAAAAAATCGGGAGAAATAAATATTATCAATAAAAATGTAAATTAAATAGTTTATTTTTTAAATTAATAGGCTACAAAAATACTTAACATTGTTGACACAAATTTTAAGTTGCCACAACATGTATTCGGCATTGGACTTTACTGAGTCCGTTTAGTATTCAGAAAAGATTTTAAATTCAAAAATTTACTTCAAAGTTCAATCTAATTACTGTATATGTATATAAACATATATAACTAATAACTACACATTGAATAAAACTATTTTTTACGGATTTTATCGCGTTTAATTTACTATTTTAATTCCCAACGTTTCGGGTGCTTTACAGCAACCCATGGTCACGGGGGGGACTGAGATGTTTGACGTCGCGATGTCACAGTTAGCCCGGCTACCTTCAGTTTTTTTAATATTAATGTTTGTTTCGATCTACGCAGAATGAGTAAAATTGGTAAAATGGTAAAATTGACTAATCTTCTTCGGCGGCTTGAAGTATGTTTTAATAGAAGCTCGCTTCAAAATGTAGCCAACCTTTTATGTGACTCCTCTGACATAGGGTAGTACAGCAGGCACACGCTCGACTGTGGCCGGCTCCACTCGGTCACTGTGACGTAGACGCGGGACCCGAAGTTTGTTGTCTTGCAATACTTGCTCGACGTGCTGAAGCTCGGCGGCCAGATGTTTTCTGTCACAGATCCCTCGTGCTCTCTGAAACAAAGATTTTCCCACGGTAGCTAACTGTGATGTATGATGGTGCGATTCATCATTTAAATATCGGTTGGTATTGCCCAAGCAGCATGCAAGCTGTATGCGAGCTGTATTGAAGTCCCTTTTTATACTAGAGGCTGCATTTACTGGCTGTACAAAGGCTGTATAAGCGCTTATACAGCTCTTATAAGTAAAAAATTGGCACAAATTATGCAGCTTTATGCGTTAGTAGCGCTGTACAGTAGCTGTACAAGCATAAAAGGGGCTGTATATTAGCTGTATTACAGCTTTTATTTGGTGTACAAGGAAACTATTACACTACAGATATTATCTTATAAGTATATTTTAAAGATAAACTTTCTAAATTGGGATTTAAACGGTATCACAAATGAATTTATGACAAAAAGAACTTATTAGATTTATTTATATACTTTATTGAATGATGGCGACATTTAGTGAGTGGAAGATTATATTACATATTAATATTACTTGGATTGGAGTTGAGTCTGTGTTAACTAGTGAATAGAAAGTGCGAAATTAGATTTACGGTAAACTTGTATATGATTTCTATCAAAAAATTGCCGCGCCAGCAAATAAATAACGAAATAATAGAAAGACAAAATACTAAATACGGTAAGTAAATATTGATTGTATAGGTCAGAATAAGAAAATAATTAAATTAGTGAATATGAATGCACATTGGGGCACAGTGATCATTAGTCAAACTGAAAATAATGGTTTAGGCTAAAACTAATGTCTCAATTTCCTAAATTTAAAATTTAAATTTTGTTTTTATAGGTCCTAAAATGGCGACAATTTGCTAAACAGCCTAAACGATATTGCGAGGGTCTTATAGTCTTAGTAACTGTACTATGTATGTTATGGATTATATCATACAGCCATTAGTTTTTAATCAGTTGTATAATATAATATTTTTATTACTAACGCTGTATAGTAGTTTTTAAAACATCACATATAATTGTATTTAGAGATACGTATAAAAGATGAAAAACCTTTGTCTTAGGAACAACACTTTTATCCCTTCTTCACTTTATCTCATTTAAATAATAATATTTTAAGATCAAACCGCGTTTTAATAATTTTGTTGTTTTATTTTGTGGACAAGGACAAAAAAGTGTTTACTTCTTTCAATTCTTTTAAGACGGAGACTATATAAATCCACACAGACAAAGTTAATAAATTAAAGAAATATTTTTTTTCATTTTTGTACTAACCTAAATCCATCGATTTAATCGAAATGATTGTATTTATTGGCAATAAATTACTACTACTTTTATTCAGTTAAATTCACAAACCAAACTTTAATATTTTTGTCTCTATTAGCAAAAAATATGACTACCTATAGCAAATAAAGATTACCTATACATCTTTTCTTTCTAATGTAAAAAAGTGGAGTAAAGAATTAAAGCTATCTCTTTCTTTGCCAATCAATACTATGGAAGGTACATTTTATGACAGAATATTTTATCTCGCTCAGCAGTACGGTACGAGTACGAGCATGCTGTTTATTTTGTTATTGTGTTTAGTTGATAGCACAGAGTACTTTTTAGTTGATAGGTAACTCCTGGCCAGTGGCGAAGCTAGGGCTCCAAACTAGGGCAAGCCCAAGATATGGTTTTGTTGTTTTAGCAGTTTTATAAAAATACACGAATCTTGATCTGTCTCCACTCTTCAGTTTCATATTCAGTGCTGTCGAGGACGTGTTTAACAAAGCACACAGAAGGCATACTACTGCTAGATAGATTGTATGACATATCAGCAATTGCATACCTTCAGTGGCTTTGAAAAAAGCCGTTTGGGTTTGCTTGAGCGAAAGAAAAAGATATTTACATACAATACAATACATGAACAAAAGAAAAGCATGAAAAAAGTACAATAAAACTATGTACTAAATTAAAAAAATATATATATTCTAAATTGAATCGTCTCTCTTTCTTAAGGAAAGATTTGATTACGTCCACGTAAAATGTTAGTGAACGTTTTAATTATACCAATAACTGTTTTTCAATTGCGATAATTGATAAGTCTGAAAGACTTGAACTTGAACGATGGGTACCTCATGAATTGAGTGAATCGAACTTGCAAACACGCGTCGACTGCTATGTTACTTTGCTCAACCGACACGATAATGAAGGGATTTTAAATCGAATCATTACTTGTGATAAAAAGTGGATACTGTACGATAATCGGAAGCGCT
Organism: Parnassius orleans; assembly: GCA_029286625.1. Lineage (NCBI taxonomy): Eukaryota > Metazoa > Arthropoda > Insecta > Lepidoptera > Papilionidae > Parnassius > Parnassius orleans. Next base: position 1,512,209 of record JAGSMP010000320.1, read on the forward strand.
CGTCGCAATGGCTGAACTCTGGAGACCCAGCCAAATCCTGCCCTAAACGAAAATTGACTCAGAAAAAGTTACTTGTGAGTGTTTGGTGGACTAGAGCCCGTGTCGTTCACTACAGCTTTCTAAAATCTGGCCAAACGATTACGGCAGATATCTATTGTCAGCAACTGCAAACAATGAAGCAAGAACTAGCTGGTAAACAACCGAGATTGGTCAATCGCTCTAGGCCACTACTGCTTCACGACAACGCAAGACCACACACTGCACAACAAACAACCACTAAGTTAGATGAGCTACAATTGGAATGTCTGCGACATCCACCGTACTCCCCGGACCTTGCTCCAACAGATTACCATTTTTTCCGGAATTTGGACAACTTCTTACAAGGAAAAAAATTCAACTCCGATGCGGCAGTCCAAACCGCCTTCAAAGAGTTTATTGATTCTCGTCCCCATGGTTTTTTTAGTAAAGGGATCAATGAACTACCTATAAGATGGCAAAAGTGCATAGATAACAACGGTACATACTTTGATTAATTAAATATATTTTACAAAAAAAAATTGACTTTATTTTCCTGCCGTACAAAACGCTAATTTCATATGTAAGGACCTAATACCATCATGTGCGAAACCACCGAGTTTGTATGAGTTACCGAAAATACACAAAAAAATCGTTCCACTACGTCCCATAGTGAGCTAGATCAATTCACCAACTTATAAGTTGGCTCAACACTTAGCAAAAATACTGTTACCGCTGGGAGGACACACCAGAGCACACACAAAGGATTCGTACCATTTTGTTAGTGAGATAAAAGACCTACATCTCGCTGAAAATGAAACTATGGAGAGTTTTGATGTTCACTATTTACATGCGTACCCATTGAAGACTGCATCTCAATTATAACCAGGAAGCTAGAAGAAAACAACATGCCTGCAGAATATGCAGTATTACTCAAACACTGCCTCACATCTGGCTATATATTGTGGAAGGAGGAGCTCTACAAGCAAGTAGATAGTGTGGCGATGGGCTCACCTGTATCTCCCATAGTCGCCGACATATTCATGGAGGACTTTGAGGAGAAAGCCCTTCTTACTGCTCCTGCAAATCCAAAATTCTACAAGCGGTACGTAGACGACACTTTCAAAATTTTACCATCTGACAAAGTAACTGCATTTTTAGACCACCTTAATGCCATAAACTCTAAAATACAATTCACAGTGGAGTTAGACGCAAACAATTCTTTAGCTTCCCTAGATGTTTTAGTCATCCGAAATCCTGATAACACTATTGATCACACTGTGTATAGAAAAAAGACCCATACAGATAAATATTTAAGCGGTGATTCTCACCATCCCCCTTCACAGTTAGCTACCGTGGGTAAATCTTTGTTTCAGTTTCAGAGAATACGAGGGATCTGTGACAGTAAACACCTGGCCGCCGAGCTCCAACACGTCAAGCAAGTTTTGCACGACAACAAGCTTTGGGTCCCGCGCCTACGTCACATTTGAACGAGTGAAGCTGGCCACAGGCGAGCGTATGCCTGCCTGCTGTACTGGCATATGTCAGAGGTGTCATTGACAAGATTGGCTACATCTTGAAACGTGCTTCCATTAAAACATACTTCAAACCGCCGAAGAAGATTAGTCAGTTTTTACCATCAGTCAAGTGTAATGTCCCTCTGCAAGATGCAGGAGTGTAAAAGTTTCATAGCGAATGTGGTCTCTCTTACATAGGACAAACAAAAAGATCTATAAAAACGGCTCCGTGGCGCAGTGGCTTCGCAATGATGCAGCGCTATGGGCCGCGGGTTCGAATCCCGCACGGAACAAGTATTTGTATGGCCTACAAATAATTGTTTCGGGTCTGGATGTTTGTCCTTGTGAAATTTATGTATGTAAACTGCCCCCACGATACAGGAGAAAAAAAAACAGCATGAAAGAACATAGAGGTGACTTGAAGCACCGACGCTCCAGGAAGTCTGCAGTCTGTGAACATGTTCAAGACCGTCCCCGCCATTACATCAGATTTGATAGACCACAAATCCTCGCAAAAGAACATCTATTCCTACCAAGGATGATACACGAGGCTATTGAAATTAAAAACATCCTAATTTCAATAGAGAAGATGAATAGGTGTTGCCATCTGCTTGGGATCCTATAATTAACAAAATGAAATCCAAACCCAAGTATACCACTGCAAGACTTCAAGAGTTCAAGATTAATATTCAAAAGCTGAAGGTACTCCGGGTTAACTCTGACATCGGGACGTCAATCACCTCAGTCCCCCGTGACCATGAGTTGCTGTATAGCACCCGAAACGTCGGGAATTAAAAATAAGTAAATTAAACGCGATAAAATCCGTAAACATAGTTTTATTCAATGTGTGGTGTTCGCGTAAATATAAGAAATCAATATTTCTAAATACCTAGCTTTTTTAGAGCTAGCTGCGGCTAAATTCGCTATTGAGTCAGTGCATAAATCTATAGATTCGCAGTCAGAGAGAATCATGCCCTTGATACAGGGTTTGATTGAACCAAAGGCGGCCACTTTGAATAAAATTGGTTTAAATTTTGATAATTATGTTCTTATAAGTTTTGTTATTATTAGTATACTGTTTATTTAATAAAGATATCCATTTTCATGTGAAACGTACTTATGGCCATACTATAATATTTTTTCCAGTGACTGATGATACATTACTTTAAAAGGTGATTATTACGAAGCAAAGTCAAAAGGTCTTTCACCTATGGCTAAGGTTCAAAGCCTGTCGCTGAACGTCTTTAAGGTTGTCGACAACTGTGTAAATTCAAAACTGCTGATGATAATAACCTTAGTATACCGAAAAGTTCCACAAAAAAGATTTATCTCAAAACTCTTCATACACCTGCGAAACATGTTTTTATCAAGCGGTGTGATAATTACAAACGAAGGCCTTGAACTGTATAAATCAAATATGAATGCATTGCATCACGCTTATATAGAACGGATGATTCGTCTTGCAAACAGATAATTTTGTAGTCATGTTATTTAATAACAAAAAAAAATATTGCAGTTATACAAAAATATTAGACTTCTTGATTAATCGACAAAAAACTTTGAAGAATACTTAGGTTTTTATCCTATCTGTGCCCCAAACCTATAGAGACCCCGTATAGAGCGTGCGAGAGAAAACTGGAGCTGGAACTGATTATAAAAAGAAAACAATTACGAAACTGAACCAACTTTTTTCCCAAGAACAATATATGAAGGATTGTGGCTATTTCTGAATATTTTTCCTTTATTTCTTATGTAAGGTAAATTTGTTTGCTGATGTCTAATAACGGCGTATGTGTGTAGCCCATTTAAATTTTAAGAAAAATTTCCACGTTTAAGTATCGGAAATAAGGTACCTAAGAAAATTTTAATAGAAAAGAATAGAATAGAATATTTTTTATTCAATATAGATTACAAGAATACTTATTGAAAGTCATTTAAGCTTTACCACTGGTTCGGAAGAAAACATAATATGTCCTGGGAAGAACCAGCAAGAAACCCAGCGGCACTGTACTGTACTAATATACGTCGCAAAACTATAGACGACGTTCTAGTTGTCACCTTGAGATTGTGCCTCGTTTAATCCACTCAAAAAGGCAAAATAATAAAATTTTAAAAAAATTAAGTAAAAAACCATCTTCAAAAACCTACTAAAAAAAGTATAATAATTTCCCCATAATTTGATACCTTCAGAAGCCGGAGCTTTATTTTTTTAAATTAAATTGTATTAAACGTCTTGGCACCGACTTCACAAACTAATGAAATTGAAGGAAATATTTTCTTAATGATTTATAGTTTTTTAAAGTCAGTTTTTACTTTTTTTAAATGTAACTATTCGTTAATGATCTTACTGCGTATTTGCTCTCTTCTTATGAGCAATATCTTATCATTGTCAAACATGTTTACCATTCACTGGGTAAGTTTGAAGATAATAAAGGTATTTGGTAAGATTTTACTATAAAACTAAAACGATGTTTTACGGTATGCTACAATTACCTATGTACCTACTACCTGTTTAAATGATTTCGTGTTGTGTAAGAGCAATTTAATCAAGAAAATGAGGGTTCTTTTGATTGTACTCTGTCTTATAATAACGGTAAGTAAGTTACTTATATTAATTGTAAACTAATATAAAATTCTTCAAAATTGTGTCTTAATTGCGAAACTAGAAGTTTTCTAGAAGCTTTTGTACGAATAGTATAAATACCTACAACGCCATTGAGCAACCGATGGGTAATTCTTATATATTTTTATTAATGTGACAAAAGTGCTTCCATCACAGCATCTCGTTTATTGTGCCTACTACAGAGGAAGATGAAATTTAATAAAAAATAAAAACCTATATAAAATAATTTCCACCGATAATTTTGCTGACTTCGGAACCTATTAACCATACGAGTATGTGGAAATAAAATAAAAGGAACGTTTTTAGATTTTTATAAAAAAAAATTACCCTTTTGAGTGACTATGTCACATAGTATGTGACTAATATCAAAAGCTCGAACTTTATCCCCTATTTTCCACCCTTAGGGATGGAATATTTTCTCCAAATATACATGCGACCTCTGAAGTAACCTGTATATCTATACAAATAAATAAAATTGAAGTGTCTGTTTGTAATGTCAAAATAACAGCTTTTTACTAAATACATATGAAAGTATATACGTAACTTATAACAAAAACACAATTTTAAAAAATTGTCTCTCTGTCTGTGTGTCTGTTTGTTCCGGCTAATCTCCGAAATCGCTGGACCAATTTTGACGGGACTTTCACAGATAGATAGCTGATGTTATAAGAAGTAACTTAGGCTACTTTTATTTTAGAAAAGAATTGGGGTTCCGCGCAAAAAAAAACCCTAAATTAACTAACAGCTACGATATAATTAGGAACAGCTAGTATAAAATATAATCATTAAAATCTGTCCACAATAAACAACGATAATAAAGAGTAACATTACGAAATAATTAATAGAATCTGGCGTTTCTTTGGGAAATCCTATATAACAAAGATGTAAAAAATTGTAAAATTTAAAAAATTATAAAAATACACTTCACTTAGCGGTCAGCCATCGAGTGTATTTCTCCTGATGACGCCCCGTTTAGAGGCGAAGCACGTATCGTATTATCGACTGTGGTGTGTCTTTCCTCGTGTAGTGGTGGTGGGATTAGTGTCGACGGGTTTAGTAGTGCACTCAATTGAGGGAGGGCGGCAGGTGCTCTTCAAACTAGGTAAAACACATCATTATTACACGGATCTTAGCTTAATTTTTAACATCTTTATACATATATATAAAAAGGAACATACACTCGAATTGAGATCGTCCTCCTATTTGAAGTCGACTAAAAAAGGAGTAGTTTACGAAAGATCGAATGATGGACTTTTTTAGACTTTTTTTTGAAAAAACTTCCACCGTTTAGGGTGGGTAAATAGATGACGAAGTTTTAATGTAACTATTTAGACGACATTCGAACTTTTGATATTCCTTAGTCTACTCAAAATGATTAAAACATTAGACGTTCCATAAAAAGTTAAAGTCAGCTTAAAAGAACTAATATAACTATTACTATAATTCCTGCATAATAGCTTCAGAAGTCGAAGCTGGTGGACTTTGGAAATGGTGGAAATGCGGGTGGAGTTTTCTCCATACAAACGCTTTCGCCTGTTTTCTTTCTGATTTATGACCTTATAGCAATGAGTTTTTAAAGTAAAATAAATATCAACCTCTTCTATGTCCCTATGTTTTCCTTTTTGATGATACATTATCTTTACAAACATTAGAACCCTTACAAAATGCTCAAAATTGCCTATTTAGACCGCTGTCAACAGAGGCCTAGTGTTCAAATTTGATAAACAATACTGCAAAAAGAAAAACATAGGGACACATTGTATATCTGTGTATAGTGGTCCAATATTGGAGGAGGAAATGGAAGAGAGCCAAACCTCGAATTATGCCTTTTTACTTAGGCTATTCAGTCGGATCTGCAGTTGTCCTTATCGGACGCCAAGCGCTCGCTGAGCGATAGCGATAGTTTCTTGAAATACCTAATTGTAAAGTCTCTCGGTCCGGATTTCCTCTTAATACTTTTATACACCGCCCACGCACTTCAAGGCCTTGCGTATAAAGACTACGGACAACGCCCGCGTCCGCCGCCTAGGCCTAAATTATGAGGGTGGAAGTGGGCCTAATATTTTCTCCTCTGGCGCTCTGCTCTGCTGTGGCTAATATCTCAATCCCAATCCACACTCACAAGATAGCACAAGATAATCCACTACCGAACCGCTATATGCGATTAAGATATCTGCCGTTTTTCTGACTCCCTCCCCGCAGCCTTCTTCTGCGACATCACCTACTCGTAGAAGGTAACATCGGAGGTCCACGATCTCTCGCATCTAACTATAGCCTTAATCAGGGCCGGGAGCAAAAGGTCGTCCCCTAGAACAGCTACGAGATCACGACGCAGGTCAGCCTAAGCCGGGCACTCCTCAAGCGTATACTGCGCCGTATCTTCGTTTCTACCACAGTGATAGCAATTAGTTGTGGGCTCTCTTCCGGCAATACGGCACAGGTACTTACCAAAGTACCTATGCCCAGAAAGCATTTCCACCAACCGGAAGGTTAGTGATCCGTGCCGCTTGTTTACCCATTCTGAAAGGACTATTATATAAGAGCGTCTGGTACTGCGATCGTCAATCCGCTTACTGTAAAGCGTGACAGTTAAAGTAAATACTCTCTACACCGGGAGAGGCCTATGTCCAGCTGTGCACACTTACGGGCTGATGAAGAAGAATACGTAATATATTCTCTATGAGGAATAATTAGGATGTGAGCGACGGTAGCATAATGGTTAAGGATTCGAACTGCAAACTCGGAAAGTCGTGGGTTTCAAACCTCCATTCGACTAATGTCCTGAACCACTTCTAACACGAGCATTTTTATGCTTCTTTGAAGTGGTTAATATAGGGACATAATACTATCAAAGTATTAGAAATGTTAACAGCGTTACTAGTATCATTTTTCAGAGTAGGTAAATAAAACTTAAACTAATATTTTTGTAATAATAATTGTGTCATTAACTTTATTACATCTTTCAGATCTGCTTTTCACATGGTAAACCACCTGTTCATAATTCTTTAATTATTCGGCAGCGTCGTGATTTAGATGTTTTCGGAGATACAAGGTATAAATATCTATTTGGTGTAAAAATTAGACGTATATTCGCGTCCTTCAAGCTGAAATCCTCCCCAAAGATATCCTTAATTTTATTATGTCAAGATTTAGTGACGAATCGGTGACAATTTGTGACTTAAGAAAAAAAATACTGACTTAATACTTTAGAAGATATACCCCTTTTTGGGAGGATTATAGCTTGAATTCAAGCTAGCACCCTCCCCTAGAAAACACCAGTATTGTCTGTGTCTGAGATGTAATTCCTATTTAAAGATTTATTGACTAATTGGTGACCGTATATTGGGAATGAAATATATTGCTCCAGCGGAACAGGAGTTATCCATGTCATATCTTTGGGAGGAACCTGGCTTGAAGATCATAGAATACTATAATACATATTCCATGTTGAAGATTATATTATATCATTGAAATGACTCCAGAACGCCTACGTCTTTCGCTATGAAATGTGTCAAGATTTAGTGACTAATTAGTGACTGTTAATTTAAAAAAATCTATTTGATTTATGACGTAGAATTTAGTGAAAACCTTACCTAAACTCTGGTATTTCAATACCGGTACCGTCATGCACATAATGTACAAAGCTATTAATTTCATTTTAGTTTTTTAACTCTGTCGCTTCTTAAGACACCTACGGAAAGATATGGGGTAGTGGATTCTCTTACGTCATCAAAATATAGCGCATTGAATAATTAATCATAAGATCGTATGGAAATATTCGCAGTAGAACTAGAGCAATTGATATCGCCTTACAGTTAAGTAAGCCGAAGGGGCAAAGGGCCAGGGCTATTGAAATTTAAAAAAAAACATACTAATTTCAAGAGAAAAGGAGGCTGGGTACTACCACCTGTTTGGGATTCTGTAATTAATTAAATTATAACTAAACCCAAGCATACCACTGCAAAACCTCAAGGCACAGTAAGATCATTCTGCGTAGATCGGACCAAAAGTAATAATTTAAAAAGCTGAAGGTACTCCGGGTTAAGTTTAACATCGGGACGTCAATCGCCTCAGTCCCTCGTGATCATGGGTGCTGCAAAGCACCCGAAACGTCGGGAATTAAAAAAATAAGTAAATTAAACGCGTAACACAAACGTAATCTTTAGTCTCTGAATAATGACACTAGAGCAAATATTTTGTACTTAATTTACTTAATTTTTAATTAATTATTTTAAAATCTAGTAACCTCCTAAAATTACTAAAATTGCCCATTTTAACCCCGTTATTAGACATCCTACAGTCGCAATCCTTCTTATATTGTTCTTGAAAAAAAATCGGTCCAGTTTTGGAGGAGAAAACAAGAGAATGCGGGTAATGATTTCGTCAATTTTAGAAGCTTTTATTTATCGTGCTCTCTTCATAATATGTCTTTCCGGTTAAAATTTGCAATCAAAGCAGTTGTCTCTCGACAATAATCGTTAAAAACCTATTATTCAAATTTCTTGCAGAGCAGATATTAGCCATAAGGCAAAGTAATAAGCTGACGCATGTAATTCAAATTTATATATAACTAGCTTTTGCCCGCGACTTTGTCCGCGTAGATTGGTAATAATGGCTTACACATAAAAGATAGATATATACTGTCGCGGACTTTTTTGTACAACTATTTAGGAGAAACAGTTCAAGCACATATTATATTTGTGTAACTCTTACAGTTTTTGCACCGCACGCCAAAATAGCTCAAAGATGACAGATTTTTTCCGACTTACTTAACACTTATCGTTATATTTAGACCAATTTACAAAATATCTTTATTAATTATAGTCTATGTGTTCTTCTGATGTATGTGCTATATTATTGTAAAGTTTCATTAAAATGCATTCAGTAGTTTTTGCGTGGAAGAGTAAAAAACATCCATACATCCTCACAAACTGTCACGTTTATAATATTAGTAGGATTCATTGCATTTTTTAGTATCATAGTATATAAATAAATAGCAGCGCCTGCACTGCCAGTATAATTACTACAGGCTGTGAAGCATTCCATCTTAGTCCTAAGATTTGTCAATAACTTACTAACAGTTCATTTTGAACCGAAAATCATCCTGATTTGATCAATCCGGCCGGATCGATGGGAAAACGGTCGGATCCGGCCGGACTGAAAATGACGCCGGATTGCAATCACTAGCTACAGTAGCCACTTACCAGTTTTATAAAAGCAACATGTTAATTTATTTATTTATTTAAAACTTAATATAAACACGTGGAATATAGGCGGACTGCTGTTAACACAAAATAATTAATATTTACAATAGTAAATTTTTATTGCAGACAGTTGATAAAGGAACTGGCAGAGGGCTTACGTAACTCTGCACAACAGGCTATGGAGGCAGTTGGGAACTTTTCAACTGGTATTCAAAAAGAAGTAAAACTGATTAACGAGAAAATTTATACAGACGTGCAGAAGTTACAAGGGCAAATCGACGATGGTATTAAGTCTGTTGTCGCCAGGTTCACTAATGCTACTGAAATCGTAACAGGCTGCATTAAGGTCAGTCAATATAATATAATTGGTTCCACGCAAGTCATAGTTGTACCGCGTGTTAAGAGAATCCATCAAGCGTGACGATAAAGGCAAATCTTCCTTACAACAGAAGAGATCCATGTCCAACACACATGGACTTTTACGGGCTGACGATGAAGAATAAGAAGAAGAAGTAGACGAAGAATAGATATATAATAAAAGTAACTCTAATGATAAATGCTTTCAACCAACATAACAATTCGAGAATACTGTTAGAATTTACTTGTGTTTTTGAGTTAGCTCGTACACTAACAATTTTCGAGTCTTTTTTTTTATAGAAGTGCGGCCAACGAGCACACATACCACCTGATTGGTAGTGGATACTGTGGTCCATAGAACCTAAATATATCCTCGATTAAGAATTAAAATGCGTTACATTGTTACTTGTCGCCTCTGAGGACTAAGACGAAACGCCCAGTTATCACTAAAAAGATTTCCGGTTCTCGTAACCATACGAAACGCAGCAGAATTACGCTGCTATATTACGCTGGAATTCTGTCCAAGCGTGGTTTCTACCCGGTCGAGCCGACCCATTTTTGCTGCAGCCACATTACACTGTAGCGTGGCTCTACCACATATGTAAGTTAGGAAGTCGATGCCAATGTATTAGTCTTAATTTTTTCCGAAAAGTTGACAAACGAGCTAACAAGCCACCCGATGACTAGAGACCATTAGAGCCCATGAACACCTGCAACAAATTTTTATACAAGTAATTCGGTAGTTAAGCAGTAAGGCAAGCACACAGGTCAACTTGATTTTATTAATAAAATTAAAGTGACAAGCGAACTAACAGTCCACTTGATGGTAATGAGCTACTGCATAGACACCCACAACCAACTTTAAATAAGGAAAGAGTAATACTTTCCTTATTTAAAGGCTTTTGTCAGAAAATAAGTCCTACCATCTAACACCTGAAGTTAAGTAATTGCTTAGGTCTGTATGTAGCTATACTATCCATGATTAAGAATAAATATGCGTTACACACACACACTCAAACACAGCATCGTTATTCTGTTATTTTACGCTAATACTGTTAGAGAGTGGTCCCTCGAGCCGACCCAGAGTAAAAACAAGTAGACTAAGGACCGTATTAATAAACGTTACTCAGCTCAAGTACACGCACTTGAGTACAATCTTGAGGTTATGATCTTATTAATAAACATATCTCAAGATGCGGTTTAGATTTACGATATCAGCTGAGTGCCAGACTGATTAATAAACGAAACTCGACTCTCAAGTGTGTATACTTGAGTGCAAGTCACAGAACAGTATTCTTAAGTACAGCGTTTTGAGATACTGTTTTATGTTTATGTGTTTATTAATTAGCAACGATCTTGAGATGCTGATTTCGTAATGAGGGCGTATCAAATGATTACGCATTTGAGTTCGTCGTTGAGTAACGTTTATTAATACGGGCCTAAGATAGAATACCTTATTGTCTCTAATTATACTGGTCCTCCATGCTATCACACTGGTTATTCATACATTTATAAATTCAATCGTGTTTTTACATTTTATTACTAAATATCACTATGTATAATATAACTTCGCTCATTTCAGTCACACCAACAACAAGCAGAGGATCTCATCAACCACACATTTGTCCATACCAATGCTTGCGTAGACGACCGAATACAACAACTTAGCTATATGATAGCTAGCCTCCACGCACAATCGGTCGGCGCACTCGATTATGCAAATAACGTAATCGAAAGTATGAGAAAATGTACAACGGAAGACACGGAAAATATTTTATACATTGGATCTTGTATAGGACCTATTGCGCTGCAAGCTCAAATTCAGAGTATGATATTCATGGCGCAAAGTGGGGTTTCGGTAAGACAAAGTACAAAACAACAAATTGGGTACGAAGAAATTTCTCTAGTCTTTAGTATATCAGCGCAGGGCAGCACGGCGGAATTTTTGCTTGCCCTAAAACCCTCTCAGAAAGAAAAGGAGGCCTGTACCCAGCAGTGGGACGTATATAGGCTATAAATTTAACTTTAGTATATCAAGAAATACTTTCCGTTCATTCATTCATTACACCCTATCAAAGTCCACTGCTAAACATAGGCTTCCTCATAGATAGATTCATAAGGGGGATATTTGCCATAATTACCACGCTTTGCAGGCGGGTTGGCAACTTTTTTATTTTCTAGTTGTTATTGGGAAGACGTCACAGCCCAGCTAGTTTGTTCCCCTCCGTCGCTTCTTACGACACCCACGGGACGATATGGGTCATTGGGTATTCTTACACCGACAACATGGTCAACTTTCAGTCTTAATTAAAATTTATAGCTATTACTCGCCAGTTATCCATTATGAAATCATTCCGTAAACAGTCAAGTTTGGCATAATCACCAAGATTTGCAGGTGGATTGATTGCAGTATCAGACGTCTCGATGTGCTGTTTCTTGTCACTGGCCTGATAACTTACATCTAACATTTTCTTAACACTTTTAAAAGAATTATTTATAATATTAAAGGCAGACGAGCTGCCAACCTGATGGTAACAGCTACTTCAGGCCATGCACACCTTCTACCAAACAAAGTGACAAGGTACCCGTATCCTTGGGTACTTTGTCACCCTTGGGGTCTTAGATGGAGTGCCTCACATCCTGTAATTATGCTGGCTCTCGTCCACACCCTTCCCATTCCACCACCTTTCCATACCAGTTCGAACTCACGTGGAATACTGTTCTCATCTCTGGGTCGACATCAACGATGTGAATCGTAATATGTCACCAAGTACCCGGTGTTACGATCGGCAGTGACCACTTACCATGAGCTGAGCCGCATGCTCGTTTGCCTCCTCTGCTACAAAATAAATTATTCGCCCCATCTCATGGAGTATATCGTATGAGTTCCTAAAGATACACCACAAAAATCGTGATCTGCACACAAGTAATTTCATCATGCAAGCGCTTTATAAACAGTTTACATGGAAGAACTACGCCTGAAACTAATATTTAAAGGCCGTACAAATAGTTGTACCGTAAGGAATTCGAACCCGTGGCCCGCAATCCGTCTTGCTTTCAAGATTCAGATAAGAACTGTTACACGGAATATAACAAAAGGTACAAAGCTAAGCAGATTTATTACATTTGTTTTGGGTACATGCGGGTACACCCTTTTGCGTTGGCTCGACCGGGGTAGGAAACACGCTCTCACGGAATACCAGCATAAAATAGCAGTTTAATGCTGCTGATTCCTATGGTGAGTGTAGAGAACTAGAGACCCTTTTTACTGGGAACCAGGCATTTCATGTTAGTCCTTAGGGTGTAACGCATTTGCATTTTGATTTTTAATCGAGGATAATTGTAGAACATAGATTTTTTTATAGGTTAAGGGTGACAAGCGAGCACACAGTCCACCTGCCCGGCTAGCATGGGCTGGGGACAAAAATTTTACCCCCGATTATATCCACTGACAAGAGATAAAATTATCTTGTTATGTCAAACGGGGAGAAGTATATCCCCATTTGACATAACGAGTAGACATATATCCCCCGTCCGTAGCATGGAGCCAAATGAAAGATAAAAAATTATGCTTTTTTGACATTTGAAAGGGACAATTTTATCCTAGTTCATTGGACGTGGGTTTAAGTTTAAATACATACAAAAAAATCTATCTAAGTGTACTAATGGGAGATAGTCCTAAGTAGACTTAGGTCTATCTCCCATTTTATCTACTGTGGATATTATATCCACCGGTATGCCCATGCTCTAAGGGTGGATAAAACTAAGCGAGGGGATAAACATTTTCTCCTTTCCCCGGGGATAAAATTGTCTCCTGCCCATGCTAGCCCTGCTGATGGTAAGTGGTTGCTGAGGCACATATATATATCTATCTATTCATACATCTATTCTCATTTGCGAATCAAAATGTAGATGCGTTGTGAGCCGTGAGGACTAAGATGGAATGCCTCTTTTCCAGTAAAAAGGGTTTCCGGTTCTCTACAGTCACCATATAAAAACAGCAGCATTAATCTGCTATTTTACGCTGGTATTCTGTGAGATCGTGGTCCTTCCCCGGTCGAGCCGACCCATTCGTGCTACAATTATGCAATTAATATAGCTGCAGCATGGCTCTATCACGTACAAAAATCATTCTAATTCTATTTAAAAAAAAAAAACGCAATCAACACATAAAAAATTACGTAATAGTTCCTTTTCATCTTTCAGATCGCACGCATTAACTTCGCGATAGGCACGCTGCCAGCAGCATTTGAAATTTGCGCCGGTTCTAATATGATGGAAGCTAGTGTCGGCGTGGCGAAAATAGTGATCGATATAGGAAGCTGTTCGGCGTCATCAATATATTCGTCCCTTACTTCCGCAAACTGAAGATAGACATAATATTGTTGAAAACATTTTCATAATGTTTAATACTCTAGAACAGCGTTAATAAATTTGTTTATTTTTTTCATATATTTTTGACCCTCATTTTTGATGTGAAGTATCAAAATAGTTTGGAAAACACAAAAGTGCACGCCTTATGAGCGTTTCATTTAATTTTGATGAAAAAAATAAAAATAGTGACGATAATTTTTACAAGAAAAAAAAACAGAGAAATAAAAATAATAGAAAGTAGAAACAAGTTATTAATGAAAGTCGATCAGATTGATCGACTTTCATTAATAACTTTTAAACGGTGTTGAGTTCAATAACAAAAATCAATAGGGATCTTCCTTAGAATGTATGGAATCTTATTTAATACTATATATCTCAATCTATTGCTTACATTTCTATTAAGCGAGAAGACTCACACACGACGCATAGAAACGGACGGCAGTCCATATATTTTTTCAATTATATTTTTGTTATATAATATATACTGAATCAATTAGAAAATTAACCTAATCTTATAATTCAATGCCTGTAGATATTGTAACGTTAATAATGGATTTGATGTCTAGCTAAAAGTATAAGAACGATTTAACGAAATTCAGGTATGGCCACATATCGAAAGTGTGCGAAAGAGTGTGAGGCGTGCAATAAACGAATAAAAATAACAATAAAAACAACTAACTATTAATCGTCCCACAATCTAATAGAAAAAATACCACTTGGTTCGTCATTTGGAGCCTTTCACAAGTTCATTGCTGAACATGGCCCATCTCAAGGAATGCCTCAAAACGCAGTCCTGAACTACCTGCATGCATTTCTTACCAGCTCGTCACTCCATTGCACTCGAGAAACTTCTCTTTTCTTTCGTTCCTTCCATCGCTTGTCGATGTTGTCCCCATCGCCACTTAAGCCGACTGATCCTTATGATTTTACAATTAATACGACTCACGACTCTTGAAATATTGTATGTAAAGTGAAGTACAAACATAGACAACTCAATCTAAATCAATATTTTGATGTAACTTGGGATAAAGACTGATAATAGCACAAAATAAATATTATATTGTCCCCAATCAGTTTTATAAATAAACACTTGCTTATTTAACTCCAACTTCAAGAAATCTAGATATAAAAGGACAGGTGACCTGAAACATTATTCTGTTGGTTTATAACAATTAAAGGCTCTCGAACTGTTTATTTATTAAATATGCGTTATATATTGTTTCTATCATTTCTAATAATATGGTATCAGGTAAGTAATTAACTATTTTTAAATTATTTACGCAGTCAACTTTCGAAATAAAAAAATAAAAAATTTCGTCAAACATTAAAGTTACATTATATGATCAATGATCGAAGTCACCTAGTAAGCAAAATAATGCCTGTAACAGGTGACTTCACTCTTCCATAACTAAAAATTACAGTATTATTAACGAAATAAAGTGACTAATAGGAAATAATAAGATTAGGTAGATAGTAAAATTAATATAAAACAATGAATTTCATAACAAAGTCAGTCTTAAATTATTTAAATTAAATAAAAAGAGGTTCATCCCCCATTCCTAATTACACTATTACAAGAGCAAAAAATATAATACGTTCTACTTTTTAGGATACACATGGTTATGAAAAAATTAACAACGATATAAAAGATGGACAAAATCAACCAACAGAATTACAAGCCTTTCCAGATTTGTGGAATAGCGTGAAAAAGAGCGCTACAAATACATGGGAAACCATGAGATTAATGGCAAATCGTACAGCAGAAAAAATAAAAGAATGGTTTAAAAACGTAAAAATTAGGACAAAAAAGGTTAATGAAAATTTTAAAAATAGAATCCAGAAAATGCAAGAGAATATAAAGAACGTTATTGAAGAGATTAAAGTTACGGGTCAAGTTGCGAAAAAATGTATTCGAGTAAGTCATATCTAAAGCTATAATATAGAAAAGGTTACGATCAGTGATTATATTAACATGCTGTAAGACATGTTGCTGGCAGCGTAAGAGAATCCACTGCTCCATATCATCCCGTGGGTGTGGTAAAAAGCGACAGAGGGAAACTGAATTAGGAGATGGGCAGCAGCATATTCCTGGTAACAGCCCAAAATAATAAAAAACTGCAGTTGCCAACCTGCTTGATAAGCGTGGCAACTACGGCAAATATCCCCCCAAAAGGCATTCTATGGGAGATTCGTTCTATGTTCAGCAAGGGCAGGATGTAATGATAATAATGATGGTTGTATGTACATTTTTAAAGTTGGTACTTTCTTACAAAAACTTTAAATAAAACTCATGAGCGTTTCACAATGTGAGTGTTATAATGATATAAGACTGTTTTTACATCATGTCAATCATCATACTTGTCAATCTTATGTTGACAGTAGAACACAGAAAACTATTTCAAATGAAATTTTATTGCAGAATGAGCAGAAGGTGATCAATGAAATCTTAAAGCAGATAATAAAAAATGTTTCTACTTGTATATCAAAAAGTTTTCATACTCTGTCTCTTCTGGAATCATCTACTAGTGCACATGTATTACTTGATAAAACTGAATATATTACTAACGTAGAGAACAAACTACACCAGTGCCTTGATAACAAAGATGTTGAGGAATGTTTCAATAATGTGAGGAAGAGTGCCTTTGATGATTTAGAACGTGAGGAAAAAGAAATACTTCAAAACGTAAGTCAGCATTTTTACTCTTAACTAGTAACCCGTCCCGGCTTTCCCTGGGTAGGTTCTATTAATATGTCATTATTTATATTTATAATAAACAATTTATTTAACATCAAAAACCATTTATTTCATCAATTTTTCAAATTCTCAAAAAAAAAACTCAGTTTTTCGTGAAGTTTCAGCTCGTGATTATTCATGTCTTAATGACATACTAATAACCCCCTCAGCTCATTTAAAGGCAGTCATTTCGATATCACAGACTGATAGACAGACACTTCAATTTTATTTATTTGTATATAGATGTATAGTGAAAGAACTTTCCAGGGATGTGCAAGCATTGTTGGAAAGATTTGCCTATATTCACTATACGCAGAACCGACACTCTTATACTAGTAATGCTGCCCCCTGTGCGCTGTCAAAGCGTTATTGGTTTTATACATCTCGCGGCCTGCAACACCCGAGTCAGAAGCTGTAAAAGGCAAATGGTGTTAGCCATTTGGCACTAACATAACAGAAAACCTCTATATTCTGTGTGGTATAGCGTTTTTAATTTACCGCAATCAAGCAATCGCTAGAATCTTCTTCGTCGATTAGTTACCACGTTACCAGGGTGCACAGCGTATATATGAGGTTGGCATTTGGAAAAATAATTTATATATTAAATTTTATACGTGGTAGAGCCATGCTGCAGCTATATTAGTAGTATAGTTGTAGTACGAATGGGTCAGCTCGACCGGGGAAGGACCACGCTCTCACAGAATACCAGCGTGAAATAGCAGCTTAACACTGCTGTGTTTCGTGTGGTCAGTGTAGCGAACAGGAGACCCTTTTTACTGGAAAAGAGGCATTCCATCTTAGCCCTCACGGGTGACAACGCATCTGCATTTTGATTCTTTATTGAGGATAGATGTAGATGTCTATGGGTCACAGCAACCACTTACCATCAGGTGGACTGTGTGCTCGTTTGTCACCCTATCCTATAAAAAAAAAACTTACATATATCTAATACTTATACCTAATCACATATACCTAATCTTATATATAAATACTACAAATATTATTTTACATATAAATAACCTCAGACCAATAAAAAAATCAATAACCTTACACCGTGATGATTGATTCTTTATTTATTTTAATTAATTTTACAGAGAGCTGACTCTAGAGCCGCCATTGATGATATTTTGGAGACCGTTGTTACTTGCACGAGCAATGGTCTTATAAAAGCATCTGTTGCTATAGCAAACACCACTCACAAAGTTATTAAATGTGTCGCAAAGGGTTAAAGGCGATCGCCTATTTTCCAGAATAATTTTACAAATGATTATTTAGTAAGCGCGAGTATTATTATACATACCAAACATATGTTAAAATAAGTTTCATATAAAACTATTTCGAAAAAAGGCTGATCATTTATTCCTTCTTTTTGTTTCTGAAATGCCAAATGATTTTATTGTTAATTATGAATTAAACAAATATTAAGTATGATTGTGTATTTTTTTTAATTTTTAAATAAGTACATACATATAACATTTTATAATCTTTAGTTACGAGAATTTAGCGAGGACACATAGCATGACGACCACCATCTACGGGGAGTGTAGCGCCAGTAATATTACTTGCTGCATTACTGGCTAAAAATATTATTACAGATGCAACTTCTTTACTTTCACC
Organism: Parnassius orleans; assembly: GCA_029286625.1. Classification (NCBI taxonomy): domain Eukaryota; kingdom Metazoa; phylum Arthropoda; class Insecta; order Lepidoptera; family Papilionidae; genus Parnassius; species Parnassius orleans. The sequence goes on from JAGSMP010000320.1 coordinate 1,530,650, forward strand.
AGCACGACCCAATGCATGAGTTTCGGCGCACTTCCTTAAAAATTCTTCATACTGTTGCTCATTCATGCTTGATTTCATGTGAATTCCAGTTGCAATTACACCAGGATTCACGGCATTAACTCTGACACCCTTGGGAGCCAACTCTAGTGCTACACATCTCGTAAACTGGTCCAAAGCAGATTTTGACATACAATAAGCCAGAACGTTAGGAAATGATCGCAGACCAGTAACACTAGACACGTTTACAATTGATCCTTTAGATTTCACTAAGTGAGGGGCAGCCAACATTGTCAAATAATAAGGGGCTCGAACATTAGTGTTCATTACTCTATCGTATTGTTCTAAACTAGTCGTTTCTATTGTCCCATTTTCTAAAATTCCAGCGTTATTTACGAGGACATCAAGTTTGCCAAAATGTTCTAATGTATTATTTATAATGCTATCAACATCAGCTTCAACGTTCATGTCAGCAATTACAACCAATGGTTTATGTTTGCTTGGAGAACCATCTTCACATTGCTTACCTATTTTGTCCAGGTTTTCTTTGTTTCTTCCAGTTATCACTAATTTAGCGTTAAGCTTTGAGAATTCAATTGCTGTTTCTGCCCCGATTCCGGAGCTGGCTCCAGTTATCAATACCACTTTGTCCGTGAACATTTTACCTGTTTAATAAAACATATAGAATATAAAAAAACAGTTATCTGTTACATGTACGAGTATAACTAAAATAAAAGACGGCGTGATTAAATGAAACGTCTACGGTCTGATGGTGGCATTCCACAATGTGTGTTTATGTTCGCGTATGTTTTCTTTTTTCGGCCGAAAGCGACAATATCTAAAAAAAAGCTTTTTGTATTTTTTTATTTACTCTAAAAAGAAATAACACGAATAACGAAGACGCGTTTCTGTCCGCTTTTCGGTTTTCGACACATTTTTTTTTAGTATAAGTATGACAAACGTGCACACAGTCCACCTGATAGTAAGTGGTTGCTGTGGCCCATAAACATCTACATCTATCCTCGTTTACAAATCAAAATGCAGATGCGTTGTCACCCGTGAGGACTAAGATGGAATGCCTCGTTTCCAGTAAAAAGGGTCTCCGGTTCTCTACACTCACCATACGAAACACAGCAGCGTTAAGCTGCTATTTTACGCTGGTATTCTGTGAGAGCGTGGTCCTTCCCCGGTCGAGCCGATCCATTCGTGCTACAACTATTCCAGTAATATAGCTGCAGCATGGCTCTACCACGTATATAACATATCAGTATAGATAGTATGTTTATGATATTATGCGACTATATCAAATACTAGCTAATATATAATACTAATACTAACTAGCTACATTCTACAGTTACGCGATAAGTGCCACAAATAAAGCATATTTAAGAGAAATACTAATAATTGTTTCCTGTACCATTTCATTTAGATTTTAGACCACGGAATTTAAAAAACAGCGGCAGCTCAAAGTGGGCGGAGCAGGCATGTCACAAACGGCGGCTGACGGCTCCGTGGCGCAGTGGCTTAGCAATGAGTTGCAACGCTGGGGCCGCGGGTTCGATCCGCACGGAACAAGTATTTGTATGGCCTACAAATAATTGTTCGGGTCTGGATGTTTGTCCTTTGCAATTTATGTTTGTAAACTGCCCCACGATACAGGAGAAAATCCTAGTGTGGGGTAACTTTTAAAAATAAAAACACAAATTAGTCGCTTTCAGTCGCATGCATAAATTGTCGCCAGCTGACTAGTCGCTGCTTAATTGATGTATGCGCAAATATGCCTTTTTGCGCAATATTAGAATGTAAAAATGAACGCAAAAAAAAGAATCTTCATAATGGAGGTGTTTCGTACCTCAAGCACGTATAATTTTATTCGTTTTTTCAAAAAACATGAATAAAAATGGACAAAATATCAAATTGCATGTAACAACGAATATTCAACCATAATTCGTTATGTTGGTTTATCTGTCAAATACGATTTCAATAAAAAGTGCTGCGATAGTGTTGTGACTATGCGGATATTAAAGTTATCGATAAAATTCGACGTCTCCATAGCGATATGGCTAAACTAGGCAATGAGTTGCGGTGCTAAAGGCCACGGGTTCAAAGCCCGCACGGAACATTTGTCCTTATGAAATTAATTTATGTAAACTGCCTCGACGATACAGGAGAAAATCCTTGTGCTATAAAGTTTTTCAAGATAAAAAAGAAAAAAGTATATCAGGTCTGTTTATTCACTAACATATTAATTAAAATGTGCATATAATAGATATCTATGAAAATATATTAAATTATAGGGTGACTGTACATTATGAATGAACATTTTTGTTGGGGTTGCTAATCCAACAAAGTAGGTGTAGATGTCATCATCCAGGCTAAAGACCATATTGCCGGCTAATTGTGAGGATTTTGTTTAAAAAAATTAGTACATCCATGTAATTTCAAATAAATTTTGTTATGTTACTCATTTTAAAAATATATAATATAATAAATGTTTTAAGAACTTATTACAATACAAAATTTATTACGTATGAGCTGGTACCCGGCGCCATAGTAAAAACAGAACCGGCGCGTTGCTGCCACAAAAAAAAATTGTGGAAATATTGTTTTAAATTTGCAAGAGTTATATTGTTTAATTAGGAATAATTATTCATTCATTGAAGTTTAATGATATATAATTTTTAAATAAATTTGTCAGTACGATACGCCTGTCATCTACTGTAAATCAATTGTACTATGCCTATTACCTTCGCGCAAGTGCAAGCAATAATTTGACAAAGTTTTATTTCAAGTATTTAAAAAATATAATTTTTCCTGTACTTTAATATCGATAGCTGAGAACACATCCAGGTAATGTAACTACATCATTCACGTACCAGTAGCAGGTTAGGTACGTTGAAGTCAAAGTAATGGCGATAGATCATTGTACCTATAATAGCGTGAAGTTATTACTGCGACATCTATTGTCAAGTAGCAAATCTGTTCGTCAATCTCAGAAACTTTTTGGTTAAATGATGTCTATTAGTAAGTATCTATCTATTTGTTTTGTTATACAGGCTTCAAGTTAGGCAGAACACCAATTTTAGCATTTGCTAAATAAAGGAAAAATGCAATACAGCTGGCCATACTGATTTAAGTCCGCCTTTTCTATTTTAGTGGGCAATTTACATACGAGACAATCAACTACCACTCAGACAGTTCTAAAAGAACTGTAAACAGGTTTCTTTAAACATGCTAGATTAAGTCAATTCTGATCATGGAATTAATAACTGGAAACATGATACATATGAAATGCCAGCAAGTCAACAGGTATCAGAATAGAGAAAAAAAAACCAAAACCCAAAAGAGAAGGCTCATTGTTTTCCTCAATATTCCAGACTGGGGCTATCCCAAAGTTGGTCTTGAAGAATATGGTCAGTAAAGAATATTGTTTGACATGTCATGACATAGACCCTGGCATATAGAGGTACTACCAGCACAAGTGGAAAGCACCTGCTTTTGTATCCCTTCATTTTACTATGCATCATTGGCCATCATTGTCTCAAGTAGTAGCTCATTAACATTATTGTATAATGGCTGTGCAATCAAAAACACATGTGTCAAATACTAAGAGTCAGTGTTAAAAAAATCACTTGGTGTGTAAAACACTGCTACAGTCATATTATCTGCAATATCAGAATTTCACAAACATCTCATTCTCATCTCTGTTTGCCCGGAATGTTAATATACTCGCCGAGCACAGACTAATAGGTACAAGTACCAACATGTGAATGACTTGTTGCCGAATAACTTGGCAAGTTTTTCGTCCGATAATCTGAACGTACTATCAGAGTCATTATATGCTAGATATGCTACTAGATCCTGAGACAGATACCTACTTATGATCATCATCTTCCCCTGGGAAGTTAATTCATATGTTTTATCCACAAACATTTGTAAAACTATTATTTAAACAAACTATGGGACGGAGATTTTTAAAGAACATATTATGGTGTATGGTATGGTAGATTTTGCTAAAATCAAAAAATCTATTGTTAAAATATTTGTCCACAATAATATATTTGTAAATTAAATGCAGTTACAACACCAAACTAAAGACACATCACATAACAAAGACAATTCACATAACAAAATATTTTTTTAAAGTATAGGTATAATAAACGGTCAAGTGTGAGTAAGACCCTGCGAGTTCCATAAAAACTTAATTATATACATATTAGACTACTATATTGATAAAAAATTGATCCTGTTTTTTGTTTTTTTATCATATTATTTAACAGTATAAAACTCAACTAACTTCTGAATTAATAGTTACCTAAGTTCCCTCAGAAAAAAGTAAATTAACACCATAAACTAATTAGAAGCAAACAACACAAAACTAAATAGCTACACAAGGACACAACAAGACTAAATAATAATAAAAAAAAAAATTAATACCTAAACTTTTCTTTTCTAAAACTATCTAACTCTATCTACTAAACTATTATTATCTTATAAAACAGCAGAGTATAGTAATTAGTAACTCTCCTGTACAGGAAGTGGAAGTTATCAGTTGGTTATCACTTATCAGTTATCATCTTTTTTATTAAAATTTCTGGCTTGGATACTTGTCCTTTAAGCAATGTCTTCATTTCATTCGGGATCTTCGTTTTTATAGATTTTCAGATTTTCTATTGTGGAGTTAATGTTCTTAATTTGTAAATAGGCAGAAAATATTTAATATTCTTTAAAAACACAATCAAGTGGCGGGGATCATTATTTACGATGGGTTCACTTTCACTCTCACTGTCACACACTTCACTAGCTAATAACAAAGCCGTTGAAAGTTAAATTGGCCGTATTCAAACAACAGGTGATGAATAGTTCCAACTTGATCACAATGTGGGCACAAGTTCGAGGACAATATGTTAAGTCGAGGAAGGTGTGCAGGAGTTTTATGGTGGCCGAACCGCAGTCGATTTATAGTCGTAATATGGTCACAACTTGCTTTTTTCAACTTAGCGTGTCATGGCTTATCAGGTATTTCGTCCTGGATACTTCCATACCACTTGCCTTTGTTTTCTTGGTCTTTATTCCACATATCTTTCCATAATAGACGAATATTCTTTCTTATTTCAGTATAACAATCGGTAAAAGGTAAAGCTAAAATATGGTTTACATCAAGTGGATTAATTTTTCACATGCAGTCTTACCGGCAATTTCATTTCCAGTAATACTTTTATGTGAAGGAATCCACATAAAGGCGACTTCAACACCCTTTTTGACAAGTTAAGTATATCGATACCTCCTACGCATAAAGTCCCAAGCAACTTTTACAGAAAATTATTTTGATTCAAAATAATAACGATTGATAATTATTGTAAAATGAGTAACTCAGCTGTCATATCGTAGCTTTGTAGTTGATGTGCTCTAAGATTTTTACCAACACAACAATTTATTTTGTTTTCTTTGAAATATACCAAACGGTCGCAAAATATATATCTGAGGATAATAGGAGAGATCCAAAATCAAAATTAAAACAGAACAGATGCTGTATTCACGGCCTTAAGACTTAAAACTATATTAAATCTACTAAAGTGTGAACATTTGTAAACAATCTATAAATTTTGCTTACCTATGGAATGACAAACCACATCCAGGGTAACTTTCACTTCTACAACCTTTCATACAACACGAAAGGTAGTGAAGCCTCTATAGAAGCCGAGAAGCCGGGCTTGGCCTATCAAACTGCTCAATCAATAATATCAACTAATAAAATAACTCGTAAACTGTTTCAAACTATTTCAAATTTCCGCGCGCTTCTCTGTCGCTGTCGCTGACCTGTTCTAAACAGCCCATAGATTACTGTATATACACAGGCCTTATAACGTTAACACGCGGCAAAACTGCGCGATTAGGTTGTCATAAAATTAGTCGTCTCTCTCGCACGCGTGGGCTTTTATCGGGCTTTCGAGAAGACGATCGCTCCTTTCTAACCTGTGGTAAAATGTTCTATAACGAAATATAACTAAGATTGTTTATATAGCAATTTGTACGTAGCGAAAAGCCCGGCTTTTAGTGTGAAGTTAGTCATTAGTCAAGCACGGGCGATACCTTTGCAAGTTCACTTCACATTTCAATGTTTACTCTGTGTGTTTACTTGAGCGAATAAATATTGCGAGTTGAAATTTTATGCTTTTTATAGATTTTAGTGAAAATGGAGGATAGTAGTGTTCCTTGTGATAAATTGAAGTGTGTTAAAGTGCTAATCGGCGAGGAAAAGATAAAATCGAAAAGAGAAAAGGTAAATTTTATAAAACTGCTAAAAACAACAAAACTATATCTTGGGCTTGCCCTAGTTTGGAGCCCTAGCTTCGCCACTAAACACGAAAACAATATTTTCACTATAAAACCCGAAAAGTCCTGCAATATTAATTAAATCACATTCGCTGATGTCAAGTCAAACAGAGAATAGACACCTTATTAATTCATTTGACAACGTCAAATTATAATAAATAGTATTGTCATCTATAGCGTAAAATGCACCCCTGGTATTAAGGAAAGAAAATTAGTGTTTTAGTGGGTTTTTTCGTGTTACTTAATATTAGGTCCTTACATATGAAATTAGCGTTTTGTACGGGAGGACTATAAAGTCAATTTTTTTGTAAAATATATTTAATTAATCAAAGTATGCACCTTTGTTATCTATGCACTTTTGCCATCTCATAGGTAGTTCATTGATCCCTTTACTAAAAAACATGGGGCGAGAATCAATAAACTCTTTGAAGGCGCTTTGGACTGCCGCATCGGAGTTGAATTTTTTCCTTGTAAGAAGTTGTCCAAATTCCGGAAAAATGGTAATCTGTTAGAGCAAGGTCCGGGAGTACGGTGGATGTCGCAGACATTCCAATTGTAGCTCATCTAACTTAGTGGTTGTTTGTTGTGCAGTGTGGTCTTGCGTTGTCGTGAAGCAGCAGTGGCCTAGAGCGATTGACCAATCTCGATTGTTCAGCAGCTAGTTCTTCCTTCATGGTTTGCAGTTGCTGACAATAGACATCTGCCGTAATCGTTTGGCCAGATTTTAAAAGCTGTAGTGAACGACACCGGCGCTAGTCCACCAAACACTCACAAGTAACTTTTTCTGAGTCAATTTTCGTTTAGGGCAAGATTTGGCTGGGTATCCAGGGTTCAGCCATTGCGACGAGCGCTTCCGATTAGCGTACAGTATCCACTTTTCATCACAAGTAATGATTCGATTTAAAATCCTTCATTATTGTGTCGGTTGAGCAAAGTAACACAGCAGTCAACGCGTGTTTGCAAGTTCGATTCACTCAATTCATGAGGTACCCATCGTTCAAGTTTTTTACTTTCCGATTTGCTTCAAGCGGATTAATACAGTTTCATCACTTACCCCGAAGCCTGCAGCTATCTCTGCAGTGCTTTATGATGGATCCGCTTTCACAATAGCCTTTAATTCTTCATTTTCCACTTTGGTCTCCGGCCGTCCACGGGGTTGGTTCTGAAGGTCGAAATTTCCAGAACGAAAACGTTGAAACCAAAACGTACCGTGCTTTATTTTGCGACACCAGCGCCGTACACATCATTAATCCTTCGAGCTGTTTCTGCAGCACTGGTGCCACGGTAGAACTCGTACTCGTAAATATACCGATATTTCATGTTGTCCATTGTGCAGTAATAAGCGACGCCAAAGAAAAATAATGAGGAAAAAACAAATGAATCACTGTTTTCAAAACTCAAATGTACCAGCTAAATGAATTTATAAATTTGAATTTGGAATTTTAACCAAAGAGGAGATATTTCAGATCAAAGTGGTCAGTACTCCAAAACGCTAATTTCATATGTAAGGACCTAATAATATGCTTAATTGGAATACAATATGGAATATATCAATTATAATAAGCGATAAAAATCTAAGATTATCGTTCTAGCATAAGTCTAATATATTACTTTAAGTCAATAACTGTCTAAACGTTGGTAATATTTTTATTTTTTGTAAACATTTATCACTGCTAGAAGCTCTCTTTCTAAGAAAAATGAGGAACGGTTACAATGTTCTAAGCGCTCACTCCTATAAAACAAGCATCTAAGCTAAAAATCTTAAGAAAAAAATGATCTCCATGACTCTATGACTCCATGTTCCTGTTTAGCTGCTACATATTTATTTATCTATGCTGTTTAGTGTTTATACTGTTTATACCATCACATTAGTCTGTGGTCTAAACACGAAATAAGAAAGAAAGAAATTGACAGAAATAAAAATATCTTCTTTGCGATACTGTTACATTTTAAGCTTAATAAATGTAATTGCAACTGTGTGTTTCGAAAAGGTTCTTTAACAGTACCCGAAAAAATGACTTCTATACCTTCATCAACAAAGGATGTTTCGTTTGACGAATTCTATACAGAGGTATAACCTATTTTATAATTTATTACGTATATACTTCCATTATTTATTTACAACATAGCCTTCCTAAAAGTTGTTAGCAATTTAACTATTATATAAGTCCATACTAATATTCGTTGTATAGTCATTCGTAGTCATCGTTGGAGCCACACGCAAGTGTGAGTAACTATCCAAGATTATCCAAGTCTTATCCGACATTATTCCGATGATATCTAGGACGTCAGTCTGAGCAAGATTAGAATGGCTCTCCAGCACCTTAAAAACGGCAAAGATGGAATCACAGCGGTGCTTCTGAAAGCGGGTGGAAAACTGGTACTTGAAGTCCTTTAGAAGCTCTTTAATTCCGTCTCCATGGTGGCACTACTCCGGAGGCGTGGAGCAGAAGTGCGGTGGTCTTGTTCTTCAAGAAAGGCGACAACGCTCTCTTGAAGAACTACAAACTGATTACCCTTCTGAGCCGCATCACGCACTGTTTTCGAGTCATTACGAATCGTCTTGCACGCAGACTATGACTTCCAGCCTCCCGAACAAGCCGGTTTCCGAAAAGGCTTTAGTACCATAGACCACATACATACCTTCGGCAAATTGTACAGAAGACCAAGAGTACAATCTGCCACTTTGAGTTGTGTATGTGGACTATGAGAAAACCTTGATTCCGTGGAAATTTGGGCGGTGCTACAGTCCCTTCTGTGGTGCCAAGTTGACTGTCGGTATATCAAGTGCTGAAGTGTGTACAGTAGAACTACAATGGCTATCCGAGTACAGAATCAGAGTACGAAACCTATCCAACTGCAAAGAGGTGTAAGACAGGGTGACGTTATATCCCGAAACTCTTCACCACTGCATTGGAAGACGTTTTCAAGCTACTGGACTGTAAAGGATACGGTACTAACATTAATGGCGTTTACTATGTCACACTCACCTTCGATTTGCCTACGATATAGTCCTTATGGCAGAATTGCTGGAGGACCTAAGCACTATGCTCAATGACCTCAATAGTGTCTCCCAACGGATAGGTCTTAAGATGAACATGAACAAAACAAAGATCATGTTTAATGTCCATGTCACACCTATGCCGGTAGTTGTTGGGAGCACTAGTCTCGAAGTTGTTGACGAGTATGTTTATCTATGACAAATAGTCCGATTAGGTAAGTCCAAATTGACTGAGTTGAATCCGGATTCAACGGATTCGAGGATTAAACTCAGCTGGGGAGCGGTCAAGAAATTACGACACATATTCTCGTCAGGTATACCTCAAAACCTAAAAAGTTTTGCGGTATACCTGACTAGTGACAGTGCGTGTTGCTAGTGATGACTTATGGATCTGAGACATGTTCCTTCACTGCTGGCCGTATGAGGATGCTCAAGGTTGCTCAGCGAGCTATGGAGAGGGTTATGCTCGGGGTTTCTCTGCGTGATAAACTTAGAAATGAGGATATCCGCGGTAGAACCAGAGGGACCAACATAGCCCAACGGATTAGTGAGCTGAAGTGGCAATGGGTCGGCCATATAGCTGAAGAACCGACAACCGATGGGGAAAAAAGGTCCTCTAGTAGTAGCCTCGTACTGGTAGGCGAAGTGTAGGACGATCCCCCACTAGATGGAGTGACAACCTGGTAAGACATGCAGGAAGTCGATGAATGCAGGTGGCTCTGGACCGTGCTTTGTGGCATTCCTTGGGGGGAGACCTATGTTCAGCAGTGGACTTGTGAAGGGCTGTAATGATGATAATGATGATACTAGTATTAATGCTTATTCATTGTTTCTTACTTTGTAAAAGCTTTAGAACACAATGCAACTGTTAAAGAGATTTAATTTCGAAACTAATTGGTTCTCTTTCTTAGAGATGATGATTTTGTAATTTAAAAATGTGTTAAAATGATAAGAATGTTAATTATTTTATATAATTTATTTCCAATTAATTCTATGGCATATGTTTGTGCTGGTTGGCTGTGTTACTGGCTTGGGCAGTATTAGAGAAGCGGATCTGAGTATTCGCCACAGATCATAGAAACAACAGGAGATATGCCCGGTAGTTAAAATGTATCGGCACTTGTTGTCGCCAGTTTGTCCCCGCCACTCGCCAACTACTACACATGCAGTTCAGTAAAATCAATAGATACGAAGTCGCGCACACACCCGCATTTTATAAATCAGAATGTACTACACAACAAATTATAAACCTTATCCCATCAAAACATACAACTTACACACACAAAACATCTGTCGCTATCGCTGTGCTGTGCAAAAGCCATTTATTTTACTTAGACGCTAGTGATTGACTAAATCAGAAAGTTATAGATTCTTCTATTTATAATTGTACTAAAGATTTTATGTAGTCCTGAAAATAAAATAAATAAGAAACGATATGTTCAGAAAATATTATAATTAAAATAAACAATGTTAAAAGAAAATATTAATAAGGAAATTATAATTAATATTATTGAACCCGGTTCAGTAATGATTCACCAAAATACCACACAACTTTTTTTATTGAGTAAAATGTGGCAAGTTTTAAGTAAATATTTAATTTATTTAAAATTTGCCGCTTCGACAATTTAGGTGTTGCATTCTTAGTTAAATAATGTAATATTTCGTTTATATATTTTTCCATAACGACTTTTATAAGTATTATTAAATGGTTATTCATAGGCGATTGATTGTATTGGTGAAAACATGAGCTAATGTGTAATATTTTTGATGAAATTTTGTGTTATCAGATGAAAGAATAGAAGTTTTTATTATTACTTCCATCCGTTTACATATGATTATTACGTCATTGGAGGGAAATATAAGACCGCCTTTATCCTTCAATTTTATAAAACTGAGGTTCTTGTTGTCAACTGTATCTGCAATCAAACCGCTACAGCATATTTCACACTTCAATAATTTTAACAAGCGATGAACTATAAATCCTGCTATGTATGACACTGTCTGGCTACTAAATTCTGTGATGTCTTGTACAAGTATACTAACTTCCTCATGGCATCATACAGCGAAGTCATCTTGTCTTCATCATTACTTTCGTCTTTTTAACAGCAGAGTAGCTCGCCAAAAAAGAACTTCCTCAAGAGCTGTACAGTTTCCCTGATCTACATCTCTAAGCTCCGACTTTACCAAGAGTTTTTATATATAGCTTGAAACTATCGTGCCGTTGTGTAGGTGCTGCATCCACTGTGAGACCTTACATGTCCAAACATAATCTCCAAATGATCTTGGCTGATCTTGTAAACTAGAACGTACTTAAGTTTTTGGCCCTTTTCAACTAGTTGTATATACAATGCCTTGAGGCTTTCTATGCACACTAAAAAGCCAATAAAATCGGTTTTTCTTGGTGTACTGATAGCCTTTTTACCGCCTGGAAGCTTTATAGAAGTTAGATACCGTTTCGCCTTTTCTAAAGTTTCAAATACCTTGTCTTTGTTGCTTGGGTAAATTGTTTTTTGTTATAATGGAGTTGGGCCATATGCCTTGAATTTAACACATCAAACAAGTTGTTGACAGTTTTTTAAATATTCGACGGTTCCTTCTACATCATGAAAACCAGCAATTTGAAGTTCACAACAAAAATTTAGGGCATCTGCAACACTTGCTGTTGAATAAAACTATTTTTATGGATTTTATTGCGTTTAATTTACTATTTTAATTCTGCATGTCTGCAGTCTGTGAACATGTTCAAAATCATCCCCGCCATTACATTAGATTTGATAGACCACAAATCCTCGCAAAAGAATACCGATTCCTACCAAGGATGATACGCGAAGCTATTGAAATTAAAAAAACATCCTAATTTCAATAGAGAAGATGGATGGGTGCTGCCATTTGCTTGGGATCCTATAATTAACAAAATTAAATCCAAACCCAAGCATACCACTGCAAGACTTCAAGATACTGTAAGCTCATTCTGCGTAGATCAAACCAAAATTTATTAAAAACTGAAGGTAGCCGGGCTAACTATGACATCGGGACGTCAAACATCTCAGTCCCCGTGAACATGGGTTGCTGTAAATCACCCGAAACGCCGGGAATTAAAATAGTAAATTAAACGCGATAAAATCCGTAAAAACTAGTTTTATTCAATGTGTAGTGTTCGCGTAAATATAAGAAATCATTACTGTTGTTGTTCCATGAGATCGTTTTTTCGCGGATTTTCTTGATGCTCCAAAATGCTATTTTCTCTAGCGTTCAAGTTGGTATCGACACCATCCATTGTAGACATTGGAACAGTATTTTCCGAATCATCGTTTTGCTCACAAGCGAGGTTTTGTAATTCCGTTCGATTGGAGGTTTTGAAGCAACAGTCTGTAATTAAGAAAAATATTACACGTTTACATAATGTCTCATAATAGCTACAGTTATAAAACTTACTTAGTTTTATATTTGTATCAAGAAATAAAACTCACACAAACTTTTGATAAGGAAGGTTCCTCATAATTCGCCAACACCATACATAACTTCAACGTTGGGACCGACCATTCGAAGAGCCGATGAACTTTCTTTAATGGTTGAAAGCATTTTGGCTCAAAGTGAGATGAGCATATTGTGTTATTTTTTGTTGGAAACCAGTTTGGACCCCTTCCTGTCGCATTTATCCATTTTTCTTTTATTTTTGGATCCTTCGGATACCTAGCTGAAATTTTATAATAAAAGCAAGATATGAAACAGAAACAGAAACTTTTTTATTCAATATAGATTATAAATAATACTTATTGAAAGTCACTCTTTTGTTTAATTACCACTGGTTCGAAAAAAAACCTCTGTCCTGGGAAGAACCAGCAAGAAACCCAGCGGGACTTTTTAAAAAATAACAGCTTACAATCATGTATGTTACACAATTAACAACACAAAACAAATAAGAAATAGCTTGGTAGCGATCACCTCATTCCCAGGATTATTATCATTCATGAATTCCTTAATATTATAATAACCTTTTATACAAACTTTGTTTAATAAAGTTATTGAACTTTGAGCAGGTCAAATTTTGCATATTTTCTGGGACTGACTCGATGGAGTCAGTAACTGGTACTACTAGCTTGTGTCTGTTCCTAGTATTTACAGAATGAATATCACTTATTTTTGTAAAACTACTTTTATCTTGTACGTACATTACATTTTCATAAATGTATTGAGAGGCCAAAGTTAATATATTAATTTCTTAAATTTTTGTCGCAGCGACTTTAGGCTTTAAATCATAAATTGCTCTTATGGCCCTCATCTGTAAAACAAATATAATTTCAGTGTCAGCTGCGTGTCCCCATAGCAAAATCCCATACGACATTATGCCATGGAAATAGCTAAAGTAAACTAGTCTAGCTGTTTCAGTACTGGTAAGATTTCTAATCTTTTTTACAGCATATGCTGCAGAACTAAGTCTGCTTTCTAGTTTTGATATATGGGGGCTCCATTGAAGCTTCGCGTCTAGTGTGATTCCAAGAAAAATGGTGGTATCTACAAGACTCAGTTCCTTCCCATTTAAAATCACATTAGTATTTAATTGTTTGACATTTGGAGTCATGAATTTTATACATTTTGTTTTAGTGCCATTTAAATGCAAATTATTAACATTGAACCAATTTACTAATTTAGATATAGCATTATTTACTTCGTCATATTTTATTAATTGTCGTCTTAATTTGAAAATTAAAGAAGTGTCATCAGCAAATAATACTATATCATGGTTATCCCCTACTATGTAAGGTAAGTCATTAATGTATACAAGAAACAGAAAGGGGCCGAGAATTGAGCCTTGAGGCACGCCCATTTGTACCATCGACCCGGAAGAGCTCATACTGTTAATGACAACTTTTTGCGTTCTGTTACTTAAATATGAAATAATTAATTTAAGAGCATCACTTCTTACATCGTAGTGTTGAAGTTTCCTGATAAGTGTTTCATGGTGAACATAATCGAAGGCCTTGGATAGGTCACAGAATATACCCAAAGCATCCTGTGAATTCTCCCATGCATTAAAAAGATATATTTACTCAGCTCAACACCAGCATCAGTTGTCGAGCGACCCTCAGAAAACAAATTGATTTTATGAAGTAAATTATTTATATTAAAGAAATTTAACATTTGATCAAGAATAATTTTTGAAAATCTTACTAAGTGTTGGTAGTACAGAAATAGGTCTATAATTGGCGGGGTCTAATGTACTACCAGATTTAATTAAAGGTATTACTTTACTATGCTTAATTAAATCAGGAAAGACACCAGATTCGTTACTAGTATTAAAAATGATAGCTAGATGAGGCGCGATTTTATCTATTATAGACGCAATAACTTTAACGGAAATCCCCACAGATCCGCAGTTTTCTTAAAATCAATAGTTTTAAAATATTTTATAATATCTTTTGATGATACTTTATGAAATTTAAAATTCTTTGTACACGCATTTACATTTTGTTTAAGTAATGATTCGGCAACGGCAGGAGAAGAATTCAGTGACTTAGTGGTTAAGATCGGAATATCAGTAAAATATTTCTCAAAAACCATTGCAACGTCCTGATCTGATTCAGTTAATTTGTTGTTAACACTTAACTGGTAGTTTGAATTGCGAAAGTTGATCTTACCAGTTTCGCTATTAATTATACTCCATGTCATTTTAATTTTATTAGAAGCCGTCTTAATTTTGTTGCTCAAATGCAAAGACTTGGCTGTGGAGCACACTCTTTTAAATATTTTTGAATATTTTTTTACATATTCCCTAAATTCGACGCTAGGATTATATGACCTTTCATGGTAAAGATCATATAACCTTTGTGTGCCCTCCATGGACTTCTACTGTCGCCCATTGAATGACTTCAGACTGTTCAAGGAGAATGTTTTGAAGTAAAAGTATTGTTAAATCCATTGCAAATAAGCTTAAACAATGTTCCATACAAAAATTAGGATCATTTTGGTATGAAAGTGATGGAAGTTTTTCACTATGTTACTTCTAAACTTCTCCAAGCGTCGCATTTACTGGAACAAACACAACTTTCTCATCTACTTGCTTTTTGTGAACATAAGACTAATTGTCCACAGTGATCAGAACTTAATTTTTGAATTATACTTATGCAACGGTTTTAATTGTAAAATGTTATCTACTTATACATGTTGCACTAGATTGAGCAGTACGCGTTGGCTCTAAAATAAATTAAAAGACATTTTGTCAAAAATCACGAGCAGTGAAGATGTCGCAAGTTGACGATGCGTTCGCAAGCGCCACGCCTCCTTGCCATGTCTCCTGTTGTTTCTATGATCTGTGGTATTCGCCTTCTTACTTCCCTGAGAAAATTTTGAACTTTAACTTAACACTAAAGCGATTATCATACTGATGTTGCTCTTTTACATGAACTGCATCATCTTATAAATCTACCAGTCTCTATGTATATTTTGTACACTGTGGATCATACAATGGCACACAGAGTTCTGGCCACTTGGCATTGACTTCCCCTAGGTTTGAGCAGTCACAATTCAAGTTGATTCAGCTTCGAGGTATCGTACTCTCAAAACTGTAGCTAGTGGACAATCAAATAGTGCTACAAATTTAAATTATTAGAACAGAAGTCTTCAGATGTCTGACATCAGATCAGATCAGATGGCATTAGCAAGTCAAGATAATGAATTTCATTTATCTAGCTTTGATTCCCAGGGTATCATTGTCCTATTATTTATCCATATTTTCTTTTCATAGGTGAAAGAAATAGAGAAAAGGGATTCTGTCCTCACTCCAAAACAGCAAATTGAAAGACTTTTACGTCCTGGATCAACATATTTTAATCTTAATCCATTTGAAGTGTTGCAAGTGGAATGTGATGCAACACTTGATGAAATTAAAAGGAAGTATAGACGACTGTCGATTCTTGTTCACCCAGACAAAAATATGGTAAGTGGAAATGATTTAAAAATATACAGTAATACCCCCGGACTTACGCGATAGGTGGGACCAAGCGATAGCCGTGTAAGTCGAATTCGCGTAAGTTGGGGTTCAATTTTGTATATAAATACGTATAAAGTTTGTGAAATCGGGACCAGAGTCTAGTTATCACACCATAATTGTAACATTGTCTCCATCTGAGCGATAATACCGTGACGTTTACGAATCATGCTTGAATTCAAAGATTGAGAGCCTTTCACAGCTTCCGTAATTTTTTCTTTACTTTTTATAACCGTTCGGACTCGGTTGATTCCGGTAGGTCAAATTTATTTGCCAATTTACAAATTTTTATTTTCGATTCAAATTCTTTGATAATATTTAGTTTACACTCCAAACGCAGTGTTTTTCGTGTTTTCTTGTTAGGTTCAAATTACTCATTTTTTGATCTTTTGGATGACATAATTAAAGATAAATCAATAATGTGCATTACATACGTACAATAATTCCACGAGGAACACGTCCGAGCTTGTCGTAAACCAAATGTGTATTGCGTACGTAAAACAATTCCACGCGTAAAACGTTCGAACTTGTTGTAAACCGAACACTGACAGAGCGAAGTGGGCAAATGAAAAACCGCGTATCTCCGAATTCGCGTAAAACGGGGTATTGTAAGTCAAGGTATGACTGTATTCTAATACTGTCATATGATGTCTATTAACATTTCTTTAAATATTGAAATATATTGCAAAGCTATGTTACGCATAAGTAAATTATTAATACATAGTTAATTGAATAGAAATACAATTTGAATTTGTATTAATGTATATTTATCCCTAAAACTTTTATGCATGTCAGCTTAAAAATTGCAAGTATGTTGAAGCGAAACAAGGTTTCTGTTTTGTAAAATATTGTGTTACTATCTCTTTTGTCACTTTACTTGTCAGAAAATTATGTACATAGTCTAAGCATTTTAACTTTTATCATTCACCATTTAACTGAATTATCTCTTTGCCGCTGAGATCCTAGTCATGTAGTTGAGACGGTTACCCCCGTCAATATTTCATTTTTATCCACAGATGGGAACGAAAGCGTACCACAGAGGACCCGCTGCAGCCATACCATAGGTAAGGTATGATGTGAAACAAATGCATGGATGAATGGAGACGACTACCAAACTGTTTCAGTAACTTAAATGTCACTTATGTACTTGAACATAAATTTGTGTGTAAATACCACATCAATAGAATAAAATGAAGGGCATATTTTTATTAATTCTTACTGTAGGACCCCACCACCTATTGAGTATTTATAGCCCTATAGACTAGATTCTCTCTCACATTAGTAATTCCAACTATCTTTATGAAATTCTTGGTGGTTATTCTGACAAGTAATTTTTTTTATTGCTTAATAAAAACTTATTATTAATAGTTTTTTACTCTGCTGCATAATGGTGTAAAACAGTTTTCAATAGTTTTTGTAAGGATTGCTCACTCAAAGTATTAAGATATCTGTCAATCAATGATATAATTAATTACAAAATTCCATACATATGAAGTTGTAGGCACAGCTAGATTATCCTATACATTGTAATAATAATCAACTAATAAAATTATAATGGCTTGATACTGCAGGGACTTAGCTGTTGTCTGCGAGAGGTGGGTTCGAACCCCACATGGAACAACTATTTGTAGTGCCTACAAATAATTGTTGCTGCCCAATTTATAGTACAATGCTTACAGTATGTAATGTAATGAAAATGTAAATGAAATGTGTAATGAATACAGTAGAGCAAAATTCTAACTTCTCTTAAAATAAAATTTCCATATTGCAGTAGCCTTATAGATTTCATGCAATAAAAGGCAAATTATACACTTTAAATAAATAAACCAATTGAAATATATTCTAAATAGAAACACTAGAACTTTGAACCTGTGTTTTCATTTACAGGATGACTCTGAAAGAGCTCAGCAAGCTTTTGAAATTGTAAACAGATCTTGGAAGATATTGGAAAATGAAGAGACAAGGAAGAAATGCTTGGATGTATATCAGGAGGCAAAGGAGCGTACTGACCACATGGTGAGACATACAATATTTTTTTTTTGATTAAATGATGAAGATTTTTTAACTTTCTATGTTATTGGTAGTTTGATACTCCCTAGTGCATTGACTAAGTGTTTCGATGTAGCAATGCTGGTCCCAGGTCCAGTGGCGAAGCTAGGGCTCCAAACTAGGGCAAGTCCAAGATATGGTTTTGTTGTTTTTAGCAGTTTTATAAAAATACACCAATCTTTATCTGTCTCCACTCTTCAGTTTCATATTCAGTGATGTCGAGGACGTGTTTAACAAAGCACACAGAAGGCATACTACTGCTAGATAGATTGTATGACATATCAGCAATTGCATACCTTCGGTGGCTTTGAAAAAAGCCGTTTGGGTTTGCTTGAGCGAAAGAAAAAGATATTTACATACAATACAATACATGAACAAAAGAAAACCATGAACAAAGTACAAACAAACTATGTACAAAATTAAAAAAAAAAAAATTATTTATATTCTAAATCGAATCGTTTCTCTTTCTTAAGGAAAGATTTGATTACGTCCGCGTAAAATGTTGGTGAACGTTTTAATTGTACCAATAACTGTTTTTCAATTGCGATAATTGATAAGTCTGAAAGACGCTCTTGACCTTGTGTATTTCTCAAATAAGAATGGATGCGCTTCAGAGATGAGAAAGCACGTTCCGCGGAGGAACTTGTGGCTGGAATAGTTACGACAAGATAAGCTAACTTTAAAAGCTAGAGAAAGGCCTCTTCAAGACTATTTTCGTTTATAAAGTCAATGAGTTCGAAAACATTGCGGTTTTTTTAATTCAGGGGAGGAATACAATGAAATCAATTGGTTTTTCAATGTTTGTTTATCAAAATGGTTTGCGTAATTTTCAAATAATGAATCTAATGCCTCTAAAGGAAAATCTGAACGATATTTTTCGAATAGTTTGTTGTTGAACAATTGGAAAAAATTTAATTTGAAAATTTCAGAATAACGGCCATTAATTTCTGAAGATATGTTATCAATTATTTCAACAAAAAGTCGTTTGTATTCTGTCTGAGCACAGCGCACATTGCGTCTCAAACGAGGAGCAGAGTTATTTTGCAATGTGTTATCATAAATGTGATCAAAATGTGACTGAAATTCAGTACGTAACCATGTCTCAAACTCCTTTATTTTATTACTGCAATAACCGACATCAAATTGAAAAATATTGTACAAGCAGTCGGTTTTTTCAAATAACCGGTGGAAAATTGAAAGAAAAAATTGTAATTAAATGAACGCAATGTGTTTTCAAAATTCTCGGCGGCCACGATCGTATCGCCGTCCTAGTTCTGCGGATTGTCGCACATATCCGAAAACAAATTAATCTAATTATATTTTTGTTCGAATAGTGTATTCACAATTCGTGACGTATACGTCCAACGGGTTGCGGGGGCATTAGGCAATTTTTTGCTGCAATGTGCATCATAAAAAGACGACCGTTTTGTGCTCTTATTAAAAAAGTGCTGACTTCCCCAATCCTGTTACAAGATTTAGATAAAACTAATGCCAAAATGTGTGCATTACACCAAATATACTTCTTAAAGGCTTGGGGACAAACATTTTTAACTTTTTGTTGCACTCCATCTCTGACACCGGACATGACACTTGCACCGTCATAGCTTTGCGCAACTAGTTTTGTGGTGCAGTCATGTTTGTTTAATAATTCCAATATGATATTACAAAGTGTGTCTGCTGTGCGACTTTCAGACACATCTACATACCCCAAAAAACGGTCATGAATATCGTTTCCATAATAATATCGGAGAATCAGACACAATTGCTCTCTGTGACTAATATCGGGAGTTTCGTCAATAATAATTGAAACGAATTTTGACAATTTTACTTCGTACTCGATGCGAGTTTTCATCACATCAGCGACAGAATGAAAATGTCATTTTGGATTGTACTAGATAAATAACTCGGCCGTTTGTCGCTTTGTTGATGCTGCATATGCTTTTCTAACACGAGATCGTACTTCGAAAGAAGCTATACAAGTTCTAAAAAATTGCCTCTATTTAATGAAGTTTTCGACTCATCGTGACCTGTGAAAGGAAGTTCTTGTTGTGCTAAATGGCATACAATAAAAAAAAGAAAAATACTATGGTTGTGATCAACACGCATATTGTGTTTTGTAATTTCCTCGGATAACTGACGCGACAAAGATGTTTCAATCCCATTTTTTCCAAAATTACTAAACGAAATTACCGCATTCATGCGTTTTTGAGAATTCATATGTTCTTTAATGGCTCCAAATAAGTTATTTAAATCATCATATCCAGTAGTATTCCAAGCTGTTTTTTCGTTGGAAAAAATATACAGCACCAGCAGTACAACTTATTGGTATGTGAGCAGCCAACAACCCAATGACTTTTGTAAACAGATCTATTAAATTGCCGTTTGTGGGTTTTACTCGTTTTAGAAATACACAGATCAGGCGTTGGTTTCGGCGTGGATATGAGCTGTTTTTTCTCAACAAAGTTTAAAGATTTTACCTTTTCCTTGCCGATTAGCACTTTAACACACTTCAATTCATCACAAGGAACACTATTATCCTCCATTTTCACTAAAAATCTTTAAAAAAGCATAAATTTTCACCTCGCAATATTCATTCGCTCAAGTAAACACACAGAGTAAATATTGAAATGTGAAGTGAACTTGCAAACGTATCGCCCGCGCGCCCCCACGCTCAACTAACTTCACACCGAAAGCCCGGCTTAACGCTCCATACTAATTGCTATATAAACAATCGTATTGAATAAAACTAATTTTACGGATGATATCGCGTTTAATCAACTTAGATCTTCTAGTCGGCGTATTTTATTTGCTATTTCCAGTCCGTACTGGTTTACATAATGATTTCTTATATTTACGCGAACACTACACATTGAATAAAACTAATTTTACGGATTATATCGCGCTTAATCAACTTAATCCGTAAAATTAGTTTTATTCAATGTGTAGTATTCGCGTAAATATATGAAATCATTATGTAAACAATCGTAGTTATATTTCATTATAAAACATTTTGCCATAGGTTAAAAAGGGAGCGATCGTCTTTTCGAAAGCTCGGTAAAAAGCCCACGCGTGCGAGAGAGACGACTAATCGCTCAACTCAACTCTTTTTTTATGACAGCAGTATCGCGCAGTTTTGCCGCGTGTTGATGTTACATAATAAGGCTACGAGGTCATGACCTGTGTAGAACAGAGGAGCGCGCGGGAAATTTGAAACAGTTTACGAGTTATTTTATTAGTTGATATTATTGATTGAGCAGTTTGATGGGGCAAGCCCGGCTTCTCGGCTTCTATGGAGGCTTCGCTACCGCCCAGGTCTGATTTCCATACAGAACAAGTTTTATTGTATGATTTAAAAATACTTACAAATATTTTTTTTGGGTTTGGATGTTTTTTCATATGCAGTTTATTATAAAACTACGCAACCATATTTAAGCCAAAAGGAATTTTATATTTCATTACAATATATTGTGGCATTCCTTGGGAGAGGCCCATGTTCAGTTCTTTGTGGTTCAATCCTAAGTGGTGTTCCCAAAAAGTTATAGTAGTGCAGAGTTAGACTGCCTGTCCTATGGCCTTACTTAAGTCGTCATTCGGACGGGTGTAGTCCGCGCAAAAAGGCTTCCTGTTTTTTTATTATTTTATATTGCATATCATGTTTTTTTTTAATTTAAAAATGACTTCATAAATATTTTTTAAATCATGTTTCAGATTGAGCAAAAGCGTAAAAAATTCAAAAAGGATGGTCGTTTAGGAGAAGGAATACCAGAAGATGACCCCATAAAGTACAGGCATGCTGTTTATGTCATGACAATGAAGGTATTTTTATTGAATTGAAAACTAATTGTAATTTCAACATCTTTTTAAAATTCTTGAATAGACTTATTTAACCAGCAGCTGTAGACCTTAAGCAAAAGTCTTCCTCCTCATTTACTCTTTATTCCTTTTTCATTTATTATCTGTGATAAATCATTCAAACTCAAGTAAGTTGGGCGAGAGAGAGAGTGTTGATTAATATTATGAAAACGTCTTGAAGTAGCGACTGTTCAGTTCAGTAGTGCTCATCGCCGCAAGCACAGAGTGTGGTATGAGTATAGGTGTGGTAGGAGGTTTAATTTGTAATGAGTTTAGAAACCCTGTTTTTTATCAACTCTCGTTGAATAGACTAGGTTGTAAGGTTCCTTTAATACATAGAAGTCTACTAGGCTTACTCAAATATCTATATCACCATGTTACATTAACGAATTTCTTTGCTCTAAGAGAGTGATACCAACCCAAACATACTGAAGTACTGGGGTCGTCTTGAATTTCATTTAAAACTACGTCATCGTAGTCCTCTCGGGGTCTTACACCAAGGTTTTGAACACCAAGTAGTCATCCCTCCGAATACGCCTGACGTACATCGACGAAAACACGGTGATCCAGACCTTCCACATCGTTGACGTTCGGCATTCGGGTACCTTTCTCGATAAAGTCTGGCTGCAGAACTAGCGTTACATCCACATTCTCCGTAGATGAGGTGCAAGTTCGCATATTTTTCAGCTGAGTCGAGATAAAGGCATGATTCGGATTACCCGAAGTAGCATAGAAAACACAAATCACTGGTTTTTAACGGCTGCAGAGTTGCAAAACACAATATTCAGGTGTCACAATCATAAGTCCAGAACGAAGCCAGGTCAGTAAATAAACAAGAATCAAGTCCATATTCACAAAGCTAAAATCGTTAGTACGGAAACGGGAGCACAAATACAAAAGATGCGCGTTAAACAAAGGAGTGTAGCGTACTGACCATTAAAAGACAAACAACCTACAAGCGCCACCTGTCTCGCTCTAACTCACATGAAATGGCGTCATTATCTGTTTCATTCAAAAACATTTCTGTCTCATTTGCACTGGTTGAATTAAATATTTAATAGATAAAAATGTATTGTGGTGTAGGTGTGGAAGTGTTTTGATTTTAGGTCTTATTTCAGAAAATCAAATTAATTTTATTTTTTAAGGATGAAAAGTGACACAATACGATTTAAGGAGTCGATTTCCCTCATTTTCATAAATTTGTCAGTTATAACTGAACTGATATGGATATTTTCTTATTTTTCCCGGGCTGATATTACCCCCCCCCACCCCCCACCCTCTACCTTCTGGCCCCGTGCCCGCTTGACGTTGAGTTTCGGGACACGTTGTATAGCTTTAATTTTGCATATTTTTTATGCCTGGCCTTTTAAAAATGTCGAAAAGGGGATATCCGCGGAGTTTCTTTGACCTTGAACAAACGAAACATTAATTTTTTACGTTGAAAAAATACAGAATTTTCATTTCATTGAAGTTATTTTTATAGTTTAGTAAATTATGGTGCAAAAGGTTTTTATTCAGTTTAAAGACATTTATTTATCACATAAGAACAATATACAATTAGCTTAACAGTGATAAATAGTAAATACTAAACAATTAAAATTAAAAAAAAAATCTCTTCACATTCACATCATTGGGCAGCTTGTTGTAAAGTTGCACTCCCTCAAACTTAATGCTTTTCCTTCCTATGTCAGTTCTATAGATAGGCAGCGCTAGTTTGTGTATATTTCGAGTACAATATCGTTGTGATTTTTTAGAAAAAGTAGTTAGTGAATGGGTTGGTTTTAATAGTATTTTTTAACTATTATGCATGTACTGTATATATAAAGTTTATTTATATTAAGTAGTTTAGTATTTTTAGATTTTATTATTATATAGTTTAGATTTTATCCGTTGGTGTTAAATAATGGTAGTTAAATAGTACTTTAATAGCCTTATTTTGACTTCGCTGTAGTACATCTAGGTTGGTTTTTGCGGCACTTCCCCATACTTGTATTAGATATTCTAAATGCGACTTTACAAGAGTGTTATATATTAGTTTTTTAATTGATTGTGCGAAAAATTTTGCTGTTTTTCTTAAAATTCCTATTAAGGGTGTTAATTTAGATCGGATATTATCTATATGAGGTTTCCAGGTTAATTTATTGTCTAGGATTAGACCTAAGTATTTTTCTTCTTTAGACTTGTGTATGGATTCATTAGCTATAATTAGAGGTGGATGATTGGTGAGTTTCTTGTTTTTAGCAGAAAAAATCATATAAGATGTTTTTGAAGGGTTAAGTGTTAGCAAGTTATTTTGCAGCCACAGATTAATTTTATCTAGATCATGTTGGGCTTCATTAATGACAGACGCTGTTGTGTTACCAAAATAAAAAAGACTGGTATCATCCGCATAGAGTGTAATATGTCCTGTGAGACCTATTTTACTAATGTTATTCATATAATATATAAGGAACAACAATGGTCCCAGTATAGACCACTGCGGCACACCATAGCCAATTTTTTTAGGTTGACTTTCGAATGCTCCAATTTTAACAAATTGGTACCTATCATGTAAATATGATTCGAGAATTTTGAATGTTTTCCATCGATCCCTATATTTTTAAGTTTGCTAAGTAGTAATTTGTGGCTTACCGTATCAAAGGCTTTTTTAAGGTCGATAAATATGCCTAAAGCTATTTGTTTTTTGTCAATACTTTCACTAATTTCAGTTACTAAATCAATGGTAGCAGTCAACCGATATTGGTCGGTAATTGCTAGGATCAGTCTTATTACCAATTTTATAAATTGGTGTTACCTTTGCTATCTTTAGGCTTTCGGGAAAGTGGCCATTTTCCAGACACGTGTTAATGCAAGATTTTAGGTTGCCACTTAATAAGTTTTTTATACGTTTTATTGCTTTTATTGAAATGGTGTCTATCCCCGAGCTAGTATTGCTATTTAAATTATCAATAATTTTTGTAATTTCGTGGTGTGTACATGGTCTAAAGTTATTAAATTTATTTGTATTACCTTGGGAAATAGCAGTTATTGTGTTTTGTTTTTGCATTATTTTATCTGCTAGAGAAGAACCTATGGATGAAAAGAAATCATTAAACGCGTTACAAACCTCGAATCCGTTAGTTATAATTTTAGAGTCGATAATAAGCTTAGGGAGAGCGCAACTCTTTGATATTTTATTTGTAGCCATACTATTTATTGTAGTCCACATTATTAACTTTTCTAGATTTGATTTTCGAGAAGAAAAATCCGCGACCAACATGACAGTAGCAGAATTATTATGATAAGGGTAGCCAACAAATAAAATGTTAGTATATGAACCTCACCAAATCATAAATGTGAAGATAGACCTTAATAGCCACAGTTAGCAGAGTTATGCAGGAATTTGCATAGAGTTACCTTTAGAAACTTTTATATATATATATATATATACATATATAATAGTTTCTTCATCCTTACTGACTTCATAAGCTATTGGTCACATCTGACTTTAATAGTCATGAGATATAAGCATTTACATATGATAGAGAGGGATTATAATTGGTAAATTTTTTCTCCTGCTGCCAAATTGATTATGTACGATCGTTTACGCTAAATAAAACTATAAATGAATGGGGATGACCTATTATCTCAACACATGACTTTTTCTATTCGCATAAATTATTGTTATTCGTACACATAAATTTCACAGTACGTGACCAACCTGGGTTCATTCCCCGCCGGCTCCAATGAATTTGTTAATTGTAATTTTATATGCTGATTTACCACGTGCTCGGCGGTGAAGGAAAACATCGTGAAGAAACCTGCATGTCTGTTAATAAGAAAAATATTTCGAAGACGTGAAGTTCGCCAAGACGAATTGGGGCAGCGCGGCGGACATTTTTGCCCTAAAACTCTCAAACCCTGCTGTTCTATTATATTTATATTATTCCGCCAATTAAATTATATTATTATCTTTAAACTTACATTCCTAATTATTAATGATTGGTATAAAATGAAGTTACAGCATGTATACGTCACTCACGGGGCACCGGTCTTTTCTAATTTCTGGGAGGATTATGGAGCAATAAGTACGCCGCGATGCCCCAGCGCGTGTTGGCGGTCTTTACATGTCTTCGAAATATTTTATTCCTTACACATGCAGGTTTGCCTTGGTCCATTGGTGTTTTCCTTTATCATTAAGTATGTAATAAATCAGCACTTATAAAATGCAATTAACAATTTAATAATTGGTGCCGGAGGGGATCGAACCTTGGTTGCTCGCGTACTTTGAAATTTACGGCGAGCGAGCTCTTATCAAAGATCATAATAGAATATTATAAACTATAACAGTATCAAGGCATTCCAACTAAGTTCTCAGGGGTGACAATGTATCTGCATTTTGATTCTTAATATAGTATTTATGTAGATGTCTATGGGCCTCAGTATCCACTACCCATCAGGTGGACTGTATGGTCGTTTGTCATTGTTACCCTTACTTTTATAAACAAAAGTCGGGATAGAGTAGGTCATTAACACCAAATCATGATTAAGTATTTTGTTCTTTTCAGTTGTTTGCGGATATGGAACGCAAGAGGCAACACCTGGAAACGAGAGATATGGAGGAGAGGAAACGAAAGCGTGAAGCTGAAATTGAACAGGAAGAGCAAATGTCTTTAGAGAAAGAGTGGGCGAAAAACTTCGAGGTATTCTGATTAAAAAAAAAATGTTACCTACTCCCACAATCCCACATTGAGAATCTCACCTTTATCTGTAGAACATGTTTTGATTACATATATGGTTTATTCCTTCTCAGTTTCGATAAAGAATATTGTATTGGCTCTGGCCTATTTGGATTTCCTTTCTCCATTTCTTGTCTAGTTCTAGACAGAGGAATCTCGTTTCGCAACAGTAGTCGATGTTTTTAATAGAATTATGGTGACAAGCGAGCACGCAGCCCACCTGATGGTAAGTGGATGCTGTGGCATCTACATCTATCCTCGATTACGAATCAAAATGCAGATGCGTTGTCAACCGTGAGGACTAAGATAGAATGCCTCGTATTCAGCAATTCTCTACACTCACCATACAAAACAGCAGCATTGAGCTGCTATTTTACGCTAGTATTAGAGCGTCGTCCTACCTGGTCGGGCCGACCCATTCGTGCCACAACCATGATCTAGCTGCAGCGTGGCTCTACTACGTAAAAAATTTGATATAGATAAAAAAAACATGTTGACATTTCATTAACGAAATTTTAATTTCTTACGTCCAAAAATAGTTCATTTTATTTCAAATCGACGAGATATTTTAGGCCCATAAATTGCTCGTGGACAAACCATCCAGACTCAGAAGAATTATTCAAATTCGCGGCTTGCAGCGCGACAGCTTAGCTTACTGCTAAGCCACTGCACTACTGAGTCGTCAATTATTAGTAATCCTTTAATTTGGAGTAGTAATTGAAATTTCTTGATATTAGCTTACCGTTTAGTGGCGGTGTAAGAATATCCACTACCTCATATCATCCTGTGAGTATCATAAGAGGCGACAGAGGGAAACAAATCAAGAGATGGGCAGCAGTGTCTTCTTAATACCGATTAAAAATAAAAACTGCGGTTGCCAACCAGCTTGCCGAGCGTGGCACCTATGGCAATTATCCCCCCTATGAGGCAATCTATCAGGCAGGCCTATGTTCAGCAGTGGACTTTAATAGCCTGTAACGGTAACGGATATTAGCTTTATAAGATACTAATATGCGGGCTCAAGTTGCAAATCTACAAATAACTTTCTCGATCGTTTCGATTTCTAATAGGCTGTGGCGGCGCTGTCGTCGCGCCACAAGCGAAAATACATCGAAGCCTAAATCGCGCTATCAAAGTTCCGAAGTAAAAGCAGTGTAATATATAGAATAGCTCCGAACTACCACTCGGAGCGTTGGCCGCTCCCCGGGCAGAACACCCTGCCCGGCGGCAGATCTCCCCTTTGCTTAGTCTGGGTAGGTACCACCTTTTTACTTATTTCTGCCGCCAAGCAGCAGTGCGTGCACTGCTGTGTTCCGGTCTGAAGGGTATAGAGAGCCAATTGTTACAGGATGTGAGGCATTCCAACTTAGTCTTCAGGGTTGACAATGCATGTGTAGTATTCTTTGCTTAAAAATTGGTGACCATGGACTGCAGTAGCCACTTACAATCAGTTAGACTCTAAGTTCATTTGTCATTACAGTTTTATGAACAAAAAACCTGTATACTGGGTGTTACAAAACTACCCGTAAAGCTGAAAGGAGGTTAAATGGGGCCTTATAACGAGTCCATTCACAATATTTAAGAACCGTAGTAACGTTGTATAACATACCCCAAAAAAATAAAAAAATATTATTATTTTCACTGATGTGCAAACCCTATTTCAGTAAAATTAAAGAGTAAACTACGCAGAATGTACCTACATTTCTACCTAATTCGCGGAACGACAAAAATTTTAAAAGACCTAACCTAACGAAACAACCTAAACGAACACTTACTTTTTATAATAAACGTCAAATTTACAGAAACGGCTCAAAGTGTGCTCCGCCTTGCTCAATACACAACTTCGCTCGTCGGGATATGGCTTGTGTGGCATTTCGCACCATCGTCGGTGTTATTGATGCGAAAACCGACCTACGCTGTTCCATCTCGGCAACCGTTGGGCAATCGGAGAAATACACTCTGTCCTTCATATAACCCCACAAAAAGAAGTCCAAGGGTGTGAGGTCCGGAGAACGAGCAGGCCATAGCACCGGTCCCCCGCGGCCGATCCATCCTCGCGGAAAGCGAACGTTAAGATGTTCTCGTACGTTGCGAGCAAAATGTGCCGGAGCTCTATCATGCTGAAACACCATGTTTCTTTAGTTCTCAAAGTAATCCCAGTCAGCCACAGGAAAGTCGTCAATCGCCTCTTCGAATTCCGTTTGTAAAAACGTTAGATAGTTGCTACCGTTCAGACGTGATGGCATAATGAAGGGACCGATGACATGCCCGTCATAAAGGCCAGCCCACACATTCAGCCGCCACTGGTGTTGGAATCTGCCCTGCCGTGAAGCATGTGGATTCACGTGAGCCCAAACGTGATCGTTCTGCATATTTGAAAGTCCTGACCTCGTGAATGTTGCCTCGTCCGTCCAAAGAACATAGTTTACGTAATTAGGGTTTTCCTCTAACTGCCTGAGGCACCACTCGCAAAAGTTCCTCCTGGGTGCAAAATCGGAGGGTATCAGCTCCTGTGTACGACGATAGTGATAAGGGTGACGATTGTCGTCACGAAGAATTCGCCAAACTGCAACATGGTTTATACCGAATCATGTTCCGGCTCGCCTCGTACTTGTGGTCGGCTCTTCTTCAAAATGCTCTAACACTAATTCAGCCTGCCTGGTGTCGACTGTGCTTGGACGTCCACTTCCAGTAGACCGATGAAAACAGCCGGTGGAATGTAGTCGTCTTGACATGTTCAGAAAACACTGGTACAAAGGCAGCCGTCGCTGTTCAGTGGGGGTCTCGATAAATCGTTGCCGATACAGTTCGCGAGCACGATTTAAATTGCTATCTTCATGGCCTACGCATAACATCATATCGTAATATTCCGCGTTAGAAAGCATCGTTATTTTGCAAAAAATGTTGGAAAAAAATACTCGAAATAGTTGTAGGATATCGATTAGAAGATTTGAAATTGACAACATATTTTTTTTCCACCTTGACATTTTTTGAAGCCAGTACTTGAGTATAATGATATCCTTGTATTGAGGTAGCAAACATTTATGAATGAAAAATAGAAACACTATTAAAGTAGACAATTATTAGGTAAAATAGGTATGTAGGCCTTTCTGTTAAATAATCTGGTTCCCTGACATGACAGCTTACTAGGGTTGACAAAATTTTTGGCTTTGATAATTAATTATATTTTTTACGAGGTATTTTGTAACACGTTGTATACCACCTAGCCATCTTGTTGCACCAGCACCATGACTTCTACCATGAGGATGCAGTCAATAACAGAATGTATTGCTTTCAGGAATCTCGACAAAACCGTGTGGATAGTTGGAAGAACTTCCAATCAGGCAGCAAAGAAAAGAAAAAGAAAAAAATTATGGGATTCAAACCACCCAAACCGAAACCTGAAAGCAGATAACTTGCATATAATGCATTAATTTTATTTTTCTTTTTAGGATATTCTAGCTTAAAGTATATACATTTTCAAATCTGTACAAATTATAAATGAACGGACTTACAAAAAAAGGATCCAACACACAAAACCTAATAGTGATATTTAAGTGTGATATTAATGGCGTGCTTCATTCAATTTGTTTGTAATTTTGTTTTTATAAGAATCGTTTTTACTATATGAAATAAGGAATATTTTGTTATATAAACTCATTTTGATCCGAGTGTTCGTTGAATTCTTTTAGTGTAACTACGTCCAAACAGAATGTATACCATAGATTATGCTGTTTAAAACTACTAGTACCTGGGCGACCGAGTTTTGTTCGGCGTTATCAAAGAAAAATTTAGGGTATTGAAACCTTACCTATATAAACTTGGAAAGTAAAACATTATCATAATATAAAATCTCATCCAAATCATTAGAAACCGTTTGAATTTAAAGGTATTTATAATATTTACACAAGAATTGCTCACTTAATGCTAGTTAGAACTACAATTTTAATTATATGAGAGCATTACATGGATTATGAATGTTTCACAGATAATTAAACTATTGTTTTATTACTAAAATTGTTATAAAATAGAAAAACAGCATTGATGTCTGATTTGAAACCTAAAGAGAGGTCTGCGTCGATAATTATAAATAAAAAGTTGTAGGTGTCAGTGAAGTCAGTGTCTTCCTTAACTATTCCGACATTTATCTAAAATTTGTGCTTGTATAGTTTGTATGGATTTGAAAATATTTCTCCTGGTCAGTCGTTTGTGGTTAGGCCAGCTACCGAATGTTTTAGTATTAAATTTCTTTGTAAGTTTAGTAGCTTAGTGATAATGAGCAGTCTCAGGAGTGGTCCTTTTAGTATGTAAGAGATTATTGTTGACCAATACCTTTCGTTTACACGACTTTCTTTCTATTTATAACCATTGTTTTAAAGAGATATTAATGACAAAGTTGAACATCATTCAATGTGATATTATTCATGAAATTTACTACAGATGAACCGTCTCCGTATTTGTAAATTTCGCTAATATGTTCCATAAATACAAACATAACTACACAAACTTGTTTTCTTTACTGTGGTAAAAAAGTTCGTCGTTATTTAAATTTGAACCGGGGAAGGAATCCTTTTTAATGGTTGTCGATAGCTCCTATGTAATAAATATACTGTTAAAACCTTTAAAAACGATATGTTTAAAATTATTTTTTTATATTAGGACTCGTACGATAAGTACTTTTGCCGGTGTCAAGTCAGTCAAGTTTATTATAAACTAAGTAGTAAGCCAGTGTTTATTATAGACGAGTATATCGTTTATAATAATTGATTAGCAAAGTTAATGAAATAAAAGTTTTACGTCAGCGTAAGCAGACCGATGGCGATGGTATCTTAAATCAACATCGGAACACATCGTTTCCACTAATAGTTGACAGTAGAGTTTTTTTTTATAAATCAAAAAAATAGAATTCCGAGGTTTTAAATACAAAAAAAAAACTTACGTATTAAAATTAATTTCAAAACAAGATATAATAAACGTTGAGACAAGAGAGATATTTCACTAATGGACCAAACTATATCTGTGCTGCAAGAAATTGAAGAATACCGAGCTAGACAACCGAGAGAGACAACTGCAGCTTGGCCTAATTATACCTATGAATTTAGGTATATATTATAATATAAATAAGGGGTGGGCCATTTAAGATTTGGAATTTGAATCGACTATAAAAAAATACTAATGAATATTTTTTCAATGTTATGAGTTTATTAGAAAGATTATACTTTTCAATTTTGGAATGGAAGACAACATCATTCCAATTACTGCCACGGCTAGCCTTACAATACCCCATTCGATCAGTCCAATTTTTCAGTACATTTTCGTTTGTTTGTGCCTCTATTTCGTCAATGGCAACTTCGATTTCATGTTTCAAGTCGTCAATCGTCTCTGGATGGTTAGCGTAACACTTGTCCTTAACGGTTCACAAAAAAAAAGTCCAACGGAGTCAAATCGCAGCTTCGAGGTGGCCAATTGACATCGGCATTTCGGCTGATTATGCGGTTTTCGAAAACAGTGTGCAAAATATCGATTGTTACGTTGCACCATCCTGTTGAAACCAAATGTCGTCTATGTCATCCTCTTCAATTTTGGGAAACAAAAAATCACTTAGCATGGCGCGGTAGCGATCGCCATTCACTGTAGGTGTTTCTTTGCTCATTTTCGAAGAAAAATGGTCCAATAATGCCGCCAGACCATAATCCGCACCAGACAGTCACTCGTGGATGCATTGGTTTCTCGACGATGACGTGTGGATTTTCTGAGCTCCAGACACGACAATTTTGTTTAATGACGTATCATCCGAGGTGGAAATGAGCTTCATCTGAAAAGATGATTTTTCGGTAAAAATGCTCATCTTCGATCAAGCGGTCTTCGGCCCATTGAGCAAACCGAAAACGCATCGGATGGTCAAGCGGCTTCAGCTCTTGCACTAATTGAACTTTTTACGCATTCATACCGAGATCTTTATGCAAAATTCTTCTCAAAGAAGTGCGTGAAATGTTCAATTCTTGAGAACGATGACGTGTTGATGTTGATGGTTGTTCACGCACACTGAGCAACAGCAGCGATGTTTTCGGTTGAGCGCACTGGACGAGTACGTACACGGGTTGTTTTATCCAACAACGATTCAGTTTCACGAACTCTCTTCACAAATTGATCCACAAACACACCGTAGAAGACACCACTTTGGGAATAAGTTTTTAATATTTCCCAACTTTGTTCAAACGAAAAGCGACGCTTTTTATAAATGTCAAACATAACACTAACTTTCTGTCACATCGGAAATTCAGTACATACAGGGTGGGCCATCAAACTTCCAACCTCAAAATAACCTATAGTTCCAATTCCAAACGTTAGATGGCCCATTCTGTATGTGCTTAATTTTATGTGAGACATAACAAAATAGAATGTTGTATTTGTGGGATGTTGGGTTTATGATTGTTAGGTGATGAACGAATATTTTTTGACTAAACCTAGTCTGAGTATTTCGCTGCTCTTTGGACTCTGCCTACGTCCTCGAAAATCACAGGCTTTTTTTATATAGAATAAGGTTGACCAACGAGCACACAGTCCACCTGATGGTAAGTGGATGCTGCGGCCCATAGACATCTACATCTATCCTCAATTAAGAATCAAAATGCAGATGCGTAGTCACACCTGAGCACTGAGTTGGAATGCCTCGTTTCCAGTAAAAAGGATATCCGGTTCTCCATACTCACCGTACAAAACAGCAGCATTAAGCTGCTACTTTACGCTGGTATTCTGTGGGAGAGTGGTCCTACCCCGGCCGAGCCGACCCATTCGTGCTACAACCATAATATAGCTGCAGCGTGGCTATACCACGTAAAACCATGCCAGGAATATGTATGAGCGGGATGTCCGTCGCCGTGAGTCTAAAACGACAGACGGATAAGAGGAAGGAAGAAAGTGGTGGTGGATTATGATTTTTCCGGCAGTCGGGTTCCAGTGTCATACTCACACGACTGATCTCTTGTAATGGCTAAAGGGGTCTTAGCCACAGCGGGAGGAACCGGATGTAGAGATCCTGCTAACTACTCAGACTCACGCAGCTGATCATGTAGGATGGCTAAGGGTGTTTTGGCTACAGTGAGATAGAATCTCTAGGTGATCATCAGATTGAGAAAGCAACACTGGTCAGTTGGAATCTAATTTATTACAAATCTTAACGTTATGTATAAAGATCTTTCTCTGGTGCTGGGTGGAAGTTAATGGAGTGATGACCTGGTAAGACATGCGGGAAGTAGATCGATGCAAGTGACTCCGTAGAAGGGCCGTGTTTAGTGTCATGCTTTCTGGCACGACCACGGAGGATTTCCTAAATTTTTTGTAGTTTATATTCATGAAAAAAAAGTACATTAATGTACTTTTGAATTTAAAGTGTACTCCTATACTTTCGACATTCCAGTGGTCGTGTCAGGTAGAAGCTTTTTGGCACGACCACGCGAGATTTAAGGATATTGAGATGAGATGGTTACAGATCAAGCAGATTGAATGTACGCTATTTTACAGGTAATTTGAAACAGTTTTTAGCGCAAAATAATTTTTGCGTACCTATTGTCTTATGGTATAGCGGTGTAAGAATATCCACTACCACATATTATCGTACCGTGGGTCTCGTAGAGGCGACAGAGGAAAAAAACCAGGAGATGGGCAGCGGCGTCTTCCTAATAATAATAAATTATGGCAAATATATAGGAATATATATAATATAAATAATCTATAGGAAGGCCTACGTTCAGCAGTGGACTTATGGGAAATGTTAAAATTTAGGACATTGACGGTGGCGTACGCAGTGTGGTTGCAGCATAAAATAATTCATCACCATGGGTATCATAATAGGCGACTATGAAAAATCTTATAGTTTCTGATAGATGTGGGTATAACCAATCTCATTACGCCCTATATAAAATACCAGACTGGCGACGGGCAGCAGTGTCAAATATGCGACACGTTTGAACTGCAATCATCAATCTGCCAGCAAAGAGTGACGAAAAAATCCAAAGGGGAATACAAAGGAAGAGGCTATATATCCAGCAGCAGTGGAATGATAGAATAAGGCATACTTTTCAAATAAAATGAACTCTAAAATATTTATTAATTCTTTAATTGGTAACATTGCCTCTATGATTAGTCGTCGAGTTCTTCGCACTCCTCGACCATGTCGCTGGGCGGCCCCGGTTGCTTCGGCGGTCCCCAGTTTAGATAGATGCTATCCGTGTACAAAGCCATACCTAAAGAGAACAGCCACCTGGTGGAAACAATTAATTTATTTGACCTAATGGAAACCTTTGGGTATTTAATAAAACTATTTTTACTAGGTGACAAAGCTCTTTTTCTGCCCAGAGAGACTTCTAGGCAGAAAAAGAGCTCTGCTTTGCTTGAGCTAGGCGACAGAAAAGCAGTAATCCCACTGCTGTGTTTTGAAGTTATTTAGTTTGAAACTCAGACTAACAAAAAAAAACGGAGCGCTTCGTACATTTTCAAGTGACGCCGAAACCATGCTAAATTTCTTGACAAGCACTAAGGCACACATCTTTCTTCTTTATTACTTTAACAGACCCTAAAATTCCACTAGGTACTGGACGCACACATATGCACCTAAAACCATGTTGTGTAGGCTGAGAATGTTTTAACATGCATATGTGTGAGTGAGTGCTTCTTACAATAAGTTGAGCATGGGTTGGCGTCACTTGAAACAGCGCTCCGTCTAACTTGGTATTCGGTTTTGTCTTCTTTGTTTTTCTGAGTTGCTGTCCACTGCTGGGTTCTAGTTTAAATGGTAAGACAAGCGACATAATTATGGTTTAGAAGTAAGGTTTACAAACAAGCAGATAGTCCACCTGATGATAAGTGGTTGCTTTGTTTGGCCCATAGACTTACATCTATCCTATCATTTAAATGCATCTGCATTTTGTATCTAAATCGCGGACTGCGTTGTCAACCTTGCGGACTAAGAGGAGTCCCGTTATCTGTAAAAGGGGTCACCGGTTCTTGTCACTCTCTATACGAAACACAGCAGCAATAAGCTTCTCACCGGTCAGGTTGAAGCCTCGTGCTGCAACCATAATATTTTGCAGCGTAGCTCTACCATGTACAACATATCTTAGTCCTCCCAGTACGTAACATTAGTCCTCAAATGTGGCAATGCATATGTTGCTTTCTTTGCTTGCCGTTGCTTGCAGGTGTGAGGCCTACAGTGGCCAATCACTTATATATACTTATATGGACTGTTAGCTCTTTTTATACTATACGAGGGTGATCCAAAAGTAATGATAATGAAAATAAAACACGGTAATTAAAGTTAAAATAATAATTTATTTTTCTACATAGTCTCCTAACAAATCAATACATTTAGTCCATCTTTTTTCTAAACCCAGGATTTCCTTTGAAAAAAATTATTTGTCTTGACCCTCCCAAAACGCTTCAACAGCGGCCATTACTTCGCTATCGTCTTCGAATTTCTTGCCTCGGAGGCGTTCCTTGAGCCGAGGAAAGAGGTAGAAATCACTAGGAGCTAGATCTGACGAATAGGAGGTGTTCGAGCAGTTCGAATCCCGTTTCTTGAATGGCAGCCATCGCAACTGCGGCTTTGTGAGCCGGTGCGTTGTCTTGGTGAAACAGCACTCCAGCTCGCAGTTTGCCGCGTCTTTTTTCATAATGGCCTCCCGTAATCCTCTTATTTGGTCTGCGTAATAAGAGCCCGTAATAGTGGCTCCCTTTCTAAATATTCCACCATAATTATGCCTTGAGCGTCCCAAAAACAGATGCCATAACCTTTCCCGCCGAACTTGAAACTTTGAATTTCTTTGGCGTCGGTGAGGAGGCTCGCTTCCAAGTCATCGATTGTTGTTTCGTTTCAGGATCAAAATGGTGGATCCAGGTCTCGTCCATAGTCACAAAACGGAACAAAAATTTCTTGATAATGATAATCGGTTACTTCAGGTCCGCATAAAATCCAAAAAATATTTTTGCTTACTTATATACTCACACTACGTCAGCCTAAAAAATCATATAAATAGATCACGATTTCCGGAGATACATTCATTTGAATACGAACTGTCAAAGAGATAACATCAACATGGAGAAAAACGAAATTAGAGCTGTCATCAATTACCTCTGTTTGAAAAAATTTCTTCAAAAGACATACACAGTGACTTAATGGAAACATTGGGGACTCTGCTCCTCCATATTCTACAGTTGCACGCTGGGCCAAGGAGTTTAAACTGGGCAGAACATCCACTGAAGATGAACATCGCGAAGGACGCCCATCCACGTCCCTCACTGAAGACAACGTGAAAAAGTCGAAGATGTTGTGTTGGCAGATCGAGTGACCATCAGGCATGTAGCTGAGGTCACAGGGATCTCATATGGCAGCGTTCAAAGAATCCTTGCGAACGAGTTGCATATGAAAAGGTCTCTGCGCGTTGGTTACCCAGAATGTTAACCGACGAGCAAAAGAAAAATCGAGTTGACATTTCGGGTCAATTTCGAAAAGTTCAAGCAGATCTAGAAAATTTTTGTTCCGTTTTGTGACTATGGACGAGACACTAACTACAAACGTGGTAGAGCCATGCTGCAGCTATATTAGTAGTATAGTTGTAGTACGAATGGGTCGGCTCGACCGGGAAGGACCACGCTCTCACAGAATACCAGCGTAAAATAGCAGCTTAACACTGCTGTGTTTCGTATGGTGAGTGTAGAGAACCGGAGACCCTTTTACTGGAAAAGAGGCATTCCATCTTAGTCCTCACGGGTGACAACGCATCTGCATTTTGATTCTTTATTGAAGATAGATGTAGATGTCTATGGGTCACAGCAACCACTTACCATCAGGTGGACTGTGTGCTCGTTTGTCACCCTATCCTATAAAAAAAAACCTGGATCCACCATTTTGATCCTGAAACGAAACAACAATCGATGACTTGGAAGCGAGCCTCCTCACCGACGCCAAAGAAATTCAAAGTTTCAAGTTCGGCGGGAAAGGTTATGGCATCTGTTTTTTGGGACGCTCAAGGCATAATTATGGTGGAATATTTAGAAAAGGGAGCCACTATTACGGGCTCTTATTACGCAGACCAAATAAGAGGATTACGGGAGGCCATTAGGAAAAAGACGCGGCAAACTGCGAGCTGGAGTGCTGTTTCACCAAGACAACGCACCGGCTCACAAAGCCGCAGTTGCGATGGCTGCCATTCAAGAAACGGGATTCGAACTGCTCGAACACCCTCCTATTCGCCAGATCTAGCTCCTAGTGATTTCTACTCTTTTCTCGGCTCAAGGAACGCCTCCGAGGCAAGAAATTCGAAGAGGATAGCGAAGTAATGGCCGCTGTTGAAGCGTTTTGGGAGGTCAAGACAAAGAATTTTTTCAAAGGAATCCTGGGTTTAGAAAAAGATGGACTAAATGTATTGATTTGTTAGAGACTATGTAGAAAAATAAGTTATTATTTTAACTTTAATTACCGTGTTTTATTTTCATTATCATTACTTTTGGATCACCCTCGTAGATGCATTGTCAGCCGCGAGGACTAAGATGGAATGCCTCTTTTCCAGTAAAAAGGGTCTCCGGTTCTCTACATTCACCATACGAAACAAAGCAGAATTAAGCTGCTATTTTACGCTGGTATTCTGTGAAAGCATGGTCCTTCCCCGGTCGAGCCGACCCATTGGTACTAATACTTAATATAGCTGCAGCATGGCTCTACCAAGTAAAAACATTTCGAAAAGTGATCTCACATTCGCCGAGAATAGCAGAAGCTAAAAATATATGTATAATATGTACATTTACTAACCAGAATATACCAAACATAAGATGCCTAGTGTACATTTTTTGCTTATTAGTGTACCACGGCTCCCACGGAATGCAAGGGACGGGCAGTTCGTTCATGTGGGGTTCACATCGCACTGCTGAAAATGGGTTGGTAATTTATTAAATTACTTGTTCTTAACGGGCCATGCCTTTGTGATCTAAAATAGAAATGTTTATTTGTGCGGCATTTGTATTAAAATGGTTGAAAAACTACTATCAACTAATAACAAGATGTATGGTATTTATATTGACTGGTGACTTTAAACAAAATTTACATTTTTAATTAGTTTCAGACCAATCATGAAAGAAAGACGCAGCGCCGTTTACATTCCAAGTGATACAAAAACCAAGACCTATTTAAAAACATGCATTCACGTATACAACATATCTATGCATCTAAAATCATTTGTAACCAGCAAAATGGTGGTAGGTGCATATGTGTACGTCCATAAATGAAATTTCACGGGCTGATTAAGAAAGAAAGAAGAGAGGTGTGCGTGTGTGCGTGTTGAAATGTACGCAGTGCTCCGTCTATCTTTCTTTGGTAGTCTGCTATATATATACATACAAAACACATGGAGCTAGATTCGGATCTCGATTGTATCCGCAACTCGTTAGTGGGCTAACGAATTACTCTAAACAGTTATCCCGAGTTATTATCCAAACCCAAAATCCAACAATTTGTTTTTCTGCCCAAATCTTTAAACTATATCTCTCACATTTTACACATCCTAAATCTTGTTACGGGTCGCCTCTTATTTATGAATAAGATTTGTTAAGTATAAATTGTGACCTCCCATTGTAAAGGTCTGTCTGTCCGTGGTAGTCTCCATCTAAACGCAACGCGTGACTCCATAACATGACTATTTTTTTGACAATTCAAAATCTCAATTTGTATGTGTAAATATTATTATCTATCTATATACCTATTTAAGATAAATCTGTTGCAGTCCTCGTGATTTATTTTGGATACGCAAAGTCATCTTGATAATATATTGGCGTAATGAGAAAAAGGGATAGCTTCTTACCTTTCTCACTACGACAGTACCTAGCAGGAGTAAAAGCTTTAAATTAATTTTGTAGATAAAAAAAATCAAAAACAAACTTTGTTTACTTGCCAGGTTTAGAAGTGTACTTTCTGGTGTGGAAAAGACCTACGAGACGCTGTCGTATTGATAACATTTGTGTTCGCATCGTAAAACTAAGAATCCTCAAGAAAAAGTAAGAATCACTATGTTATTCTATGTTGCTAGGAAACAGAATATTTTTATTTATTTTTATTGTATATTGGTACCAAAAAGTATATAATCACTACGTTTTAATAGGTACTTTATAATAAAAAATAAGGTCACTTATAAAATAAGGTTAGAATATCTATAAGTAATATAAAGGGCCTTCCAAAGGTTCGCCTATATTCGACGAATAGAGGCGAACACATAATATGTAAAGGGCGTATTACGTATTGGCCTGTAATTATTACATTAACTATATTTACCAATGCTCGTCGGTCGGCATAATTCGTCCGCTATTCGTCGTGCTGCCGGTTTTTTAAACGCAATGCGAATCCTTTGCACTGTATAGATAGACCAAACTAATAAAGTTGCGAATCAAGAGGTCGCTAAAATATAGGTACTCTCCACACGTTCGACGTCAACCCGTTCAGTACCCAGTATTCTGCCGTTCAGTCCTTGGAGAAATAGTGCGTACCTAAATGAAATAAGCAATTGTCATCTATGAGCAATTGTGTGAAATGCACGATATTGGAGGCAAATACCCACGAATGCGCATTCTGCGAATATAGTCGAACGTTTGTCGGCGTTTACACGCAATAAAAACTACAAATACAAATGATAAGTTGTGTGTGTGTTCAGCAGTGGACATTTGGTAGGCTGAAACGGTAACGATATACACATATTCATCATTCATTACAGTTTACAGCCTATCAAAATCCATTGATGAACACAGGCCTCCCCTCATAAAGGGGATATTTGCCATAGTTGCCACGCTTGGCAGACAAGTTGGTGACCGCAGTTTTTTCAGAAATTCATCAGCATTGGCATCAATCAGCATTGGATTCAGAAAGGCTGGCGAAGTTGCACCTAAGTTTTTTTTACACACGAATAACAAAATTCTCCTCTTAGTAAAACCGGTGAGTTGTTGAGCGCAGAGTCGATATCTTTAAACTGGTAATGCTGCCAATCACTAATTTTTTTTGATGAAATGGGTTCATGGATGAGTTCTCCGCCTCCAGTTGTTGTGGATAACGCAAACAAGTTTAAAATTGACTCAAAAAAAGAACTTTTTGAAAAAGTTAGCCTCATTAACATTACAGTTGAACATAGGTCTCTCCCAGGGTATGCCACAAAACACGGTCCTGATTTTGAGCCACCTGCATCTATCGACTCTTGTATGTCTCGGTCGTCACCCCATGCATTGGGGGGTCACCCTACTCATGGCTTACCGGTACGAGGCTGCCACTCAAGAAACAAAAAAAAGGAAAAAGTAAAAACGGAGAAAAAGTATGTGTTTTAATAACGACGGACTTATGCCTTAAGATACTTATAAGCTGTGGTACCTTTCTTATAGGCTAAGCATTCGTCATGATTCACAATACGCGAGCAACCCGGGTTCGAATTTCGATCACCGATGGCAGCAATTAATTTGTTAATTGCAATTGTTGATTGCTAATTTACCTCGTGCTCGGCGTTGAAAGAAAACATCCTGAGTAAACCTGAATGTCTCAGAAACACTTCGAGGATATGTGAAGTCTGTCAAGAGCAGCATCACAGACTAATTGAACTCCATAAGTCTGGCTGTAACTTTATGCCTTAAGGTATTTTCTGCCAGTTAACCCTGGACGGCGCGACGTAGTAAAATAGTGGCTTAGGTTAGGTTAGAAAAGATATACCTACTCAAAACAAAGGCATTACTTACAAAATCATAAATATGTCTTAATTTTTATATACATCTGAATAAAAATAACAATAAACGAATAAAAATATAAAACAAATCTAATTTATTTATTTTAATATTAATATGTTTTCATGTAACATTATATATTTATATATAAAAATTACGTGTGTTATTGTTTGTCCGCGATGAATCCTAAACTACTGAACTGAATACAATGAAATTTTTCACACAGTGTGCAGTTTGGTCCAACTGCATACAGTGTGCAAAATTTAGTTGAAGGCAGAACAACGTCTGCCTGGCCAGCTAGTAAATATAATATATGTATAAACAAGCAGTAGTGACTAAACAATATCATTATTCATACTAGTTACAAAGTATGCTACTTAGAGTATTTATAAGCAAGTTATACTCTAAGGTATGCTACCTTATGCCTTGAAAATGCAGTTTTATTTCTTAATATTATTGCAGTGACAAACTGACAAACGAGCAGCAATTACATAAAGGTCACAGATGCGTTTTGCCTTTTGAGGACTAAGATCTAAGATGAAACGTCTCACAGCCTACAAGTAACTATCTGGTTATTTGACTTGTTAAAACAGAACACAGTAGTAACTGCCGCTTACAGCAGAAACAGGCAAGTACTTACCTATTAATTATTATAATTAGTTGACTTATATAATTATTATTTTAATAAATTTATTTATAACTAGCTTTTGCCCGCGACTTCGTCCGCATGGAGTTCGGTTATATCGCGCCCATTAATCTTTTGTGGCTTGTACCAGCAAAAGAGTCTGCTGGTACAAGCCACAATTATAACTGGATGTCGCGGGCAAAAGCTTGTAAACTACAAAACTTCTTCATACACCACATTTTTTGCTAATCTATTACTGTGTGCCAAAATTATCAGACTAC
The DNA here is from genome assembly GCA_029286625.1 of Parnassius orleans. Classification (NCBI taxonomy): domain Eukaryota; kingdom Metazoa; phylum Arthropoda; class Insecta; order Lepidoptera; family Papilionidae; genus Parnassius; species Parnassius orleans. The sequence continues at coordinate 1,573,239 of JAGSMP010000320.1, forward strand.
TAGGCGAGCTTACGCGTGAGCAAGCCATTTAGAATTGCCCGTGTGAAAAACAATTTTCTCTCAAGTCTATACCCGCAAATTTTAATGTCTGCCCTTGTGATTTGTTTATGATCATTGCAAAGCAGACTTTGAAGGGAAACTGTATTCGTTTGAATTCAAGGGGAAGATCATTCGGGATCAAGGAATTCGTGGTACAAATACAGTTTTCCCTTGCGCACATCCAGTTATAATTCTGGCTTCCACTACATTGCGATGTAACGCTTTTACTTTTAGTCTGGTTCCGTTGCACAGTTGAGGAGGTTTTAAATTTCGCAACAACATAACAGGAGTGCCCACGCGCAGAATAAGCTTATGATGTGGAAGACCCGATGGTTTCAGTGAATTAAGAAATTCGACAGGGTTGTTAATTGCGTCATCTGTGTTGACCACAGAGTCTATTGACGTGTACACCAATTCTTCCCCCTCAAAAGACGTTAACAGTACATCGTTAATTGCCGCCGCTTGGTCGTTTTTCGGGGTTAGTATGGCACGTTCACACAACCATTCCATTGGCTTATCGTGGATATGAGCAATATCTGGGTAAATTTTGGATATTAACTCCTGTAACGTAAATACAACTGTGCACAAATTATCAGGGATGGTTATCATTCCGTCATTTATCGGGTAATCACCGTTGCCGATTTCAAGTAGGAGATTCGGAAATCCACCAGCATACTCTTTTTCTCCTAAGTGTACCCGCATATTTTTCAAGAGCTTGAGGATTTTAATTAGAGGCCATAAAGTGGATTTCTTAAGACACGCCTTAACTTCATCTGCTCTAGTTCCTTTTGGCACTACTGGTATGGAGTCTGTCCAAAATCTCCAGCCAGCAAAACCGTTACACCACCCATTAACTTCTTATTTCCTCTTATATCTTGTAGAGTTCTGTTTAAAGCCTCTACGCCACCCTTATGAGCCATGGTTATTTCATCCCACACTATCATTTTCGTATGTTTTAATAATTCAGCAAAATTACTTTGGTTCGATATATTACAAATGAGAGTATCAGCTGTTGTTAAATTGAGTGGTAACTTGAAGGTAGCATGAGCAGTTCGTCCACCCTCAAGCAGTGTAGCTGCGATCCCAGAAGAAGCCACAGCCAAAGCAATTCCGCGAGTACTTCTAACTTTTGCAAATAGCAAATCTATGAGGAATGTTTTGCCTGTTCCACCGGGAGCATCTAAAAAGAATATTCCACCCTCATTTGATTCAATTTTTGTGTTAATTTGATTGTAAACTGCTTTTTGTTCGTCATTCAGTGATCCTTCATTATTTTTAACTGTGTTTTCTAATGATGCTAAGTCGTAACTTGTCTCTTTAAGAAACTCTCTATTTTCGAATTGTTGTTCTTTGCTTGGCTGAGGTAACCCACACTCTTTTAGTAGCCGACCACCCAACGCTAATACGGCATCTTCTATTACCGAAAGGCATTTGTTAAATTCCACATCTGTTATGTGCACTACATCCACATCTCCCTGTCTTTTTAATTGCCTTTTAAAATCTTCAGATAGGTATTCTTTGAATTTCTTCTAAAGGCTTAAAGGGTCTGATACTTAGCAGAACACTAAAATAATCGTAAAAAGATGCCGAATCATTTGCGGTGATTGGCAAAGTGCTGCCTCTTCCATTACTGTGAACAAATGCTGATCATCTTCAAGCAAGCCGAGAGCTTTGCACGCTGATTGGAACGTGGAATATACATGACCATCTACAGTTTTTAACGCTTCAAACGAAATTGGGCCCCGGATTTCATGAAGAAGCATGCGAAGGTGATAGCATTCTGTATTGTTCGGATGCACAGTATAAACCCTGCCCAGAACGTGCTCGTTTTTGACCCCTGGCCAGTCTTCAACGTTTGCTCCTCTCTTTCTCCTTTGGAACTTTCTTTTATCCCAAACGTAGTATGCAGGTACTTCTAGATAGAGCAATGTTTTTGCAAAGTTATCCACTTTACACAAATCGATAAAGGATAGGAGTGTGGTTGTTGGAGGACTATTCACTCTTTCACTCAGATTTTGCTCATTAAAATAAACCCTTTGCCCATTTTCCAAATGAACAGAGAGGTGGATTACGGGAGGGAAACGCTCATGAATGGGAAATTCAAGGATTCGCCACACTGCCTCTGATGAACTTATATATCTTCCACTTGTGTAGGTTCTAACTTCATCCTTCTCATTCTCTAAAGCAAACGATGCCTGGTCTGAACCTTTATTTACGTATTTACAGACGTATTTTATTGATTTCACCGAATGACAATATTCCACATTTAAGTGAGCGTTAAATGTTTTTAATATTACTGGATTATAAGGGACTACCCAGCGATTATCTATGGTTCTGCCTTTAATATCAACAGAGAACCCACCGTCATCTAGTAAACGTCTCTTGTACTGCGGATAACCGTCTTCACCAGTTTGAGTTTCCCTTAGTTGAGCCCTGGGGTATCGTTTACTGCACATGTTGTCTTTCATACATGGTGACTTTCGATTTGAAGTTTCACATGGACCATGTATCATATATTTAACGATTTCGTGAAGCTCTGGGTCACGTTTGGGATCCGGTATTTCAGCACAAATTATATTGTCGATTTGATCCGGAGTAATACGTTTGTGAAGCCATAAAATAATATGAATATGTGGAAGACCTCTCTTTTGCCATTCCGTTGAGTACATATAGCATCGCACTTCACCAAATATTTTGGCCTTTGTAAATAAGTTCATGATCCTTTTCACCTTTAGTCGAAACACCCTCGAAATTATATCGTGTCTATCATCAGATTGTTGTCCTTGAAGCAATTGCTCTTTTATCTCGTCCCAGCGAGGATTGCATGTGAAAGTGATAAAAAGATCTTGACGGCCGTAATTCCTAACATAGGTCATAGGATCCTGTGTTCTTTCGTGCATATACCTAGGTCCCCTCGTAAAAGATGATGGAAGGACAACCATTTGTCCTAGTTGGTTGGCTTCTGCGTCTTGTCGTCAAATAGCATCTTTTAAATGGATGTAACTATCAGCACGTAATTTGGCTTCATTATTTTTGATATAATTTAATCTCTCTGTTTCTATTTTGGCGTATTTATCCACCAAATATTGACTAAAAAGGGCACGATAGTTGACTAAATAGTTATCTTCTCCTTCTTTAATCATTATTCTATACGAATAGAAACTTGCAGAAGAGACAGTTTTTTTAAGCGGCAACTTAGTTGTGGAATCGCGTTGTGGTATGTTGATTGAATACCCATCATCCCCCCAGCAAAACATCAATGGCTACTGTAGCACATCATATGCTCGATGTATCTCACTAATACGCTGAAGTGAATTACTTCGGCTCTCGAGGATGATGTCCCTTCGATCAAATTGTTGATCCACTAACACTAAAGCCACTTCATTTGTAGTTGGGGCATGGTACCTACCTCTATGTTCTTCTGGTGGTTTTTTATCAGCATGTATGACAACTTTGTATGACTCTGAAGGAGGGGCTTTATCAATGGTACTTTTCAGATCTTTTATATACGGGTTTACTTGATGCAACATATTCTGCAATTGTCTGATTAAATTTGGCTTTAAGTTAGGAAATTTAGAACATCGGATCTTTGCTTCTCGATCATCTTCACCTACAAAATATATTTGAAGGTAATGAGCGTTATGTTCGGCTTCTGGTAATATACTTCCAATTAAATGGTAGACCTGGCCTTGTACTTTACAAGTCGGTGAAAAACCATCTGCTCTTACCTGTTTACCACCAAAGGAAGTCATCTGGAAACAGGCATTATATTTACGAATATTACCCATAAAATGGTCATGATCTGGGTGTAGATCATTAATCCTACTAAAGAGTGATTCAGGCAGTTGTTTCAACCGATCAAGTTGCACTTTTCCAGCGCTGCAATACATACCAGGTGTCTCATCCTTCCATTTCAGCGCATTGCACCACTGACACTTGTATGTCATAGAACCCAAGGCTACACTGTTGTCAGTTCTATAAGCAATGTCAGGGTCATACTCAATAGCGGAATGGACCTTGTTTTTCCATAAACGCAGTGTAATGTTTTCTTCATACCGTGACTGAATTTCTCTATGCACTTGTGGATTCCCAGTTTGGTAATTTGCAACAGCTTGCCTGTGTACATCGGGTTTTTTTTTCTGATAAGCGGACACAGCTTTACGATTTGAATCTGGCTTGTTCTGCCTATATCTTTCTTGTGCACTTTTTAATTGACTTTTTCTTGTGTAATTAGTAAATCTCGACCTTTGTTTATTTTTCTTTTTTTCAAATTTTAATGTCGACGATACAGATTGATCTGTTCCGCTGGTTGGAGATGATATTTCACTTTTTACAGAAGATGTAACAGTAAAATGGTCAAGCTCTGAAAAAGGATCACGCTCTTCGACAGGTACCTCCATGCGACGCTGTGTGATTTTCTTCGCAACAATAGGCAGATAGGCGTCAAAATGTTTATTAGATAAATCATGGCTAAATCGTAATCGCCTTACTGGATAGATATCTGTTCCGGACTCTGTGTATAGCAGACCATTTCGATATACTTCAAACCGAAACGGAAATATTAATCCTGCAGCTACCAATTCACAAAGTCCACCGTAAGTTTCATTTTTTAACATATCGGCTGAATATTCATTTGCTGTTGAATAATTATCGCCATTTCTATCGTGGGTCATAACTGAAAACCTAGGCCAATCATTTACCACAAATCTAACAATTTGTGAACGCACCACCATCGCATTTTCTTGGGTTCCGTACATTAAAAATGAAAGAGCACGAAAAAAACAGGCGCCGTCACCTATAATGGGGACGACAGTATGTTCTTCCATTTTTCCTTTAATATTAAGAGTTTCTGTAGTCATTTTTTCAGTGAGAAAAAATACTTCTATCAACAATACCTAATCACAAAGCAAATCGAATTCCAAGTTTTAAAAGTGGTTGTACGAAAGACAAAATCAAGCAACTAATCCGAAATACGAAGCAAATCTTAAACCGTAAGCAAGCAAACACAGTCGAAGTCTAGTCAAATATCCGTTAACAGTGAATAGGTATCGTATGTGGTACAGGTTGAAGCGCTCATTCACCATTCACTTTATAGTAGTTCGAAAAAACACAACGTTACCGCGTTCTAAAACGATACCAATGCCATCTATTGGTAGTGATTGGAACTTGAAGATCAATACAAAATAGGTAGGTACCTAAGTATTTCTTTTGGTTTTGCTATTTTATTAATTTGTAAAAAAATATATTTGGTTTGATTGTATATTTTCATTGTTTTTTAATTTTTAAATTAGTATTTTTTTGTTCAGGTGTAATTTTGTGCAAATTTTTTGTACTATTTTGTTTTATGTTTTTGTGCAATAAAAGTATATTCTATTCTATTCTAATAAATTAAGTTTAAAATATTTATCAATATCATTTACGTTATTTACGACCCAAAAACATTAAAAATGACACCCAAGTCACCCAACCCATGATGATTTTTATACAAACATACATCCATCCATCCTTCCATCCATGTTGGTTTCAAACCATAATCGATGCCATTTTCGTAATTAACGTCCCAAAAAACCATAAAACGACACCCATATTGACATTTCAACCACATCGCACTCCCACAGGGAATGATGGTAGGTATTTCCCGTCTGCTACGTTGGATTTTGAAATAGTTGTTGTTTTCGTAATCAGCGACCCGATAAACCATAAAAACGATACCCATGTTGATTTTCAGAATTTGTCACCCCTTTTCCACCTTTTAGGGGTTGAATTCTGAAAGAGCCTGAAACACTTGTTTACTCATTTATTGATAGGAGTACTCCTATGAAGTTTCGAATAAAATAGTTTAACTAATCTTGTTTCCCCATACAAACATTCAACCCCTTTTTCACAACCTTAGGGGTTGAATTTTCAAAACCCTTGGACATGTAATTGTTTATTTCTAATTGTTAACCTAAAAACAAAGTTTCAGGCGTCTAGCTCTAAAATTGACGGACTTCCATACAAACTTTTAACCCCTTTTTCACCCCTTAGGGGGTGAATTTTCAAAAATCCTTTCTTAGCAGATGCCTAGGTCATTACAATTGTCTGTATGCCAAATTTCAGCGAAATCCGTTTAGTAGTTTCGGCTGTGCGTTGATAGATGAGTCAGTCAGGTTTGCCTTTTATATGTATATATTAGACTAGATGAGGATGATAAGAAAAAGCTTTTATCCAACTTTATATTCATTCTCAATGTGTTGAGCACCTTTTCTTCACTTCTAATAAGATATTATTGAGTAAGAACTCCCAAAAATAAGCGATGGTTTGTGTAGTTGTGTACTACTTATGCCGTAAAAGGGAAATAAAAATCATCAAAAATAGTTCATTCGACGATAAAAAACTTGATATAATAGGGTAATAAAATCTCCATCGAATGGCGTTAAATAATTCTAAAACTTTAACTATAAAACACTATTGAATTTGTTGTTTGAATTAAGCAACCTTCCTATTTAGTCCGAACGATAACTTTTATTGTGACTGGTTTTTAGTTCATATAACCTTGATTCGGTTGTAGAATTACTGACCACCGCTGATGTGGAATAAAGTGCTGCATAAAAACCCAAAAAATAGTAGTTAGGATTAATAATGCTTAAAGAGATATTATTAAACTTTCAATATTAAACTGTGGTCGCTTAGTGTAGTTTAGCGCGTAGGGCTTTACTGGGTTCGATCTCCGACAAAATTTTATAGTGGTGATTTACCACGTGTTCGACAGGGAAGGAGTATGTAGCTCGTTTATATAACAATAACAATAACTTTAACAAAATCGCTTCTCAATCCAATTTTTGGTTGTAATTGCTTTTTATATAAAATAACTTTTGTTCCGTTTTCAATTTTATGGTTTTTAGCATTATATGGTGGTTAAAGTTGTTTTCTCGTATATCCAGATCCTAAGTTTATGCAATTTATCCTAAAGATAATTAAGTATGTATTAGCGTAGATAATAAGGTAATTTTTAATTTGCCCAAATTTGAAACTGTCGAAAGAAAAATATTTTTGTTATTTATACATTATATTGTTCGCGGGAATTGGGGCCAGTAAATTTCAGACTATATTCCGAAAAAAGGTTAAATAAAATGCACAAATTAAAAAAAAAATTTAACTCAATTTTACTGAATAGTCTGGCGATATTATTTCAGATTTTTCTCAACGATACTTTTGGAATACGGTGGTACACAGTAATTAAAATGAATGTATTAAATGGAAGCACCATTTCACAAATATATTTTAATTTGTATTAAGAGAATTTATATTAATAGCACCTCAATGGTACTAATTTTATTAAAAATATCTCCATATCTAAACCCTTTTTGAATAGAAATCTAGTTTTTATTATTAAAAATCTAATTATTTATTAATATATGGGTAATCGCATTTTATAACTAGGCCAAATTGCACCTATATTGACATTTCAACCACATCGCACCCCCACAGGGAATGATGGTAGGTATTTCCCGTCTGCTACGTTGGATTTTGAAATAGTTGTTGTTTTCGTAATCAGCGACCCGATAAACCATAAAAACGATACCCATGTTGATTTTCAGAATTTGTCACCCCTTTTCCACCTTTTAGGGGTTGAATTCTGAAAGAGCCTGAAACACTTGTTTACTCATTTATTGATAGGAGTACTCCTATGAAGTTTCGAATAAAATAGTTTAACTAATCTTGTTTCCCCATACAAACATTCAACCCCTTTTTCACACCCTTAGGGGTTGAATTTTCAAAACCCTTGGACACGTAATTGTTTATTTCCAATTGTTAACCTAAAACAAAGTTTCAGGCTTCTAGCTCTAAAAATGACGGACTTCCATACAAACTTTTAACCCCTTTTTCACCCTTAGGGGTGAATTTTCAAAAATCCTTTCTTAGCAGATGCCTAGGTCATTACAATTGTCTGTATGCCAAATTTCAGCGAAATCCGTTTAGTAGTTTCGGCTGTGCGTTGATAGATGAGTCAGTCAGGTTTGCCTTTTATATGTATATATTAGACTAGATGAGGATGATAAGAAAAAGCTTTTATCCAACTTTATATTCATTCTCAATGTGTTGAGCACCTTTTCTTCACTTCTAATAAGATATTATTGAGTAAGAACTCCCAAAAATAAGCGATGGTTTGTGTAGTTGTGTACTACTTATGCCGTAAAAGGGAAATAAAAATCATCAAAAATAGTTCATTCGACGATAAAAAACTTGATATAATAGGGTAATAAAATCTCCATCGAATGGCGTTAAATAATTCTAAAACTTTAACTATAAAACACTATTGAATTTGTTGTTTGAATTAAGCAACCTTCCTATTTAGTCCGAACGATAACTTTTATTGTGACTGGTTTTTAGTTCATATAACCTTGATTCGGTTGTAGAATTACTGACCACCGCTGATGTGGAATAAAGTGCTGCATAAAAACCCAAAAAATAGTAGTTAGGATTAATAATGCTTAAAGAGAGATATTATTAAACTTTCAATATTAAGAAGCTGTGGTCGCTTAGTGTAGTTTAGCGCGTAGGGCTTTTACTGGGGTTCGATCTCCGACAGAATTTTATAGTGGTGATTTACCACGTGTTCGACAGGGAGGGAGTATGTAGCTCGTTTATATAACAATAACAATAACTTTAACAAAATCGCTTCTCAATCCAATTTTTGGTTGTAATTGCTTTTTTATATAAAATAACTTTTGTTCCGTTTTCAATTTTTATGGTTTTTTAGCATTATATGGTGGTTAAAGTTGTTTTCTCGTATATCCAGATCCTAAGTTTATGCAATTTATCCTAAAGATAATTAAGTATGTATTAGCGTAGATAATAAGGTAATTTTTAATTTGCCCAAATTTGAAACTGTCGAAAGAAAAATATTTTTGTTATTTATACATTATATTGTTCGCGGGAATTGGGGCCAGTAAATTTCAGACTATATTCCGAAAAAAGGTTAAATAAAATGCACAAATTAAAATTTTTTTTTAACTCAATTTTACTGAATAGTCTGGCGATATTATTTCAGATTTTTCTCAACGATACTTTTGGAATACGGTGGTACACAGTAATTAAAATGAATGTATTAAATGGAAGCACCATTTCACAAATATATTTTAATTTGTATTAAGAGAAATTTATATTAATAGCACCCTCAATGGTACTAATTTTTATTAAAAATATCTCCCATATCTAAACCCTTTTTTGAATAGAAATCTAGTTTTTTATTATTAAAAAATCTAATTATTTATTAATATATGGGTAATCGCATTTTATAACTAGGCCAAATTGCAATCATACATATCCGTGTAAACACTTTGTAACAGATACGAAGTAATTTCATACGTGTTCCATTTAGTTTTTAATAGATTATGTAGTCTAATCTAAAGTAATAAAAAGTTATCACATCTTCTAGTGTGAAATTGTCAGTTTCAAAGGTGTTTCAGACGGTGCGAGTTCCATATAAACAGGTATACTAGGTGTTTTCCCATTTTCCCGGGGCATTTTCAGAAAAATTAATAAATTTTTACCGCTCTCTTTTACCCATTCATTGTCTTCGGTGAAAAGCGACGCGACACAAAATGATGCGATCAACACGAATACTTTTCGGAGAGTGTGCCCACCAAAGCTATTATTTATTCTGTAACCAAAGAGTACATATATAAATCACTACGTTGAGTGCGCACTACGCAAGTGTTGCATGGCATGGTTTAATTATTTCCTCCCTCTCCCTATCGTCGGATAACCAGACGCTCGGCCAGTTTCCAACCATTTGTTGTCAACATACCACGCATTCGAACCAAACAATTTGTTTCGTCGCTTATAATAGGTACAGCAGGTACTGCAAAGGAGTGGAATAATTTACAAGCATCTGTCTTTGTGTCTTTCCATCAGATTACAATGTGATCTTCAAGGCAAGAGTGAAAAGGCTTTTGCTACGCTATATCAGTGCGCTTTATCTTCGCCTATATCACCACTTAACATCAGGAGGGATAGTAATCAAGCAGTTGTTTATTAGTTTCTCGGAAATACCAGTAATACATCATGAGGTTAATTGTTAAAAATACCTAATAAAAGAGTGAGAACGGATGTTCACTGAGCACTATGTGAACTGAACATCCTGCTTTGAGCATTCACACTGCGTGACGGTCGGCGGTAGATTCCCCCGGTCGTCGGGAGTCGAGTTCGACGCAAAAAGAGAACCTAAAAGATAGGCTTACTCCTTTGCGGCGTGGGCCAGCGGGTCATCCTCCCTGCACATTAATTCCCTTGGGCAGCCTTGGCGAGAGAACAGAATGCACGAGTTCCCGAAGGAAGGCGAACTAGTGTCTCACGAATTCTCTCAATGTGCTCCAACTTTGCCCTAGCGATAACTCTTTTGAAGGAACTGGAGGCAGAGTAGTAGGTACTTCTTTCTGAGCGCGCTAGTGTTTGTATCCCGAGAAGCCGATGCGTCGGCCCAGGCCTTGTAACACTTCTGCTTTTGCTGCGACGCAATTTTGCAGGAGCGACCAAACCAAGGCTTGGATCTGCCGCCGATAGGCACTACAGATGACAGGATAAAAATTTCCATCTCCTGAAGCGCCACATCGGCGACAGACTCAGCAACGATGTTGGGATCATCTAGCGAGAAGCAAATCCGCCCCCATGGGTAGGATGCAAAAAAAGCCCTCATCCCATCCCAATCCGCTGACCCATAGTGCCACACACGGCGATAGCTTACAGATCAGGCAGTAATCCGAAGAGCCAAGAGAAGCATAGACGGAGACCTTTTATATGTCCGTTTGAGACTACAGCAGAAGCTCCAACAGGGAAGGTGCATGATCCTCCACATCTGGAATCAGTGTGATCGAAGTGACCAGTTGTGTCAGACCATAGGCCAAGGCAAAGTCGTAAACAGATCTCCTCGCATTATCGGTAGTACGAGAACTGAGCCATTTGGGGTGGTGGGCGTTGAAATCGCCAAGGAGCACGATCTCTGCGGATGGGATCAGTTGTAGCACGGAATCTGTAGTCAATTGGACGTGGTCGAAGAGTCAGTCTGTCTCTCGGCATTACCGCTGTAGGACCTACAAAGGCATCCATAGACGCGGGGTGGCCGTCGCTGTGGGTCGACGTGGGGGTAGTCGTGGACAGGTCCCTGCCTTCAAGACTACCGAGGCGTCGAGAACAGATATCCTCTTTGACGTACTCACAAACTCCAGCCCAAGGAAGAAAGGAGTGTTCCAGTTTGTAATCTGGGTAAGATAAATAAGATGTATCAGAATGTATCGAGATGGTGGGATCGAGCGTGGGATGGTGTGCCGTAGTGATTTTTGCTTTGGGAGTAGTGAAGGATTTTTTTATAGTATAAGGGTGACAAACGAGCACACAGTCCACCTGATGGTAAGTGGTTGCTGTGGCCCATAGACATCTAAATCTATCCACGTTTGCGAATTAAAATGCAGATGCGTTGTCACCCGTGAGGACTAAGATGGAATACCTCTTTTCCAGTAAAAAGGGTCTCCGGTTGTCTACACTCACCACACGAAACACAGCAGCATTAAGTTGCTATTTTACGCTGGTATTCAAGGGTACCAGCATCGATAATTCTCCAGGATTATCGATGCTGGTACCCTCCTGGGGTAGATTTCCACTGAACTATATTATAAATTATAACATAGTTTATTTAAAAAAGACGTAGCTATAATTTATACTAAATAGCCGTTAGAGGGGCGCCAATGTGGTGCTAGCCTAAGGCGCTGTCGACAATTAATCCGCCTCTGGATGGAACTATTTTTTTTTACCTATTATCAGGTAGTGCTTGACTATTATCCCACCTGGTTGTAAGGCACTGAATTAGCTTAATAAAAGTCATTCACTCTTGCTATATATTCCTGCGCTGTCGGGTCGCGATGCGACATATTATGTTTCATATCTTTCACCTAGGACGTCTTAATAAGGACTACTTTATTAGCTTATTCTGGTGTCGCAAGATTTTATGTAGTTTCTTTCAGCCTAGTCTTACAGCAATGGAATGAAATAGTGATGTTTTTATTTAACACCGTTATCACTCGACCAAATTGCTTTATACATATGGTCAGGTTCCTTCTCATCCTAATTCAGTTATTGAATAAACGCTGCTCTTCTTATACGGCTTGATGCACTTTAAGTAGAGCGAGTGGCCATTGTTGCTTTATAGGTCAAGGTCAAAATATGAAGCAAATGAAACAAAAACAATTTAAATTTTGAAAACAATATCAAATTTAATACATAAATAATATTTATGTACTTCTACATACATGTTTTCATCTATATATTTACATTAAAACACATATTTGTCCTAACTTACGGTCTTACGGTATTTTTTTCACAATTTGTCGGAAAATTCACTAATTGATAATAATAATAAGCGACCGAATAGTAATTAAAAAATAATAGTCAACAATATGATGTATACGTGACGCCATGATAATGCATACATAGAAAACCGACCTATAAAATAATTTAATTACTTACATCATTTAGGAGTGAGCGCCCCTGCCTTAATATATGGCCTCTAACAACCATGCTTAATAAAATATAACATTGTTAATCTAAAGACAATCCCACAAGATAACAGTGCCTGAATATAACCAAATGCCCTAACATTTGTTAAAGTATCACACTGTATGAGTTGACGAGTTTTCTTACCAACCGAAAAATCTTAACTTTTAACATTTAAGCCACAGTATCATTTATCAACAGTATTTCGAGTAACATAGATTTGTCCTGTGGTCCACAATTTAAGACTGACATTATTTTTTATATATATATTTTTTACTTTTGAGCTGCAGGTTGGGAAATAAATTTGACAGACAACTTGATTTCAAGTTGTATTTACCTTGTATATTGTATACGCATATTTTATAAGAAAAAACGTCATATTAACCTATAATTTTGCTCTATTAAATACGTATGGGTACGTTGGTGTAATTCAAAGCCTTTCTTTCGCCAACGTGCGCCTAAGTTAAACGGGCATTGCACCATTTTTGTTCCCTCTATAGAACATTCTTTGACCATGCTCTTTTATTTTAATCTGTAGTTAAATTAGATTTTACTTTACAATTTTTAAATGTTTTAATTAAAACATAATATGTAATATTGGCATCTAAACTATAAATTTGAAAGAGCCAGTGAACAAAGCTTCGCAAGTACGTTTTGTTTCTTTAGTTATTGATAGAATTATATTTTATGCTGTAATATTTCAAAAAAAGTTTAGTTTAGTAGTAAAATGAGTTAAAAAGCGCAGTGCTAACATTTCTCCTATATTAATTCTAGGCCTTAAATAATTGACCACATAGATTGACATGAACGCATCCTGTTATATTTAAACTAATCTAATTACGTTTCAACAACCAGGAGATATATTAATTATACTTAACTACGATCATGAGATACGCCGTGGCGAGCGCCTACAACACACAATACGCGTTGCGCTACAAGTGTACAAATATTTGGCAAACGTCACTACAATTATTCTAGATCTATTCACACGAGCGTTTGCGTTAACGCTAATATAGGCACACCATTTTATTCAAAAAATTTAGTAACTGACTGTAAATCTAAACTCGTTTTGACTGTTCGCTCTTATAATTCTATCAACATCCATGTTACTTGGTTTTAATTTTTTTAACACAATGAGCCTTTCTCAGTTAGCGTTATCAAACCTAGTGTGAATATGCTCTGAGCTATACAATATCGATGTCTAACATCCACATACCAAACATAGTAACTGACTTTAAGTCTACAAATAACTATACCACTAATTACCTATCTACATATTTTATTAAAAAATAACTGTGTGATCAATCCCGCATCTTGTTGATTTGAAACATGCTAAAATTTTAGCAATTTTTATATCATGCATCACTTTCGTTTAACGTTGCAGATGTTCTTGTAGAAAAGTCGCTTTAAAAGTGAGCTATTTAACAGGTATAATAGGTATATAGCACCAACGTCAGCTGCAATAACGCTAAAACAACAAAAACAATAAGCGGTGAATGCACTTGATAACTACTTTACAAAACAAAGTGGGCCGAAAATCGATGTTCCTAAAACATTACATTTTATGGACGCCAAACATTACAAGAATTGACTTACGGTTAACGTACAATATGAACACTTATTGGCTAAATCTATCACATACAGTCCACTGAGGTAATTCACAAATGGTTTTTTCGCCGCTATATTTAACATTATATTATAGCCCTCAACACTGAATATATGAATACATCTGAGCTTAGTTGACGAATTTGCTTATTCACAAAAATGAATATTTTGGACTAGAGATCTGACTAAAATGGATTTTTGTTTATGCGTCAACATTAAAAAAGAACGCGTGGTTTTCTTTTGCAAGTCATAAATAAAATCTTTGAGATATTTACAGCATTTTTGTTTTGTTTATTAATCCTACCAGGCACAGGTGTAAATGTGTAATTATTGAATGCATTAGTGCAAGCGTATGTGTGTTGATGTTTAGATGATTTTATAGTCTTATCTTATTGTACAGTAATAAACAAATGATATCCAATAATAATCAGGGAAAGAAAATATTTAATTTTTTGATACATTACGTTATAATTTAATTTAGGCTAAAAATAAATCATACACAAACACATTTCTTTCAGTTTCAATTGCATTATTTTCCCAAGTAAATTTGTTACACGATATCATTACAAACATTATTAATAATCTGTCCCACACATTAGTTTCCATAAAATTAAAAGAACGTAGGTAAATAACAAGGCAAAATAATATTTAAAAAAACTAGTAATTGGGTTATACGGTGAATTTCGAATGTCACATTGGAAACGTTATTCATTTTTTCGACGTTTCGATCAACGAAAAAATAATGCACAATCAGTTATTTTTCAGGTAACTTGATCTTTAGAACTAATGACCTTAAATTTAAAAAGAATATATCATTACACAATTTTGCTCTATCTACAAACAACCGAATATATTAAATACGCGAGGTCACATTATTTATCAAATTTTAACATTAGATCAGCAACATCAATTTCACAAATTCATTCGCAATGTTCACATTTCACCCGTCATGGTCAATGGAAGAATTCTTTCAGTCTCTGATATATTTTACTGGTCTTCGTGGTTTTGTTTTGTTCAACAGTTGTGATGATCGGTGTATGCTTTCTGAATGCCCTCACAAATTTCGGCGCGAAGGCAGTAAGCGCCATGTCTCCGGATTACTTATTATTTGCATAGCCTGAAACAAAAAAAAACAACAAAACGTAAAATTTCAGTTTCAGTCAGGACAGCCCCTCCGGTATATGTGTGGAATTTTTGACTTAAAAAAAAAGAAATAATGAATGAAAAAGATATAGATAATGATAAAAATTAATGAATAAAAAAGTCATGGTCATTGATCATTTCTACGCCACGAATCCCAAAGTTATTTAATTTCTTTTGATTGAAATTACACTTAATGCGTCATATTTGTATGAGAACTCAAATTGTTGGTTTCCACTCGGATTGGTTGGACA
This sequence comes from Parnassius orleans, assembly GCA_029286625.1. Taxonomy (NCBI): domain Eukaryota; kingdom Metazoa; phylum Arthropoda; class Insecta; order Lepidoptera; family Papilionidae; genus Parnassius; species Parnassius orleans. The sequence goes on from JAGSMP010000320.1 coordinate 1,588,808, forward strand.
TTTATCCTGCAGTAGGTTACAGAAGGCTATGAGAAAAGGTAAAATTGTTTTGCGATATGACAATATTCGATTGTATGTATATTTCTATTTATATAATTATATAGATTTGTGATTGTCCAAGTGTTTCTTAATCTGCATCTTTGTCATAGGCCTCATGTTTGTCATAATGTCTCGATGTACGCTCCATCAAACACTCTGCTGTGGCCTTTCCTCAGCCTTATACAATAAGCATTACATCCGGGCATTACGTTAATACGAGTGAGTTGTGCCTCTATGTATCTTAACGCAATCTCTCCTGCCACTAAAGCACTCGAACCGTCAATAATTTAATATTATTTAAAAAACTAAACGCGATAAAGTCTGTAAAATTTGTTTATTCCAATCGTGTAAATATAAGACAATTGTAATGTAAACAAATTATGGGTTTGCGATTGTCCACGTAGTTCTTACTCTGCATCTTAGTCATGGGCCTCATGGGCAAGCGTTCGACGGACCACGCAATGAAGCGGTTCGTTTCTCATACAATTCGAGAGGAATTCCACCACTTAAGTTTTATTTCTACCGCCAAATAGCAGCGCTTGCACTTCTGTGTTCCAGTCTGAAGGGTATAGAAATCCAGTATAGCATAGCTGTACTGATAGGCTGTGAGATATTCCATCTAAATCTTCAGAGGTGACAACGCATCTGTAGCATTCTTTGTTTTAAGTTGGCTGTTGGTGTCCATATACTAGTAGCTCTTACCATCAGGTGGACTGTGAGTTCGTTAGTCACTTGCTATATAAAAAAATAGGTCATTGTAACTATTTTTAAATCCTTTCCCCGCCAAGTACGTGGTAAATCAGCACTTACTACAATTAACAATTTGGGTGGTGCTGGTGCCATCCTGGATCGGATCCTGGCTTATCGTACGCATACTATGAACTTCAGACGAGCGCCCGGCTCTTTTTAACCACACCTCAAAATTTTTTTTAACTTAAGCCAAAATTACATCGGTCAATACCCGTAATTTGGGTTAATTCATAATTTAAATAATTAATTAATGCGTTCGGATATCCAATTATTGTTACTACGATTTTGCAAATTAATCGCGGTTTTTATGGCAGCACTTAATTAATTACTTTTAATTTACGATTTTAACTTCATTAGACTAACGTCAATGAAGAGTGAAGTCGAAAATTTGCATCCTAATTTAATCCAAAGAGGCAATAAAGTAGTCGAAACGGTAGTATCGTAGTAATCTCGATGTAATTCTCACGCAGCGTCTGTGGATACGGATTATCAGCGTTTCTCGTTCGAGCAGAGTTTCTGCTGAGTCGGTGGAGTGTAAATCGTAACCTGCCCGACATAGCGACGCCAAGTTGGCGGCCCCGCGATCCCCGCACCTCGCAGGTGACGACCTTCGTAGTGTCGGCAGCTCATTATATCGATTAGATCATTTTTATTTAGAATTATAATCAGAAAATTTAATGAAAAAAGTTTATATGTCGAAATTAGTAATAAAAACTATATGTAATGACTTTAATTATTAATGGCCATTGCGTTCTTGAGAAATTTGTACGACGTTGGAAACACAGTTGGAAAACTCTAGGGAAATCTTATGGTGTCTGATACGCAGACGGAGGGATAGGTACTATCTACTTTATATTATATATTTATAAAATAAACAGGCTTGTGACAGGTAGCTGCGATGGTTAGGTGGTCTGGTAATGAGATTATATGCAATCTACCTGCTAAGCTTAGCGATTACAGGAAACTCTATATCCATAGGAGACAGAACCATCGCCAATCCATCGACAACGGTCCACGACTGAGCATGTATCCCTCTCAAAGCTTGTAGGAAACCAATTATTAATTTTAGATAAATATTTCTAAGCATGTATCGATAAAGTATAACACGTATGTCACTGCACTAATAAACCACGATAAATCTGTCGCATATTCAGCAATGTAACGGACTTTCTCTGCGCGACTCATTGCTCAGAATAAAGTGCGCTGTTCTTAATATGTGATGTAGATAATTGGCATCCTTTCCCGAAATAAGTTCCACAACATGGTTAAATAAGTAAGACTTACTGCAAAGAGTTCTTGTGAATAATATAAAATAAACGTAAGTATAGATTCTAACAAACAATAAAGGCACACTTTCATTCAAATTAGTAATGTGATTAAATGTAGATAGACTTAATACATACAATGGCATAATCTTCATGTTCTTCATCTTCAACATAGACTCAAAAAACTACTTTTATAATTGTGATGAAATACGCAGACTTTGATAAATTCTCCTACCATCTCCTATCTTTTTCGGTGGACTTTAGTTGGGCTGTAATGAATAAATGAATAAAACTGCCGCAAGCTGAATACCTTTTTAAGAATAAGCCAATCGGCATGCATCATTTTAAATTAATACATGCGAATTGGTACGTACTAACAAGCTGAGCAGGCAGGTTGGTGAGTGCAGAGTAACACAGCGTAATCGTGCTGATATTTTACGTTTCTATTCTGTGCGAACATGGTCTACGAGAAGAAGGCAAATCCTAATAGATCATCACACCATCAGTAATCTAAGCTTTACTGAGAAACGCGCTCTGAAATCGATTCCGTGCTTTAAATATTAAATTTTAAGTTAATGAATATTTACATCATAAAATACCTCATAGGTTCAGATAATTTTGATATAAGTAGGTATATTCTAAATAAAATTTTTGAACATGGAAACCTATGGAAATTATATGGCAACTCATTCGTTTATGGTTATGGTTTATGAAACCTCGTAGGTAATTAGATTTTTTTATAAAACTGAAGTGGGAAATTAAGTTACAATCAGGTGGATTATGGTAAGTGGATACTGCCATTCCATGGAGATCTGCAGTCAATTTCAAATAAATAAGGCTACAGAAGATGTGTTGTCATCTCTGAGGACTAAGATGGAATGAAGTACAGCCTGTACTTATACTGACTGTCTATACCCTTCAGATCGGAACACAGCTGTGCAACCACGAATATTTAGTGAAATAGATAAAAGTGTGATAAAAACGGTCTCGTAGGCAGAAAAGAAGTCCTAACACACGTGAAATATTCTATTCATATTCCCTGTTAACATATATAGAAGTTCATAAAATATTGTTTGCAATATTTTCTATTGTATCGAATTGAAAATAAATAAATATACACACGACGATATTGTATGGAATCCTTGACAAAAGCGGCATGCTAAAAAGGATATCACAATTTAAAAGTCTTCAATCAATAACTAATAACTAGTTCAATATCCTCAAACTGATTTCTATCTGTTTAAGTTCCATTTTCATAGAAACTTTCATACGTGCCCACAACATTCTCACTTGAAATATTTATTTTAATAAAAGCAGAAAGGAAACCAAAGTAAGAGAAAATAGAAGTCTCCGCCGCGGACTAACCCGCGCGGACTGCCGCGAATCTCACCAACTTTTACTGAATATTTTCGCCCCAGAAGGCAGCATGACAATAAATCGAGTTACGGATGTTACGGGTTATAAAGCATAGGCGTCGTCGGTTATCGAGTGATTCCGGCGACGGGGTGTAAATTTATTCATACTCCGGGGGAACGGCGACCTCTTAGCTCTCGCGATATTTAGAGCACGCTTCCTCTGCAGCGCGTCGATTGCTGGAGGATTTGTGGATTCGTGCGGATCGGATTGATGGGTTTTTTAAGGAAATTGTCGCGCATTTATATTGATTCGGTCATAGATGAATATGTGCACGATTTATATTTAACGAGCCACGTCCGTGGCTTCGTGTGAACCTAATAAATTTACTTTTGACATCAGATTTATGTAAGTCCAAAACATTTCTGTATATTACAATAAAAACTAAGATTGTTTTGTCGTTGTTTCTATTGTAAACGGGTGTAAGCGGAATGCCACAACTATTTTTAAAATCGCCAGCATCTGTTAGAACCGGTGAACCACACTAACCAATGAGCGAGTTCTGGACAAATAAGTTAATAATTTTGATACAATTGAAAATAAATCCCACATCTAACGATATTATGAGGTAGGTATGTTAAAAGGACAAGTTTTTCTAAATATCAATGCCACTGACGTTTTCTTAAAAAGGCTACAATAGCAGTAGATTAAAAAAGATTGATAAAGGCCGTGTGGCCTTGTGGTGGCGGCGAAGTGAATCCCTTATCCCATTTCTTCCCGTGCATGTTAAAGGCGACTATGGAAAAAGATATTCTCATGGCCTCCGATTGATGGTAGTATACCATCTAATTTATGCCAGATGTAAGATCTGGGCAACGGGAAAAATGTTTGACACTTTTCCCCGTTGCCCAGATCGGCAGCGGGAAAAAGTGTCAAACATTTTGTACTACGCCATTCCGCTTGCTAAGCATGTTAATGAGGTCAAATCCTTCCTAAAACGGGAGAGGGTAATTTCCAGCAGTGAATTGTTTTTTATACTATATAAAATTATACTGACAAACGAATTTAGAGTCCACCTGATGGTGAGTGCCTACGGCAGCCCATGAACACCTGCAAACAACTATATATAACGATGGATAGGTACATATGCGTTGTCAACTCTGAGGACCGAGATAGAATGTCTCACAAATCCGGTCTGAAGGGTGAGAGCCTTTATAATCACCTGTTATTATAAAGGCTCTCTATACCCTTCAGAACGGAACACAGCAAATTCCAAAGACATTTAAGTAGTAGTAGTACCTATGTCAAATTCAAATTCAAATTGTTTATTGCATGTCACATTACAAACTTAAGATGTTACATTTGATAGGTATATATGTGACGACCTGCAAGGGAATAGCAACACTAGAAGACTAACTATTTTTGTATTATCTAACTTTTAAACATGAATTATAAAATATCATATAATCAACATTCAATATTATTCTATATAAATTACGAGACTTAAATTAGAAATACAATATAGTCGAAGTATTGTTTCTTTGTCATTATTTATCGTCAAAAAATTCATTCAAAGTATAATAACATTTATTAATAAGGAATGTTTTTAATTGTTTATTAAATTGCGCAGGGTTTTCTATGATTTTTATAGAATTCGGTAAATGGTTATAAATCTTTATTGACATAACGTGGGGGCTAGTCGAAACTAATTTTAATTTGGAGAAGGGTATCCTCAGCTTATATAAATTTCTGTTATTTCTTTTAGTTCTTGTAATAGGTGAGTAAAATTTTGGGTGTTTCCTGACGAATTTACAAAACTCGAGAATGTAGATAGACGTAAGTGTTAGTATTTTATGTTTAATGAAGTGAGGTTTACATGATTCCATTTGGTATAAATTCGTTAGCAGTGCACGCACAGCTGTTTGTTGGCAGAATTTGGTACCTTAGCCAGACGAACTCGTGTCGTGCTTTCTGGCATAACTACGCAGAATTAATTACGCAACTTAATTTTTTTGCGATAATTATTCATGAAAAAACAGTAATTTAATGGACTTTTGAATTAAGTGTTATCTAGTTTCGATATTAGAGCATAGAGGTGGTGGTCGTGCCAGGTAGAAACTTTTTGGCACGGCCATGTGAGATTTTAGGATAAAGAGATCAATTTAATTGTCACAAATCGGGATAAATAAATGTATTCAAAACGTATGCTATTTTACAGGTAACTTGAGCAGTTTTAAACAGATTTTTGGCGAATACACTATTTGCAAATCAAATCAAATGTAAGTTTCGTCTGGAATTCGACCCTACGAGTACCCTCCCTCGTGGTATCATTTGATCAACCGAGTAGAACTAGTAAAAGACGTTCATAGATATAGCATCCGGCCATTAGCTTCGTCTCTACCTTTCACACTTTTATATGGATATGTCACCTATTTATCGCTGTTTGTTTTGTTTGTGCAATCTTTTAGCCTTTTAGACACCTACGGAAGTTGAGCTAGGACGTTGTAAGTCTTCGACATGAAATAATTTCTATGTAATTGCAACAGCTTAATCAAGAGCTTTGTATCAGGTTCGCATTCAAATTCGCGTTCAAATGTAAAAACTAGATATACATATTTTTTTTCTTTTACTTAATTGTCTATTCGCAATTCGTTGTAAACAACAGTTCTTTGCGCAAAAAGGTTGCCTGGAAGAAATCGCTTCCAGAGCGATAAGACCGCCTGTTGTGCCTTCTATATATATTTCATTATATTATTAGGAATATATATATAATTAAATAATTATATATATATATATATATATATATATATATACATATATATATATATATATATATATATATATATATATATATATATATATATATATATATATATATATATATATATATATATTTATTAGGAAAGTGCAAAAGTTAATTAAAACTAAAATTAATGTTAAAAATTATATAAATGTATGTAAAGAAAAGCAAGAATTAATTAATAAACTTAAATTATATTCAATTGAGGTGGAAAATATGAATAACTGTTATGAGACTGATATAGAGTGTCTAAATTCAACAATTTTATCACTTAAAAACTCCCTACAAATTGTATCAAATAAATATGCATCGGCTCAGGATGAGATAAAAGAACACATATTGGCCATGAATGATCTGGTAAAGTCATGTAAAAGTCATTAAATTATGTGTTCGTTTTAATGTGTATTGGTGTACAATAAAGAATATACTCGTATTGTTTGATTGATTGATTGATCAAACTCCTGAAGAGTATATTTTTTATGAAATTGAATTTCCCTTCAGTTCTTTGTATGAAGTTGGCTGCAGGTGTCCATTGGCTGCAGTAGCCACTTACCATCAGATGGACTTTAAGTTCGTTTGTCAGTTCAATTTTGTTAAAAAAGTAACAAACGAACTTATAGTTCACCAAGCCACTGAGACGTGTGTATTTAAAAAAAAATCCATTTTTAATCTGTTATGAAAATGTTATAATCAATTTTTTTTATTCTAAATTATGTTCAATCTTGAATTCAGTGTTACTAAGGCAAGAGGAAACTGAAACATTATATAAATTTTAAATGCAGGTGTAATATTTTTAAAATTTAATGATGTGTCAAATCAAATATCAAACGTAATTCATAATACCGTTTCTAACACTATGTTTCAAATATACCGCCCAAAACTATACTAGAAATAATTAAAGTGGCTACGAGGCATCGTTAGAGGGCGGGCGGACTGGGTTGAAGTACCTGTTGCACGTAGGCGGAGCGGGTACGCCCTACGCCCATAGCTACGTGCACACAACCCTGTTAGTTCTATATGCTATTGTTTAGAGCATATAGTCAAGTTGTGGAACGCATCCTAACACATCTTATACAGTACAATGTATGCAGAGTTATAGAAGAATGATAATAATTGAAGGCATTATACCCAGACTATCTGGTTTTTTTTTTCAATAGTACAATATTTAAGAATACATTACGTATTCCCATATTTTCGCGAAACACCAAATTGAATGCATGTCTTGTAATAGTTTTCTCTAATTTAGCAAGTTTTAAATTACACTGTTCATAGGGTAAGAGATGATTTAACATTAGATATTTTACAGTTGACGGGAACAAAACTAGCACAACGATTATATTTAAAATGCGAATATTTGAAAATCGAGAGATAATAAAATGAAATGATATCTCTTTCGTTCGACGTAAAAATTAAAATTTCGTTAAGTAACGTCAACATGTTTTAACCGAGTTCAAAAACGAATAGGTTCTATATTCAACATCGACGACGAGATCGCCGATTTCTCGGAAGCGGATGAACCAATTTAAATATGGAATTCTTTTTATTAAATAGGCTTTAATTCAGGGATAGTCCCATATAAATTGGAAGGAAAAATTCCATCCCAAGGGTGGAAAAATAGGGGACGAAAATTTTAATGTAATTATTTAGATTTTAGACGATATCCAGTTATTGCCTTGAACTGGCGATATTCTTTACACCACTCAAAAAGGTAAAATAATAAATGTTTAAGTAAAAAGTACAAGCAGACTTCAAAACTAAAATAAATCTTCATAATAGCTCCAGAAGATAATTCTAGACGTATAAACGTAAAGGGGTATTTACGTCTTAGCACCGACTTCAAAAGCTATTATGTGGAAATTGTTTTTTTTTTTAGTTATGAAGTCGGTTTGTACTTTTTTTAAAGTTTAAATATTTAGTCTAGTACTGTCTACTACTATAAGAGATAATCTGATGGTAAAGTTTTCAAGCAGAATACAATATTATCTTATTAATATCGTATTTCAATAATATCATCTCTATCTGACACAACATATTAACATTAGGTTGTTCTTTAATAGAGCGTACGTGGTGTCTTCACCTTCAAAGCACCTTCTCACCGCCAGGTGGACAGTGTGCTCGATTGTCAACCTTATTATAAAATGTATTATTATAAAGCAATTACACATTTTAACTATTTATAGGTTATTTAAAAATATCATTTCTAATGATCTTTTTAACACGCTTTTATTAGCTTGGTATGTATCTATGTAACGGAATTTTTGAATGTGATTTTCATCCCCTTCAACACGTCGGATTGATTTGAAACTTCGCACACTTATCAAGGACCGATGACGATTTAAATAATCTGTCCCATTATCCTTGCCAGGATCCTCAGGATTTGCAAATAATTCATAAAACAACTACGATTTCTACCAGTTCAATCTACTGTAAGGCGCGTAAAAGAACTTCGTTCCAAAAAAAAAACACGCTTTTGTAGATAGCCGAACTAAAAAGTAGAAAATTATTTTCTACTTTTTAGTTCGGTTATCTACGAAAGCGTGTTTATTTACTTTTTTTATCCTATTATTTATTATCATTTTGTAAATATTTTTAAATAGCCATTTTTTGCAATTTCCTTGACAACAATTAAGAAGTTTCTAAACCTTATCTATACAAATAAATAAAATTGAAGTGTCTGTTTGTAATGTCAAAATAACAACTTTCTACTAAATGCATATGAAAGTATATACGGTACTTATAGCAAAAACACAATTTTTAAAATTTTTGTCTGTCTGTCTGTCTGTTCCGGCTAATCTTCGAAACGGCTGGACCGATTTCGACGGGACTTTCACTGCTCAACATAGCTGATGTTATAAGGAGTAACTTAGGCTACTTATATTTTAGAAAAAGAATTAGAGTTCCGCGCAACATAATTAAAACCTTAAATTACACGCGGGCGAAGTCGCAGGCAACAACTACTCAGAAACAAAAAGAGGCATGTGCCCAGTAGTGGGGCAAATAATATAGGCTGTAATTTTACCTACTTTACTTTACTTTTTGCTTCTAAACTAAAAGGGTTCGAATCCCGATCGGAACAAGCATTTGTATGGCCTTCAAATAATTGTTCCAGGTCTGGATGCTTGTCCTGGTGCAACTTATATTTGTAAACTACCTCCTCTATACAGGAGAAATCCTAGTGTACGTTTCTTAAAAAAAAACTAATTATTCACTGTAGATTTACATATGATTATAAAATGTGTGTGTGCGGTTTATTTTATTTTAATATGTGGCTCAGGGCCGTACTTTGTGGCGATCTAGAGAGGCCTATTTTTAGCAGTGCACTTAGTTTTGTGATGGGCTATATTAGTAGTAGAAGTAGTAGTACACACAAACAATTATAGGAAAATGGAAGGGAGAATACTATGTGTATTCTCTGTTCCATTTACCTATAATTGTATGTGTGTATTATTATAATATATGACACTACGTGTACTACTATAACAATAGGTGTTGCATGTACAACGGCACTGCTTATTTCACGTTGATATTTCTTCCAGCAGGCCTCTTAACCAATAAATTGAATTAATATTATAATTGAAACTATATTTAAAACAATCAAATGGCAGGTTTTCCATTTTATTGTTTTCAAATACTAGTGAAATCATTTTATTGAAAACTTAATCAGGTATTGATGATGCAATTGAGCTTCTAAAAAGACAGCTTTGAGACAATATCTTTATTTTTCTAAAGAGGGATATACAAGACGAAAAGTGCACACATCTGACAAATTTTGTGTAATATTAAAATTTGGACTGAAGGAAACGGCCATAATTAAACTTCCCAACAACTAGAAAGTTTAACTGGATTTAATACGTGGCCATTTAAAACACGTAGAATTCCTTGTAATCTTAAATAATTAAAACTCATTGTTGCTATAGAAATAAATATGTTAGTAGTTGTTATCATATCATTCATCATTTAACCCTTTACGGTCCGCTGCTGAATAATGTCTTCAACTTAATAGAAGCGCTAAGCATAATTGCCGCTTAGCTGGAAGGTTGATCCAGGCTATAGTGTTTGCATAGTATTCATTTAGTCACTCATTACCTGGGTGATTTGTTACCTTAATCGCGCCTTATGTCAGGATCGATAGGATGACAAGTTGTCTCACTGTACTAAAACTAAATTATAAGTGTAAATTTAAATTAATAAATAATTGCGAATTTGTTGTTACATAATGTGCATTTTATGTATATATAACACATTGTTATAAAATAAAAAAGAATGACGTCATAATGTAGAATCTCATGTATTAAAGTATCCTTCTTTTTTCTATAGCCTTTTTTCGTGATGAATTAAATGCGACGATAATTTTGAAAAAAAAATCAAAAAGATGTATTTTATTGCCTCAACTTATTTTCAGACCGAAAACTTTGGTACGGAAAGCAGAATTTTACTAGGAGATAGAACTCCTTACCTATTTCTGGCATCAGTAGTAGTTTTTGGCACTGCTGTTTCGGTATTCATACCCTTCAGGATATAGAGTGCCAGTATAGTTGCAGACTGTGAGGCATTCCATCTTAGTCCTCAGTAGTGGCAACGCATCTGTAGCCTTCTTTGTTTGAAGTTGTCTGCAGGTGTCCATGCACTGCAGTGGCCACTTACCACCAGGTGAGCTGTAAGTCTTGACGATTTTTAAGGTTGGTAATAAAATATAGATTCGAAAAACTAAAATGTGCACAAAAATAATGTTATTTATAACTGTTTATAAAAAAGAGCCCTAATAGTTACAAAGGCAGTTAATTTTAAAGGAACTCTACTTTTTTAATAATTAAAAAATTTCCACAAAAATGTGCAACGAACTTTAAATAAATATAGCAATAAAACTTATAAAAGTTGAAAATCATTTTACTAACAAACTACGCGTACTAGGCTATTGATATGAAATAGCGAACCAGTTGATGTAATTATGAAGCCAATAAAAAAAAACCCGGTCCCGATACGTCAATTTTGTCGGGAGTTATCGTGACCAAATACAAAATCAACATCCACGTAAAAAAATTTTCAAACCGTTTTTGAAGTTATACTTCTTTTGGAGCGTTTGGGAAGAATGATGAGAGTGAATGTTTACCTTTTTAATTGACACCTAGAAACGACACCATGAAGTTGTTACGATGCGCGCGCATACTGACACCTCAAAGCGACAACTTCAGTGGGTAACTGTCTCTAAAGTTTTCGTGGGAACTGATAACTATATTTAAGGTAGTTATTTTCAGTTATTTTTGTTTTGTTTCGCTAAAGAAGTATAACTTCCTACGTGCGTACATAAGTACACACGTTTTTTTTTAAAGTAGCAATATAAAAATGATTTTTTAGAAAATATAGGATGGATTAATTAGAGTGTTTTCTTGACTTGATAGAGGCATTTTAAGAACACAAAATTGCTTGACCTTGACGTGTAGAGAGTAAAGCACCACCTCAAACGCTTCCCGTTATGAGGCTTGCAAAACAAAAGTATTTTATGGACAACGCCTACTGTCATTTCTATGTAAGCTTTCGTAATAAAATCGGCGTAAGGATTGAATGAAGCTAGACACGTGGTACGTGGTAGAGCCATGTTCTACGTGGTAGAGCCATGCTGCAGCTATATTAGTAGTATAGTTGTAGCACGAATGGGTCAGCTCGACCGGGAAGGACCACGCTCTCACAGAATACCAGCGTAAAATAGCAGCTTAATGCTGCTGTGTTTCGTATTGTGAGTGTAGAGAACCGGAGACCCTTTTACTGAAAAGGGCATTCCATTTTAGTCCTCACGGGTGACAACGCATCTGCATTTTGATTCTTTATTGAGGATAGATGTAGATGTCTATGGGTCACAGCAACCTCTTACCATCACGTGGACTGTGTGCTCGTTTGTCATCCTATCCTATGAAAAAAGACACCGAGATCGCTATACATACAGACTAGAAATTCAACTATTTGTTTTTCCACAAATACTAATTTACTCGGGTAAGTTGACCAGCATAATGGAGTCAAATTGAAATCGTTATTTAAATTTTTGAAATTAAAGCATGACGATATACATTTAATTACTAAGAGTTCAGAATCAAAAGTGATCATAGTGACATCTCCGTAAGACAGGAAGGTTGGAAGTATGACTCAAAGAAGGTATACTTAGGCTAGTTAGTTGATAACATATGTATTAAACTGAAACAATATATCATGAAAGTTTTTACCCGAAACATACAATAATTTTTTGAACGAGGAATAAACTAACCGGTGTCTCTAAACAAATTTCAACCAAATTATTGAAGGTATAATCGCGGCGCACTCGGGGGTCCGCAATAAAGTCATATATTCATAAAATCGTTAGTAGTACGCGAGCGTGCTTCTGATACTTAACACATAATCCAATTTGTCGACTTTCGATGTTACCGAAGAATATTAATGTCGCGTCGATCGACAAAAATTTCACCAGTCGCCACATTACAGAGGTTTTCCATTATGATAAAATATTTTCAATTGTGTCGCCGTTGAAATAGTGATCCAATTTGGCGACGAATGTGTAAACTAGTCTAATTACATATTAGTGAATTTAGTATTCGTTATCGATGACTGCCTCTTTAGTGTAGTGGTCGTAAACGCGGTTGCTGATCATGACGGCCCGGGTTCGAATCAATCGAGTGAAATCAATCTAGAAATCGGGTCGGGCCAAAATCAGCTATTGGGTTTTTCTGTCAATAAACGGTGTCAGGAAATAGAAAGTGCACCTGTGGTTGCGCATACACTCGGGCACTGTTTTGCGCAGATGGTTAGTCTCGGTTGAGATTGGCCGCCGTGACCGAAATTTGGTCTGGAGGACATTATTATCATTCATTATTGATAAATAATAACTCTCTTTAAAAATCATATCACTTCTATAGTTTTTTCATCCATCCATCCATTACAGCCAGAAAATTTTATTGCTGAACATAGGCCTTCCCCATAAATTTGGGAGATATTTACCATAGTTGTCAGTACAGAACACAATAGCAATATGCTGCTAGGTTTTGGTCTTTTAAGTCTTTTTTAGGTTACAACTAAATACTCAAATAACTCACCACCCCTGAGTAGACTAATTAGTCTTTTTATTAATGCATGTGATTTAATCGTCTTGTAATGGCGGCGTAACACAATCCACTTTCCCATATCAACTGGGTGACTATGTGATTTAGATATTTTTAGGCGATCGAAATCTCCATTTAAATGAATGAAAATATTACTTGATGCATCTAAAAATAATTTTTTAAGAGCACCAAGTAATCTTAATCTCCTATAATAGCGTTCCGTTACTTACAACATGAGTTGACGCATTGTGACAACAAAGCATTGTTGTGAAAAAATAATTTTTTTCTTGTATTTAATTGATTCATTATTTCTTACAGAAGAACGAGATAATTGTAAAACTATTGACACTATTTCATGCAACTGCAGATATCCAATAAACGCATTATAATGATATTATCAATTTTATAAACGACACGTAGGTATAATATACCACAAAGCTGTTACTACTGTTATCAGTCAAAAAGTTAATAAAAGTTAAAAGTTAGTTTTAATATCCACAAAATCGGCAAAAGTTTTTGTATCCTGGTCAGGGTTCACTTATATATATTTTTATTTAACACGATGTGTTGGGTATACTAATATATTGAATAAAACTATTTCTACGGATTTTATCGCGTTTACTATTATTTTTTCCCTTTTAAGTGGACTAAGGCATATTATAAATTGGAGGTAACAACTAGAATGTCGTCTAAATAAAATAACATAACATAAACATTCACGCCTGTTACTGAGAGGGGTAGGCAGAGACTACGTACTTCAGGACGAGACTACTAGGCAAAGTATGAGCACATTGGCAGAATTGGCGAGAAATTAGTTCGCCTTACTTCGGGAACCCGTGCATTCTGGTCTCTCGCCAAGGCTGTCCAAGGGAATTTCTGTAAGCCATCACTACCATCTCTGCACAGGGAGGACGACTCACTGGCCCACGCCATAAAAGAGAAAGCCGACCTTTTAGGCTACCTTTTTGCGTCCAACTCGACTCTCGATGACGGGGGGAACACACCGCCAACCATCCCGCAGTGTGAGTGCTCTAGGCCTGATGTGCGATTCACACAGTGTTCAGTACGCAAAGCACTTCTCTCCCTGGACATCCACAAGTCGAGTGGGCCTGACGGAATCCCGCCGATTGTGCTGAGGACGTGCGCTCCAGAGTTGGCACCGGTTCTAACGCGTCTTTTCCGGTAATCCTACTCCCTAGGGGTTGTTCCGAATTCACGGAAGACGGCTTTCGTGCACCCGATCCCTAAAAAAGGTAACCGCTCTGATCCGTCCAACTACAGGCCTATCACCATCACCTCCTTATTTTCGAAAATAATGGAGTCTATTATTAACTGCCAGGTCATGCTGTATTTTGAGGAGCACCAGCTGATTAGTGACCGCCAGTACGGTTTCCGTCGGGGTCGATCGGCTGGTGATCTTCTTGTTTACCTAACACACAGATGGGCGCAGGCGATCGAGTCCAAGGGGGAGGCTTTGGCGGTTAGTCTGGAGATAGCGAAGGCCTTCGATCGGGTCTGGCACAAAGCGCTTCTTTCGAAGCTTCCTTCCTATGGGCTTCCCGAGAAATTGTGCAATTGAATCACCAGTTTTCTGGCTGATCGGAGCATCAAGGTCGTAGTAGACGGTGCTTGCTCCGATTACAAGCCTATTAACGCTGGTGTTCCACAAGGCTGCGTGCGACCAACGCTGTTTCTTCTGCATATCAATGATATGTTGCATACCGGTAACATTCATTGCTATGCGGATGACAGCATTGGTGATGCTCTATACACCGGCCGTGGCCGTGGCCACAATATTTCTCGTGGAAACGTCACCTACCGGAACAAACTTGTGTCTGAAGTCGAGTCTTTGCTGAACAAAGTCTCGGATTGGGGGCGACTAAATCTAGTCCAGTTTAATCCTCAGAAGACACAAGTTTCCGCTAAAAAGAACCCCTTTGTCGTATCTCCTCAGTTTCAGGACACTCCCCTTGTTGCCTCAGCCAGTATCAGAATTCTCGGCGTCGACATATCGAGTGACGTGCAGTTTTGTGGTTACTTGGAAGAGAAGGCCAAATTGGCCTCTAAAAAGCTTGGCATGCTCAGCAGAGCGGAACAGTATTTCATGCCGGCACACCGCCTGCAACTTTACAAGGTGCAGGTTTGGTCTCACATGGAATACTGTTCCCATTTCTGGGCTGGGGCTCCCCAGTGCCAGCTCCTTCCACTTGACCGCATCCAGCGCAGAGCGGCTTGAATCGTCAACGACCGAGTCCTTTCCGATCGGCTCGATTCACTGGCGCTGCGAAGAGATGTTGCATCCTTTGCATTTTCTTTCGCATCTACCACGGGGAGTGCTCTGAGGAATTGTTCGGATTAATCCCAGCCGCCAAATTTCACGAACGCACATCGCGGCAAAATTCCCGATACCATCCACACCATCTGGATGCTTGGCGGTCCACCACTGTACGTTTCACTAGGAGTTTTCTTCCGCGTACGACCTCTCTGTGGAATAGCTTACCATCGGCGATTTTTCCGGACCGATACGACTTAGGGACCTTCAAGAAAAGAGCTTACTCCTTTCTAAGAGGCCGGCAACGCATCTGCAGTTCCTCTGGTGTTGCGGTTGTTCATGGGCGGCGGTAGTCACTTACCATCAGGTGAGCCGTATGCTCGTTTGCCCACCTCTCCTATAAAAAAAACTTCCATTTGGCACGATCCAGACACACTTCTTGCTTCTTTCACATCTATATATACCTACGAATACATGTTCGCCAGTAAGGTAATCGGGTTCATCGTCGTCTAAATAATTTTTAAAAACTTCATTCCTATAAAACTTTCATAAATAAACCCAATATAAACTTTTCTCTAGGGGTGAAAATTTTCCAAGAGTTCATTTGGGACCACCCCTTAAGTACTAATTAATTAATAAAAGAAGAATTATTTAAACCAGTTCAGTCGTTTCACAGAAATAGGTGAACACACATACAAAAACGTTAGCGTCAATTATAGCACTTTCTCGCATATTGAACTCTGTTAAAAAATTGACACAAAACGAGTGCACATGAACGCGAAGCCGACAAAAATTGACTGGCATAACTATATTTGCACTCATTTAAATAACCGATCTAAGTCGCCAGTAAGCTGTCAAACAATAACGAGGTAAAGTTGTTGGGTATGCTGCCTCCACGCCTGCGCGGAATGCGAAACACTCAACAAAGTTCGTACATTGACAACGTCATTTCTTTTACGAGATTAGAGCGAGCCTTAATAGTAAATTTTAATATAAAATATAATACGCGAAAGGAATATAAAAATATATTGCTGATCTGGCAAGTATCGCTTTAAAGTCGGTATACGGTAAAGCTGTATGTATAGCTTATGTTTATACCGTAAAATATCTATTTGAATACAATAAGTAACATTGTTATTATATAAATAGAAAAAAAGGTGACACTGTAAGATATAATTGATTGCATCATTATTTACCTTGTGCCTTAAAAAATCTCTTGATAGGACTTCTATATGGATTAATTTGAAATTATACCAAAACGAAGAATAAAAGAAACGAAATGTAAATGAACCTAAAACTAAAGAAATCATCCAGAAAACTTTTGTGTTACTATATCTTTATAGAACTGAGGTAGCATTTGAACTAAAAGTGATACAAACTTCAAACAAAGATGGCTAACAGATGCGTTGTCATTTTTGAGGACTAAGGTGGAATGCCTCACAGCCTAAAATTTTAATGACCATTTATTCACTTCAAAATGGAATGTAATGTAAGCACTGCTATTTGGCGGCAAAAATTGGTAAGAGATGGATCTACTCAGACATACTTCTTGGCAGAAAGGATCCTACCACCGTTATGATGCAGAGCTAAGATTTCTTCGTAATTTTGCTTTTTATTTGCTTGAATTGATTTTACTATTTAAAAAAATATGTTACAAGGGAAGGGATCACTTATTATTTTTTATTTCAAGACAAATTTTAAGTGCATATTCAGTAAGAGAAATAGAACATATTATTTATAAAAAAAAACAAGTTGTTCAAAATATTACAAATTTCTAAACCAAAGAAATTTATAAAGTGTCCATAAGATGTAAGCATTTAACGACATGCGTAGTTGTGCTGCCAATATTAAACTTTTTTCAGAAGTCATTTAGTTTTTTTATTATTAGAATTTCTATTTTTGTATGATTTTGACAAACGAGCACACAGTCCACCTGATGGTAAGTGGATGCTGTGGCCCATAGACATCTACACTTATCCTCAATTAAGAATCGAAATGCAGATGCGTCATCACCCCTGAGGACTGAGATGGAATGCCTCGTTTCCAGTAAAAAGGGTCTCCTGTTCTCTACACTTACCATACGAAACACAGCAGCATTAAGCTGCTAATTTACGCTGGTATTCTGTGAGAGCGTGGTCCTACCGCGGTCGAGACGACCCTTTCGTGCTACAACCACAATGTAGCTGCAGTGTGGCTCTACCACGTAAATTCAATATATTATATTATACATGTTATTCTTATTGAAAGTCATTTTTAGTAATTATACTGGTTCTCCGTTATGAAGGGCAATATCATATCGGAGACAGCAATGAGTGTACCTACTACTGATTTGTGACAGTAATAGGTAAGGGGTTGTTACTAATGCAGACGGACTAAGAAGAAAGCCTTATAACCAAATAAAAACATAGTTTTACAAATGTACAAAATTAAATAAATTAAATTTTTAACGATGCATTGTCGAAACGTGTGTTAAAGTTCTAAAATCGTATAAAATAAAGAATGGATAGAGACGAGGTCGGTGATTTAATTAGGACGGCTTGTTTGATCTCAACAAGAATAATAAATTGAGATTCAAAAAAAAATTACTTGGAGAGAAAATCTGATAACGTTCGTAAAATTATTCAAAATTATGTATAATTCATCATTCATTTGAGAGGCCATGCGGCAAATATTTCAAATACTTACTTTCAAGGGGACAGTACAGGGAGGAAATAACAAAAAAAAAAGAGCAAAGGAGCGTTTTATTAAGTTGAGAGTGTGGGGGAGGGGTAGAATATAATGAATAAATTCCGCGTAAGGGTCCCTCTAACGCAATTGAAAACTTTTAACAAGTGTTAAGAAATCGTGTGTAAAGGTGGCACCTAATTTCAAGACAGTCCGACCCGAATACGCGATGAATTTGGCAAATTTAAATGATTTATCATGAAACAACTTCTTAATGTAATAAGTGTCTGTTGGTTTTTCATTGTTGCATCGCTTTTAAGATTTTCTGAGAGCTTACTGTGATGAGACTATTATGAGAGAGTGATAACTGTTAGGTGTAACTGTTGAATATACTATACTCGTTCATAGAATACCAGCTTAATGCTGATTACTGAAAAGAAAAACATTGCATTTTAAATGCCACACCGTAAAGGAAAAAACTTGAAAAGACGTGTGAGCTTGAGAAATAAAAAATGTTTTGCAGTAGTAAAAGTCTGTCTATCCGCATTGGAGATTGGAGCAACTGTAGGACGTGTGTAGATTTTACCTTATAGTCGACTTCAAAAAAAGTAAGATGTTTACAATTAGGCTGTATGTTTTTGCGTGTATGTTACGCCATACACGATATATGATTTTCATAAAATCGGGAAGTTATTGGTTTCACCCAGTTTCGAAAATAGAGTTTTCATCATGTGTGTGTGTGTGTGTGTGTGTGTGTGTGTGTGTGTGTGTGCATGTGTGTGTGTAAACCTCATAACTTTTGAACGGCTTGACCGATTCGAACGATCTTGGCGGCGTTCGAGAGTATTTCACCAAACTTAGATCTTCAATATTATTTGAACCGGCTCGGACAAGTAGATTTTGAGAAATCACAAAATTAATGACGTCGATTGCTGCAAACCGCTTCAAAATCGGTTGATGCGTTGAGGAGAAATCGATGACGAAATATTTCGAAAAAAGTGTTTTTCTAAATATATATAATATAATATATCTCAAAATGCTCGAAAAATATTGCATCACGAAGTTTTGAACTCGAAGAGCTATATCGAAGAGATCGAACATAGCGGAATTTCAGGGATGGCCTGCAGGGTCTTAATCTTCTATACACCATGGCTTAGCATCTTAATAGTTAATTTTATTCACTAAGCCTAATCTTTTTTAATTTCTATAAAGAAAACAGCGATTAAACTTATCCTATTACACACATCCACAATTCAATTACTTTAGACTATCTCCGTCATAATATGTATAATATAATTAATGGACATGCAATATAGGAGTTGCCTCTTTTTAATAGGCACGGTTAGAGGATGTTCTATTTATTTAAAATGAATTTCCACTAAACAAAGAAGATACCAACAACTTATGAGTAAGGAAGGTTCTCGAGTGGCAGCCTCGTACTGGCAAGTGCAGTGTTGGGCGACCCCCGCTAAATGGAGTGTTGACGTGATGAAACATGCAGGTAGTCGATGGATGCGGGTGGCTCAAATCCGTACTTTGTGGTAATCTATTGGGGAGCAGTGGTCATGTGATGGGCTGTATTGATAGTGATAGTGAAGCAAAATATCAAACTTTACAGCGAGGACTCTCTTTTTATAACATGTATTGAAGATTCCTTTAAATATAATTTTAACCTTGATGACAATTTGCGTTTTCAAAAAAAGGTGCAAAAAAAATTTCGTGTACTTATTTTATTATTTTTGACTTCATCGATAATCGCATTTTCTGCCACTAACGTTTTTGCACAAAAAATAAATAGCGTTTCGTAATTGCGCACTAAATGAACGGCGGAACCGTGCTTCGATTTTTAAAAAGCGGGTCTTTCCCTCCATTAACTTCTAGCCGCGCGATGTGCAAGAATTAATAAAAAAGTATAACGAAAAGTCCGCCGTCACACCGTCTGCTAAAGACGTATTCATTCTTTTAACCCTTAAAAACAAGTCATTACCGAAGCGGAGGTTTAATCTAGCGTTTCCTCGCTGATTTTTTCGTGATATTCCATTATTAAAAGGCGATCGCTAGACGGTGCTACGGGCACCGTTTACGCCAAAATGATATGATTAATTACTGCGGTCTCTCATTAGCGCACAAATAGAGGCATTCATCGGTGTAATAGAATGACGAGTGGCGTCATTCAATTGAAATCTAATTATAATTTTATTATTCACAACCGACCGAATCATGCGCGTGTTCTAAACAACACCAGTAGCACAGCTAGCACTTTTAGATAATGAATTCGTTTTATGTCCAAATTGGATATAATAGGAAGTGTTTTGACACATTTTGTACTGATCGCCTACGTAACTTTTTAGTAACAATTAATGATTTTTATACCAATGTTAATACAGTCATCGTATGATCACTATCTAATTTGCAATTATAATTATTTGCAACAGCTACGTTTAAGAATGCAGACTTTGTCATGCATTGTTATAATTTCTTGAGTAAGCAGTAGCTTTAGGATTCTAATATGTAGCATTTCCTATTTTAAATAGATTTAAATTATCCAGACCAGCAAAGGAGCGCATCAGGAAGCGTCAGTCGTTAGAAATCTGGTAGTGCTATCTTTAATTCATCTTCCAAAATTGCTATTACGGCATATCCTCTGTCTACTGTATAAGAAGTGTGAATCTAGCTGTGGATTGTCCATGGGATAACGATGACGATGATGATGTAATTATTTTTACTTCATGATAATATTATCTGTTCCTTTTATTAAATTTATTAGATTATGTTGACGTTTAAGAATTCTTCTCCCATAAAAGTCGTGATAGCTCAGAGGCTAAGCGCTCGATGTAAATTTCACAGTACGCGTGAAATTCGCGTGAAGTCATAAGGTGGTAACTACCTATTACCACAGAATAAATAATAGTTACTTAGTTTGATTTAACGAGCACCTCCCTCAATTTTATTTTTGCATGCTGATCTTAGAAAATTAACTATCCCATTTTGCATAAATCAAGAAGGCTGTGTTACCTAGTTTGGCTCCGTATAAAGCGACAGTTTTCTAATGTCTTATAATAAATCCATTTGAATAGTAGAAGACTAGTAAGGTACAATATAAGTTTGTGCTTATCAAAAAGACAAATTTTATTACAAAAAAAAAAAGAATTATTTTTTAAATAATTTACATAATGATTAATTTACTTATTAATAAATTTACATTAAGAGTTATATAAACTCCATTTGCTTGACGTACCTAATAATTTTCCTTTATAGATTGTTATTGTAATTTTTACGTAAAATCTAAAAAAATACCGTTCCCTTTTAAAGTCAATAATGCCTAAGAGCTCTTACTGTTGCACCGCTTGGCGTAATCTTTAATGTCTACGAGTTGACAATCCATCAGAGACCATGAGATTTTTCTGCAAATTTCTGTTATTGTATTTACGCCTCTAATAATAGTATATGAAATATATGTTGTCAAATATATTATGCATAAAGTCGTAAATGAAGCTATAATAAAAATGTCTAAATATAAATTAATATATTCATTGTATGCAGAAAACGTAATACTTATGAGGCTCTGTTATAATGGATGCATCGTAAAAATTCTAGAATTACATTGTTGGCTACATATATTTTATTCATACGCCAATATCATTTGCAAACAAATGCCCCGTTGTGATATAAGGGTTGTGATAGACTCCGTCCGAAGGTTCAGTGTATGATAATACTTAATTATTTATAATATTCTTTTGCTATGTTGTCCTTTTGTTTTATTTTTAATTGGTTGTAATGTTTCTGATAATAACGAATAAAATAAATTGTGTTTTGGACAGACGTTATCACCTATAAACAACACAAATTTTTAGTATAAACAACGAATTTAATAAAAGACAAGATTCTAAGGGGATAACGGTGTTAAATATGGCAATATCTTAGAGGGTTTGGTTGGCATTTCTCAATAATTGCACTCGAATTGAGGTGTAAGAATATCCACTACCCCATATCACCACGTGGCTTTCGTAAGAGGCGATAGATTGAAACGAATCAAGACATGGGTAGCAGCGTCTTCTTAATAACGAATATAAAAATAAAAAAACCGCGATTGCCAACCCGCTTGCCAAGCGTGGCAACTATGGCAAATGTCCCCCTAGGAGGCAACCTATGGGGGAGGCCTATGTTCAGCAGTGGACTTTAATAGGCTGTAACGGTAACGGAGGCTCGTAAAATGGCTGTATAAGGCGTCGTCTCCTTGCAACCTGATACCGTTTTATAGAACCAATAGTAACTTGCTAAATTAAATCCTTTTTTAATGGGAGAAGTTAAAAACAAGAGAACCATCTGAGATCTGAGCCAGCTGCATTATATCGCCGCCCTACTCTTCGCTTGCCAGTACGAGGCTGCCACTCGAACTTTTCTTTCCCAGAACTTTCCTTTCCCGTCGGTTGTCTGTTCTTTTATTTATTTATTAATTTATAAGACACACCAACAGCATTCATTTTATAACATTATTTAATCAATTATAAGTTTTTGCGAAATTGCTGATACATCTAAGATTTAATGCACAACAAGCGTTTTTTTCGTTTTTCAAGCTATATGGCCGGTTTATAGCCTCTTCAGCTTACTGATCCGTTGGACTATGCCGGTTTTCTCTGTTTCGACTGCGGATATCTTCATTACGAATTCTATCATGCAGAGAATGTCCGATCGAGCATGGCACTCTCCATAACTCGCTGAGCAATCTCAACCTTGACAGGTCTTAGATGAAACAAATGTAGGCTCTACGCTCCATGTGGACTTATAGAAAAATGATCATTAATCAATAGTTATTTCCAAAAAAATGCTATAAATCCGTTCATAAAATGGAAGACCTTGTGACGAATTTAACGTGAGCCACGCTGCAGATATTTTTCGATTGCGGCACGAATGGTTGGCTCGATAGTGGAAGGACCACGCTCTCACAGAATACCAGCGTGAAATAGCAGCTTAATGCTGTTGTGTTTTATATGATGCGGGCAGAGAACCGGAAACCCTTTCTATTAGTAACGAGGCTTCTATTTTAGTCAACAAGAATGAATGGAACTGTCTACGGCCACAGTATCCACTTACCATGTGTGCTCGTTTATCACTCTTATTTTATAAAAAAATATGAATATGAAATTAATTACTTCGTACTAGAAGTTCCTTTTGATAGCGACATATTCGTACATAAGAAAATTAATGGTGCATTTATTCTTCTTGACTTTACCGTATATTAAAAATAATTAGATAAGTATTTAGACTTTGCCTGTGACCTAT
Source organism: Parnassius orleans (assembly GCA_029286625.1). Taxonomy (NCBI): domain Eukaryota; kingdom Metazoa; phylum Arthropoda; class Insecta; order Lepidoptera; family Papilionidae; genus Parnassius; species Parnassius orleans. The sequence goes on from JAGSMP010000320.1 coordinate 1,612,319, forward strand.
AATACAAACACTACTACACATTTAGGAAGTTATTTCGTCAATAAAGAAATCGTATCAGTTATATTGTAACTACTGCGTTTAAATACCTAACAAAAAACCACAGTCTTAAAACAACAGCTTATTTGAAAATAATGAACGAAATAATACGTTTAGTTCAATGTGACAGCGCCTTTATATAAGCAGCGAATTTGAGGTAACAATGCCAATGTACGGCCAAGAGACTGAGAAGATATGAGGCACGTTTTATACTTGCAGGCTTTTTTAGATTATATCGACATTGACCGCCTCATAACCTCGCATAAAGGCGTGTTACATTTGCCGAAAATTCGGCAACTTTTTTCTGCAAGCGTTCTTTCATAAATAAAGCGAGTATCACGTGTCATAATCCGCGCACAATGAAACGTAAACACGAGTGACGCAGTTACTTCTTGTAATACGCAGTCGTAAAACTTAATGCATGTATGTAAGGATTCATGACGGACGAGTTTTTTATATCAAACTTAATTCATACTCGTTATTGTTATATTTTTTTGAGAATTAGCCTAAGTTTGAGTTAAGTTCTATTTAAAGCAAAACAGTATAACGATCAAATCTACCAATCCTTATGTAGATGTCATTAGCTGTCATAAGCGATTGCCTCTTGAAACATCTCTATGGAAGTTAGAAAGCAGGGGTTTGAAGAACAAGATGTTATTATGCCAACAATTCTCCTGCGATGACCTGCTAAGTGGCAATTATAAATCGTCTCTCAAACGTCGTCCAATAACTTTACACACGTAATGTATGATGTTGTATTATTGTACCTATTAATCTTTTCTTTTAAATGTGCTATTGAAAAAGTTACACAGCTCGGTAGCGCAGTGTTTGGCAGCGGCGCTGCGAGCCGCGGGTTAGAATCCCGTATGGAGCAAGTGTATGTATTTTTCATTCATTACCGCCTGCCATCAACCAATTCTACGTAACGCTTGCTTGCTGGTTAATTCTTGGAAAGAAAACGTTCTATGCACCTAATAGGTATCACGAAGATGTTGATGAAATCAAACAATCAAATCAAGAATCAAGGAACAATATAATGAAACAACCTTCAATAAAATTAATGATCTACTAATAAATAAATAAGTGTTGTACAAACAATAAACAAGGCATATAGATTAATTTCACTCAGAACTTTATCTTGAAGTGGGTTGAAATTCCGCGATTGTATGCATCGAGTTTACAATGTTGTTTTAATCTATACATATAAATAAAATTGAAGTGTCTGTCTGTAATATTGAAATAACTTGCTTCTTTTAAGCACAGGGGTTTATTGGATTGCATAAACAAATTTTTGTCTGTCTGTATGTCTGTCTATCTGTCCGGGCTAATCTTCAAAACGATTGTAATGAAACCTTACGAACAGATAGAGTGCCAGGAGAGATATAGGTTATATTTTATGCTAATAAATTGAAGACTTGTTTTTATAAAACGAAAAATTGATAAAATAAATGGTATTTGATTATCCTAAATATTAATGACGCCCCATCAATATATCCTACCCAGGTGAAGCTAAGGCGGGTCGCTAGTCATTAATATAATTACAATGCAAAGATATAAACTGTTAAATAAGGATGTATAAGAAAAACTTTCAAATTTTTAGCAAAACGTAACTACAATCCACCGTATCTTAAACGCGACGGAATGAGGTCAATCGCCATTTGCTATGTTTTCACGAAACAATAGAGTTATAGTTTCGCGAGCGACCGATACCGACAGACCAAGTTATTGGACACTCGACTCGGAAAACTTTCGGTAGATTATCGCTGATACACCCCGGATTTATTGCTATTGTATTGTTAAATGTTCGCTAATATTTCGCCGTCTGGAAAATTTGCTCGCTGCTTTTAAGTTTATTTTACTTCGATACAGAATTTGTAGTATTTTTCTTATTAAGATAAATCCTTAGAATATTGCGTTGCAAGATTGTGATCGCGTGTATTTCAGGGAAAACTGTTCTCTACATTTTTAGCTATATTTTCGATGTGACATTTTTGATCCGTTTCTTACTTCACTTAATTAACATCACAATTATGTGCAATGTTTCAAAGATAATTAAGCGTTGACGTATGAAAACAAAGAGTATTTTTCAACCGACTTCAAAAAGGAGGAGAGGTTTACAATTCGTCGGAATCTTTTTTTATGTATGTACACCGATTACTCGAAGACGCCTGAACTGATTTGGAAAATTCTTTTTTTGTTTCAAAGGGTATTCTTCCCAGGTGGTTTTATCGAAATCGGTCGAGCGGTCTTAAAAAAATCAACAATAAATTATATTTATATTGAAGTCGGTTGTACAAGATTTTTAATTGTAGGTACCACTTGTTAAGAAATCCTTTTCTGTTAATTAAAAAAATTGTCTGGGTTCGAAACACTCTCTTCTTTTTCTGTCGTGAAGCAACATTGTGTTCCAATTTGAAGGTTAAGGAAAAAAAAGTCAGGATGACAATATATCATACTGACTGAATCTAAGTCTTACTGCACTGCCTAGTAGGCAGCAGAAATAGGTAAGAGAGTGGTACTAAGACGGACTTCTAGGCAGAAAAGAAGTCCTACCACCTAGTAAGACATCATTAATACATACCCAAATATTAATGATATTTTCCTAGGTGTCACACAAATATCATTAATACTAAATCAAAATGTTGGGAATAATTAAAAGAATACCTTAATTTAATTTCCAGTTGGACTGCATAGTGTGGGATCAAACTCACGCCCCCTCTCGGTCCAAGCAACAAGCCTAACTATATCACAAGCTTCCACCTAGCTTAACACTAAAGCCCTAAGCTAACACAATTGACACTTCAACAACGATCGGTAACGGTTCACTTAGCAATAACACTAAATAAAATTCTAACATTAGTTAACATGAACAAGAAAAAAAAATCTCGACTATATACGCTAATATAACAAAAGAAAACTTAAACAGAAAAGTCCGTTCGCGTCATATGTACAAAAAGATGAGAGAATAAAACATTATTCTAAACCCGAGGAAGCGTACGCGCGATTCTAACTCGGGCGATTGATCTAACGAACGAAAGTCGTCCATGTGTATTGGTGCCTTAAGTAGTGTTACAAAAGGTGGTTTCAGTGGACCCAAGAGGGGGCGACGGAGTAAGGGGTTCTGGGCGCTCCGCCTCCCGACAGCGTGGTGGGGACCGGCGGCGCCGGCGCTGCAAACTGGCTCTCGGCCTCCGCAGCCATTGCGTTGTGCTGCTGAGGGAAATTGAAGTCCAACGTTCCCTCCATGCTTAGTTCGTGATTTATGACCTATGGACAATAGTAAAAAATATTTGGCAAAAATTTTTGAGAAACATTAGTCGTGATTTCTCATATTTAATTCAAACTTCATTTTTAGTTTCGGGAAGTCTACAGTCTGTGCACACATCAGGATAATATGCTTTCAAGTGCTTTTTAGGTTATGGAAAGATGGGTCCTGATCTTTTATGATATCAAATCATCATCAAATATCATCTCTTAGATCTTCAGGTGCTGATCTTTTATGATATCAAATCATCATAAAGGATCAGGACCTATCTTCCCATATAATAACCTACAAATCATTTGAAACTTACGAAATTAAAAATAAAGTCAAATTACAAGCCATGAAATCAGCAAAATCAGTCTTATTTGATAATTTGTTTACTTTAACAAAATATGAACCGACCTCAGTTATCATCAGAACTGTTTGAACTTTATTTGGGACTACTGTGAAAGTAAACTCTTTCTATATAAAAAATCAGCAAAATTGGTTTACTATAGAGTAATATTAGTCAACCGATTTTAGATTTACCCATTTCTGTAGGTTTTGTTCGTATATTTATCCCAATACACTTTTGGGAATTGAATAGGTTAAACCAAAATTAAATTGATTAGTTATAAACTATTTGCCAAATTCGCCACGCTCTGTATGTCTGCTTTTTTTTAAAAACGTAACCTCCACACTAGGATTTTCTCCTGTATCGTGGGGGCAGTTTACAAACATAAATTGCACAAGGACAAACATCCAGACCCGGAACAATTATTTGTAGGCCATACAAATACTTGTTTCGTGCGGGATTCGAACCCGCGGCCCTTAGCGCTGCAACTCATTGCAAAGCCACTGCGCCACGGAGCCGTCAATGCTTAATCCAAACAACTTCTTAACCTGCACTCTTCTTCGAACTTACGATAAAAGAAGTCAAAAATTAGGAAATTTCGGAGAATATTATTTTCTTTTTTACCAGACGCCGAATGATTATTATAGCAGCTGAGGTTATAGCAAATACCAGGCATTTCGCCAATGAGGCAATCCTTAAGGGAGGCCTATGGTCTACAGCAAACTTTTGACTGGCCGTAGTGGATAAATATATTGTTATTATTAGAGCTGTTCTTCTTCATCACTCCGTAAAATTCTATTGCTGGATATCTCTTCATTTGTAGGGAGGATTTGCCTTAATCGCCACGCTTGGAAAGCGTAATGACGATCGCGGTACCTTTGACACAGCTCCCTGCCTGTGTCTGTGTATCATATGTCTGTCGTAAAGCGATGTTCATGACTGACTGCCTCGTTGGTCTAGTGGTCGCAAACGCGATTGCTGATCATGAGCCCCCGGGTTCGAATCCCGGGTCGGGCCAAAATCACTTATTGGGTTTTTGTCAAGAAATTCTCAATAGCAGCCCGGAGTTAGGAAGTTTAGATGTAGAAGCGGGCGGTGTTTAAAGCGGGTTTTACGTGCACGTAAAGCCGTTTGTCTTGCGCCTGATCTCTCTCCGGTCGTGTCAAATTACAGTCTCATCGAACTATGAGAGTGAGGGAATAGGTGCACCAGTGCTTGCGCATACACTTGAACACTATAAGCATGTCCTACGCAGATGCCTAGTCTCCGCTCCGCTGGCTACTGTGACCGAAATTGGGTCTGGAGGGGATTATTATTATTATTAAAGAGATCACTCACCTGGTTTCACTTGCGCCGCCACCATATGGAGTAGAAACGTGAAAGGGGAGTCCACTTAATCACTTATTCAAAATATATAAATATAGTATAAAATAATACTGACATAAAATCCTAAGTAAGATACAAATATCTCAAGTGTATTTCTATAAGATGGCGGGAGTGAGAACAATAAGAGTAATTCCTTGTTTAAACTTTTTTTTCGTTTTAATTTTTACGTTTTACTTTGTTTAAACTTTTTGTCCGTTTACTTCAAAGACGTTCTTGAGCCCTAGTCAACTGACCTCATCCACATTGCAATCGAAGCCGTGCTCCAAAGATTCGATGTTCAAGTCTTCTACCGGGCCAGTGTTGAGGGCACCCATGATCTGCCCCATAATGGTGGTGGGCCCCATTGCACCAATTTGCACCATCATGCCGCCGTTCATGAGCGCCGCGTCTGTTGTCACCATCCGGGTCTGGCTATTTTCTGTGTATTATTTATTATTGATAGCTCGTTAAATCAAAAACTTTTAAATTACACGTCTTTATTACATGATTTTTTGTTACCAGTTTTTGCTTCGCTGCTACGATTAATATTTAAATTGCACTATCATATTTTAACGACAGTAAACCCTCAATTATTTCTTAATATGATGAGAGAATTTGCTGAACATAGGCTTATATGCCATAGCTGCCACGCTTGACAAGAGGGTTGGCAGTCACAGTTTCTTATATTTATTCAGCTGTTATCTGAAAGATGCTGCTGCGCGTGTCCGGTTTTGGTTTCCCTATTTCGTCTCTCACGACACCCACGGATTAAATTGTGGTAATGGATTCCTTTACGCCGCCATTACACTGCGTTTCAAATGATAAACGGTTATTGTCCTATCACTAGCACCGCGTTTGTTGATTAGCAGGATGCATCTTTTTTTTATAGAACCTGATGGTAAATGGATGCTGTGGCCCATAGACATCTACATTTATCTTCTATTAAGAATAAAAATACAGATGTGTTGTCATCCCTGAGGACTACGATGGAATGCCTCGTTTCCAGTAAAAAGGGTCTCCGGTTCTCTACACTCACCATACGAAACAAAGCAGCATTAAAATGCTATTTTACGCTGGTATTCTGCGAGAGCGTGGTCCTACCCCGGTCGAGCCGACCAATTCGTGCTACAACCATAATATAGCTGCAGTGTGGCTCTATCACGTAATACGCATCGGATGCGGATTGGCGTGTAGCGAATAAGTTGTTACATCCGTGTGAAAATACATTTACAGAAGTAGTGCTGGCATATATACAATCCCCCGATCCTGCAATGACCATCCTCATACTTAATGTGTACAGTGGTGGTACGCGTGTTGATTTGCTCGACTTAATTCACCAGTCAAATAGCGACAGCAGCATTTGGTAAATAAATACGTTGCAAGAGTTTGACCAAGTTCGCCAACTCCCACGAACCGGGCCTCTACTCTACACGCAGGACACTGTAATACAGAAGCGTATTTGCGCGACGTACGCCGATCGCTTCAACTTACTGCATCGTACAGAGTGGACAATTATTTTTTACTGACCTGTCTGCATGATATCGGCGGGATCCGCGGGTGGCGGCGGGCGCACGAAGTGGTCGAGCGCGTGCTGGTGCGGGTGTGTTGGGTGCGCGGGGTGCGCGGGGTGCGCGTACAGCGAGCAGCCGCACGCGCCGTGCGGGTGCCGCGGGCACGCACCGAACGAGTACCGGTAGCCGCTGCCCGAGGATGTCGACGACGTAGTCGGCACGTATCTGATATCCACCAGTGAAATTAATAATGCACTTCGCCGGTGCTATGAATAGTAATATGAATGGGATTCAGATATTTTTTTTATAGGATAAGGGTTACAGACGAGCACAGAGTCCACCTTATGGTAAGTGGTTGCTGTGCCCATAGGTATCTACATCTATCCTCGAGAACTGTTAAGAATCAAAATGCAGATGCGTTGCCCCCTCTGAGGACCAAGATTAAATGCCTCGAAAAAGGGTCTCCGTTTCTCTATACTCACGTATGCAGCATCAAACTGCTATGCTGCTTTTTGCTATTAAACCCTGGCATCGTGCCCCCCCCGCCCGCTTTTGAGTAGACCCGTTCGTACTGCAACTATAATGGAACTGCATGGCTCTAAGAAGTTTACCAGTACCTATTGTCAAAGGACGACTGCGCAGTCGGCTTGTTATTGACGGTCGCGCATGAGATAAATAATAGAAACGCGATTCAGATAAACTACGGGTGAGACTCGTGACACATTTCGTAGGTCATCAGAAATAAAATACTGATACGCAAATAATATACACAATGAATAAGTAAGTGACTTATTCACTATACTTACACGGTTGATCTTTAGTATAACAAACAAGAACGTTTAGAAGATAATTAAAGTAGTAATACAGTAAAACTCACTTAATACGAACATGTCTAATACGAACTCCCGCATAATACGCTATTTTATATTAGTCCCTGCAACTTGATGCATGTTTTCATACATTTTTAAAACGCTTAATACGATTCGTCATCCCGTCTAATATGCCATCTGTGCAACACCCGAGCTGAGCCGAGTAGCACGCATAATTCTCTTCATTGATAACTGCTTGTTTCAAAAGCTTTTTTCTTACCTCCGAATGCGACAAGCAAGTTGCAACCGATGGATCAGGGCATTATAAAAGTCCTTAAACAAGGCTACAAAACACGATTGGTACATCGCTATCTTAAATAAATGGAAGACCCTGACAGCAAATGGCCCTTGACTGTGCATGATGCGATTCTAAATATTGCAGCGGCATGGCAAGCAATTAAGTCTGAAATCGTACAAAATTGTTTCAAGAAAGCAGGTTTCCGAAATAACAAAGCTGACGTCATGTTGGAAGAAGGACCCGCGATAATGCAGGGTATTCCTGGATATTCTTCCATTGATGACAATGTTGCACCCTACGAAACCCGTTCAATCGAAGATCTTATTGAAGATGTGAATAACACCCAAAAAGAGGTTCTAAGTGATGACGATGAAGATGAAGGAGAATCAATTCCGATTTTGTCAAACGCAGAGGCATTATCAGCAGTAAACGATTTAAAGCGCTATGTATCTTCTTTCGGGGAAAGTGAAGACGCACTGCAAAAGTTAAGTTATATTGAAAGCCTTGTTATTACTAATGCAAAACCAAAATAAGTGATTACAATATAAATAATAATTAACTATGATGTAACGTAATTAAATACATAAACATATGTATAATATTATACACTTCTAACAAATTTATAAGTATACCTATAATTCAATTCCTACACAAAATTTGTAAATGATATGTTTTATTTACCCTATCCCGCATAATACGCTTTCCCGCTTAAGTCGCGATTTTGGCTGGGTTCCTTCAAAATCGTCTTAAGCGAGTTTTACTGTATTTTGGTCAGTTGAAGCGCCCGCTTACCAAGGGTATCATAAAAGTCGCCTATAAGAATTGACATAAAAAAAATTGTGAATTTTGAAATAACCATTTCAACCTAAACGTAAAATTTCTAGACCACTGATGGGAATAGTATCCTAACAAGGCGATTGGTATTGGAACACCGATTTATCTAAAACTATTTTTATTAGTGATAGCTTTTAAGAGGCTCGTGCATAATATTCAAGGCTTATGCCTTGAATATTTATGCACGACAGACATAAATGTATATTGATTGCAGACTTACTTAAAGACCATTTTTAACGTGTAGCTAAACACATAAACTAAAGTACTTTGCTTTTCTGAAATAAATCGAATAACAAATAATAGGCAAAGCGTTCTAATGCAAAGCAAATAAATTCGATAGCGCACAATAGAAAAGATTTTTGCTTTTCTTTATAACTTGTCGTGGTGAAATGTTAATGCTGGCTTAGAACCATGATCTATTTTGTCAGGGAAGACATTATGACAAAAATAATTTCTATTGGCTGCAGCATACCAAACTAAAATCTTACGTATTTAGAAATGGATCTGCTCCTTGTAGTTTCATTGAGTCCGCGAGGGAACCAGCCAGTTGTTCTTCTTGAGCGAAGTCCACTTGTGTGAAATCACTGGTAGTTGCGAAATCTCCTGTTGTTGCGAAGTCGCTAGACGATGCGAAATCGCTAGCTGGATTGTACGTGTCGGTGACCCAGTCGGGTTCTGAAGTTAGCAGCGATGATCTTGGTGACTGGCGGCCACACGACGATGCATTGGATGAAGCTCTCTGACGATACTCCGGTGATAACTGAAAACCACTGCTACGCCAAAGCGAACAAGCGTCAAAAATAAGATTGTTTTTCTACTATCATAATACGAAAATATCAGTAATTTGAACAAAAATAACGGAATAATCATTAAGCACTGTTAAAGGTTTACACAAGGTTTTTGACGTGCTTTTATGTCAACTAATTATACTAGAAGAATTTTGCAAGTGCATCCAACTGCAGGGACACGCTCAGATTAACTAAGATCAAAATTTCTTTTTATTATGTTGTTAGTGACTTTTTAAGTATTTATATTAATAATATTGACGCACAAAGCAAACATTACCAATATTTTCGTTTCTTAAAAGAAAATGTAATTTTTAATAAGTATGACGTCGATATTTTATGGCTAAAGAGAATATTCTCACTTTAGACATAAATCATTGACCTTTAAATGGCAAATAATGGTAATTTTCAGCATAAATAAAACTTGCCTAGATCATCTAGCGAGGTCTCTAAGGAGTTTCATAATATTATGGGAAACATGCAAATCTAATGCCTCTATTATGTCTGGCTAGCATATAAACTGGGAATGCCAAATGAAGCGATGATCATAACGGGTTAAATGGTCAGCGTAGAAATATTTTTTATTATCATAAACTACGGTAAAGATAATTTCATAAGAAATTTTGTATATGGCAGCCCATAGGGATAAAAACTATCCGAAATAAATGTCGATTAAGCTCGCAAGCTCGACAAATATTCGGCAATAAAAATGTTAAATATAGCCGAAATGACGAGATTCAGCATTCGTATAACTCATCATCTAATGGTTGTGAATGATTTAAAACCTTTTATCGTAAAGTAACACGGTTGTCGTAACTCAATTTTATGGACTGGTCTATGTAGTTTTACGCCGATAGTTTTATTATAAATTTGTGACCTCGTTTAAGGTTCTAAAACTGAAATATCTAAAGCAAGCAAGACATGATATCAAAGAAATGTTAATCAACACTAACATTTTACGTGTACATTTTTATTCGTATGTTGATGAAGTTAAATGTAAGTCAAATTAGCATGAATGCATTCGTTATAGGTGAATAAATTGGCTTCATGCCACTTCATCAGTATTGACCATATTGCTTTTATTATTATTTTAATAAACAAAAAGTATCGAACTAAATTCTAATAATCTAAGTAATCTGTAAGCTTGATTAACGTTAGCGTGTCAGTACATACAAATATTACAAATATGATAAATAAATATTAACCTGGGTAAAGGTGAATCTGGGAACATATCGAGGCTCTCCGACAAGGAACTACTGGGGCTGGGAGTAGCGTCTGCTGTAACACCGTTCCTCAGTGCTTCAGTCTGTTAAAATGACGTAAAGACAATGATAGCGTTTTAGATTTCTTTTAAATATGAGATCAAATTAATAAAAAATCTTACCTTCTTTTTGACTCGGCCTCTCCTTTTTTCAAATTTTGACGTTTCCATGGACGCCGCTCGTCTTCTTACTGACTTGCCGGGTTTCGCGTCCGGGTTTATCATCCACCACGATGATTTACCAGTTCCTTCATTTTGCACCCGCATGAACCGGTTGTGCAATGATAGGTTGTGCCGGATTGAGTTCTGCAAAGAAATAATAACTTTTATTAATTTTTATGATGATTACGAAATATAACATAGTTTATTCTATTGGCATGTATTGTTTGAAATGTATAATGTAAAAATTAGCTTTTAGCTTGCAGTTCTACTCGTATAAATATATAATTATAATAATATAATATATAATAATAGTAGTAGCCTTTGGGCAAGTAGCTCAAATATCAAAAAATCTCTTCATCAGGTTTTTGCTATAATCTCGAAAACCATGTGCAATATGGAAATACGTCTCAATTAAAAATTGATGATATAATAATTACACGTCAAAAACGTCTTATCACGTTATCCTTTAACACTAATAGTTTTGTCGTAAAATGGTTTTAAAGGAAAAAAAATGTTAAACATCGATTTTGCATTAAAACTTCAAGAAATAGAAGATAATTATTAAATATAGCCTAGATCACTTCAAGCATTGCTCTCTATCTGTTAGTGAAGTTTTATCACAATCGGTAAAAAATTCCGTAACTAGCCCGAACAGAACAAAAATTTAAAAAAATGTTTATTTATGTCACAATGCGATATTACCGACACACAATTAAATATAGATAGGATTCCAATTTTCTCCTTTCATGAAGTCGTTGTTGAATTGTATATTAATGAAAATACTCTAAGTTTGGAATTTTAATCAGGAAAGTATTGCAAAGTCGCATAAAAGTAAATTTAGCTGCAAAGCAGTTGTGAGATGAAGCGGCTAAAAATAGACGGCAATAAACAGTAAGAATAGTCGCAGTCATATCTGGATGTAACCATTATTGACCGCAAAAAATCTATTTTAATTCCAACTACCGTTAAAAGTTAGTGCAATAACGTGTCCTATCTCACACCGGCAATAAAATCTCGCAACTTTTTCCCGTCACAGGAATAAAAGCAACCACAGCAACGAATGAAGTTAAGCAATAAAATACTCCATAAATAATTTCAGCGTGCCCTGCGAGAACTGCCACTTAGTTCGGTATCGTTTCCTTCATGTAAATATGTGGAACCTTTAAAAGTCCTTCCTTCATGTAAATGTGTAAATGAAGAATTTTGCAAAAATAAAAAATACAGTGATAAAAAATACAGTGACTAATTTTTGTATTTTTTTTTCGGATAATTTAAAAGGAATGTTATGTATCTGAATCTCGGTTGGGAATTGGAATGCATAAATTATGAATACTTCTACAGCTAACGTAAATCACGAAAATTTGAGTGTCGTAAGAACCGTGAAAATTTTACGTCGCTCGTAGAAACGTCGATGGCGTGGCGGGCTGATGCGACTTATCATCGTCAGATAACTTATTCAGTGTCCTCTTTTCCAATGGAAAATTTGTGATTCGTCGAACGAGACGACTTTTAAACTAAGACATGAAATTCATAACGCAGTTTTGTCTTTTCGAATGCTTAAACATAACTAGAATGAAAATAATAAACTATAGTTTTTAATTCAATCTTCGAATTATTAACGTACCCAAATCCAATGTTTTGTGTAAACCACATTCAATTAGTCCTCCGCGATATTCGCTTTGTGTATGAATATAAATTTGGCAAACGTAGACAAGTTGCACGATATATCAAGCGTGAACACACCCGCAACAAATGGCCTGTCGACACCCTGATGGATTTGTCGCCAGGAGCCCTTACCAAGGCTAGCTTTCTTCACTACAAAAGCGCCGACTTCACATTATTGCCAAGAATGCAATTAAACGGTAAAAGGAAAAAGATTAACTAAGCCTAATATTTTTTTTAAATACTGATATAATTTCTACGTCATTATATTTTATTATCAATTTTAGTAAGAAATTTAAATATCACTTAAATTTTACAAGTTCAAGTTTATATTGAAATTTGAATGATAATTGGCCTTAAAGTAAAGTTACAGCCTTTATACATCTCAATGCTGCGTACAGGTCTCTCATATCTGAGAGGATTTTAGGGCAAGGAAATGTCCGCCGCGCTGCCCCAATGCGTGTTGGCGGACTTTACATGTCTTCGATATATTATTTTTTCTTATGTCTCCGATATGCAGGTTTCCTCACGATGGTTTCCTTCAACGCCGTGCATGTGGTAAATCAGCACTTAAAATTGCAACTAACAATTTCATTGGTGTCGGCGGGGATCGACTCGTGTACTGTGAAATGTACAGCGAGCGCCTAGCCCCTGATCTACCACGGCTCTAGATAGAATGCATCACAGCAATGCAAGTACTAATTGGCCTTGATTAATGTAAACTAGAAGATTTACACGTCAGAACTCAATTTAATAATAATTACACATGAAAAAATATCTAGCAAGTAGCAACATCTTTCAAATATAATTTGTGGCGCACATAAAAAATAAGTTGCCGACTAGCATAAACATAATCAAAACTTGTGCCGCGGTGATATCACGTAGGAATTGGTTGCGTAATTTACCTGTTTCGTTTTTTATTTCTTTTTGTAATCCATTATGCGGTGTTATAATAATTCTTGAGGAAAAAGTGAAGGTAAAATGGGTTTTACTTTACTTTATCGACATGGTCAAATTCATCAAATAGAAAATGACTATAAAGATTGGCGTACAATTACCTATTTAGGCTTACTTAAAATCTGTAATATTTTTATAAAATAAAGTATGTAAAGTAAAGTTACAGCCTTTACACGTCACACTGCTGAGCACGGGCTAATTTCTGAGAGGGATTAAGGGTAAGGAAGTGTTCACCACGCTGCCCTAATGCTTGGCGGACTTCACATGTCTTCGAAATATTTTTTTTATTTATTAGACATGCAGATTTACTCACGATGTTTTGCGCAACCACGTGGTAAATCAGCACTTACGAGTAAAATTGCAATTAACAATTTGACGGTTGCGGCGAGGTTTGAACCCAGGTTGCTCGCGTGTGATACCTGAGCTAACGCTATAATTATTAAGCTTAATGCTTTTTATCAGCCCGTAAAAATATGATAAATTCCATTCAGCAGGCTGGACATGGAATTTTTTTTTGTACGAAGTATTTTCGGTAATCACCACGTTTGATAGTCGGAGTAGCGATGACAGTATGTCTTGCACTTTCTACGCGTACTCCCCAGCGTTGGTGTTGATATTTTATAGTGAATAATGTTATAACACCATTATCGAAGCCCGTGAACATTAAAATCTTTTTTCTTATCTTTAGTCGCCTCTTATGACACCTATACGACGAAATGGGGTGATAGATTCTATTACGCCGCAACCCACATGGTAAAATGATTAAAAGTATTGAGTGCGAAATCAAATTTGCATTTTGTTACACCTTAACTTATATAATTCCATAGATAATAATGTTCTTCAAATATAATTGCTTTAATTATGATTTTACATGCTTTAAATACATCAAAATAACTGCTACAAAATAATAAGTTTTCATTAAATAGTAATAAACATCACAAAAGTCGTATGCATTTCTAAACAAGAAGTTGGAGGTAACATTTAAGAAAAGTTGTGCGCGAATGGCGCGGGCGGGCGACAAACGCGATGGCAAGACGTCGTACTTAGAATTTTGTCTACGGCAGGATTCCCGGCGCCAGTGCGACCCTTATGGGGTGAATTAACCGTCTATGCCGTCGTCGTCCCCTTTAATGCTCCACCGACTTAAATTTTGTCGAATTTCTACGGCTGTGTTACGCAATCCGAACCTCTTATGATTTCCTCTGCTTATAGTTCCCGGTTGTTTCCATGATCGAATGGTGGGAACTGGTTGTATTATTTATCGGTAGGCATATCCGAAATGTTGGTCCAATTTTTTTATAGTACACGTTTTTTAATTTAGTTGGTTTAGCGATGCCTGTCGCTATCAAGCAATCTCATACAATCCGTATCGTCTTAGAAAGTCTTACGTAGCTTAGGCATGATTATGGAAAATACCAAAATCATATGGTCTTCAATAGATCACGATTGAACTATCGTAACCTTGTATATGTAGTGCAATGGCCAATCCGACTATCAAGCGTGAAGTGTTACTATAACGATAAATTATTCCTCCTAGTGGAACGTCCACATGCAGTTAATAAAGAAAAAATAAAGTAGCGCCTAAACCTATTTAAGAAAAAAGTGGTGGTCTACGTACTGGTCGAAGACGTGGGCCTTTACCAGTGACTGCATGAAGGTAATATTTGAAGTCGTGCTAATGGAAAAGCAATTTTTGAGTTTCTCTCTGTCTTAGAATGCGTAATAGTCTATAGAACAAAGGTAACTTACAGTTCAAGAGAACTAAGTTTTTCAGCGATTAAGTAAGAGAGAGAAAAATAGGTCTTGAGGTATGGTCTGTTGCGGTGATCGTGTATGCAATGATGCTAGACAACTAACGTTACTAGTTGGTAAGTATCCTTTTCTGCCAAATTTTTCGTTGATCGTTGTTCGTCTGGGTAGGTACCACCCTGTTACCTATTCTTCTGCCGGCATTCAGTAGTGCATGCACTGCTGGATTCCTGTGAAGGGTATATATAGCCAGTTAATTACAGGCTGCAACATTCTTTGTTTTAAGTTGATTGCGGGTATCCATATTCTACAGTAGCTACTTACAATCAGGTATACTGTATGTTCGCTTGTCACTTTATATTTTCATCTTTTATCACACGAATCCATAACGTAAGGTGTTCGATGTATTGCTAATGCGATAAGATCAGAGGCAGGCTTTGATGAAGAGATTCTGGGCCAATACCCATTGCACTTGGATCATATACCCGGAACTGCGAATCAACAGTTGACTTTAGTCGTTTAAAAAAAAGTGGTTTATGAGGTGACGAAATAGCGGTTAGAACGGCCTTTACCGCGTAAAATGTCATGCTCTCTATTTGTGGTGGCGGCGAATTAACTTTTAATATGGGTATTCAACCTTTTTGGAACTTTTACAATGTTAAACATCATTATTTTTTTATTTAATTCAGATTATAAAGCAAATGCAAAATACATATATTTTTTGTACACACGCAAACTATGTTAGTTTAAGTATAATTTAAATAATTAAGACAACTACAATTTTTCCATCCTACGCCACCAGGTACATACATGTGTATTTACCAAAAACTTCTTTTGCTACAGTAAGCGAATTGATTAAAAAAAAATTTAATCGTTTAAAGAATCTCACATATTGATACATAAAGGGGAAGCTTTGTACCCCTTTTTAAACATGATGCGCGCACGGAGGAGTGTAAGGTTTGGCATAGTTAAAGTTTATATGGAGAAGGAGGGTAGAAAGCTAAAATTTATATATTTTTTTATAGTATAAGGGTGCAAACGAGCACACAGTACATCTGATGGTAAGTGGATGCTGTGAATGTATAATATGTGTTAAAATACTCAAAATAAAATAAAATGCAACATTCATTGTTTACGCTCATACTGCCAATGTCAAACACATATATTAAGCCTGTAGTTTGTTTAAGTTCATACTGCTAATGTCGAACACATAATAGTCTGTGGTCAAACAGTGGCACAGAATTTTAAAATGTTGCCAGCAAATAATTACTACTTAATTTTGTGTGATTTCAAACGTTCCTTTTTCAATATAGTCTGTGGAGTGTATGTCAAGGCAAAAAGTTTTATATTTTATATATATGAGATATCTGTGTTATATTGTGTAATTAGAAGTGAATGTAATGAAAATGAATAAAAAAATGAATGTAGTGAAAGAATAAAAAAAATGAATTACGGTCGAATTTCGACCACAAGGCGACCACTAGTACAAATATATACGTAACAAGAAATTTACTTTGGTGAAAATGAGGAGACGCAGTTTCCGTCCGGCAGTTACATATTCAATTACTAACCTTCAACAACGAAATTTTCTATTCGTTTACGTAATAAATGTGGATGTGGAACCAAAGCAATGGACTAAGCGAATGGGAGATGAATAATTCAGTGATAAAACGAGACATACAGAATGCACGCACGACGGACGCCCGAAATGCATTTTAATGCGGCATGATTGAATTTTTTACCTAACTGTATTCATAAATGGAACGTGGCAATATAAATACAATTTTATATATCAGTCAAAACGCTGGCAATCTTTTTTTTTTATTACAGATCGTCTCCTTTTTAATCAAGCGACAATTCTCTCGTGTATGCAAGAATGATAACAAGAGCAGCGACAACAGTGTGCGGCGTTTGGCACGATCGTCAATCCGCCGACCGATCTTGGCCGTTAAGGTAAGTTCTCATTTCTGTGATGAGAACTCATATTCAGAAGTGGAACATTAATCGGCTGAGGAAGAAAAAGCAACAACAATGGGATACACTGTCATCTATTGCCTAAAAGTGACCGAGTGAGCGAGTGTAAGTTATTGATTATTCGTGTTTCTTTTTACTCTTGTAAGAATATAAATCTATTCTCACTATCTAGTGTAGTTGAATAGTGATTTCCACTTTAAATAAATTACATCATATAATTGGAAGTAGTGCCAAAAAACTTTGCCTATTTCTTGATTTAATTTTAATTGAATTTTAATTCTTTTTAAATAAATAAGTAAAAAGGTAATTTGACTAAAAATGTGATGTTAATGACATTTATTTTTATAAAATTACAATATTTTATTTTATTTTGACAGCTCATAAAAAGTATTCCAATTGACTTCAGTGTCTTCACAAGGAGGGCTCAAGCATAGATTACTGTTCCACAAGCTTAGTTATTTCAGGGCTAGTATTATCTTAGCCGTTTAGAAACACGGTGGTAGAATAAAATATTAATTATTGTTATCAACTGCGCAGTGCATTTTATTCTTCTTATTATTATCAGCCCGTTTAAGTCCACTTCTAGATATAGGCCTCTGTAAGAGAAATTGCCCGAACCATCATGCTTAGCTGGCGGATTGGCAATCGCAGTAAATGACGTCTTACACCTTTGAGTCTGTTCCCCATCGCCGGTCTTTTTTATTTGTTTTTTATTTTTATAGGATAAGGTTAAAAGCGAGCACACAGTCCACTTGATGGTGAGTAGATGCTGTGACCCACAGACATCTACATCTATCTTGTCCCCGTTGTCCGTGTTTTCATATCTGAGGACTAAGATGGAATGCCTCGTTACCAGTAACTATGGGATCTGTTTTCTACACTAACTTTCCGAAGCACAACAACATTAATCTGTGATATGTGAGATAGTCTGTGAGAGCACGGTCTAATTCCGGTCAAGCTCATAATAGAGATGTAACACGAGAAGGTAGGCAGCGTGGTTCTGCCAAGTAAAACAGTCTTGGTATTTCATAAAAAAATCTAGTATGTATCGATACCCATGGGAGGATATGAGGTGATAGATTCTTTTACACCGCCACCCCATGGCTAGCAAATTAATTACCCATATACAAATGTTGGCCCTGGACGGAATTTCGTGTATCCGGAATCCGGAATCCGGAAATGTATCATAACTACGAGTGTTTTTAAAATAAATATCGGATGTTCAAATTCGCCTATATGAAAATTTTACTTTTTTTCATTTTATTGTTTATATTCAAGGATATTCGATTTATCATATCCTGTTGTTGTTGTTGTAGAAGAAGAAATGAATAAAGGAATATGCTAAATTTTTTGCCTTTAACCCGGTCTGTATCAGAGTCTTGACAAGAAACTTATAAACAATTGTAATCTACGTATCGAAATATAATAATTTACAAAAAAAATTATAACTCCAATAGATGTCGGTATAACTTCTTCTATAAACTGGACTGGATACTGGAGATGGATATGGATATAAGTTGCGAGACGTCTGGTGCTGCATTCGCGGATCCGTCTTACAAGCGTGACGATTTCGAATTCTAATGTAAAAAATTCAATATCAACTAGTGTGAGAGAGACCCGTTTCCAACAATAAAAGTTAAGAAAATAAAGTTACAGCTTATATACTTCCCACAGCTGCTGCAAAGGTGTTTGCGGACTTGCAGACATGCAGGTTTCCGCACTATGTTCTCCTTCAACGCCAAACACGTGCACTTAACATTGCAAATAACAATTGAATCAGTGTTAATCGGCGAGGATCAAACTCGAATTGCTCGCGTACTGTGAAATTCACCACGAGCTCTTAGCCCCTGAGTTACTACAACTTAGCAGTGGAGTGTTAAAAAGCTATGAATTCGTTATGTTCAATGATTTAAAAAAGAAAATTGGAACAATGACATTTGATAAGTAAGTTATCTATAGATCTATATCAAGCGGTATGTAATTTACAGTGGAAATCTATTTCAGTTTATTCTATTCTGCGGAAGGCTTTCTTTTAAAGAATTTGAGTGATAAAAAGCTGATCCTTCATCTGAATTAAATGAAAACTACAGCCGATGGGGTCCTGCAAACAGTGGCGTAGCTATGTAATCAAGGGTCCCGGGCAAAGATGAAATTGGGGCCCTATTTGAACTATACTAAATACTTTAAAGGTGCAGAACTACTTCCATCATCAGCTCCTTATCGCCCACTGCACGGCATAATAAAGCAAAGCTACTTACTACTAAGTAGTATGTATAACGCAGCAGATAATATTTAATCGTACTTCCTAATTTATATATACATATGTAAGAGGATATCCTGAGTGACTGACTCAACTATCAACGCACAGCCCAAACCGCTATACGTAGAAATCTGAAAATTGGATAGTAGCTGCCTTTTATGACGTAGGCATCCACTAAGAAAGGATTTAGGAAAATTCAACCTCTAAGGGGTGAAATAGGGTTTCACAGTTTGTATGAAACTTTTAATTTTAGGGGCGATTGATGTGAAACTTACTAAAGGTACTCTGTATATGAAATAAATGAATTCAGATTTAGCGACTTTTGAAAACAACTCATTACGGGAGGACCAGAGAAAAAATAATTAATGGTTTCTGGAATTTAAAAATAATTTTTAGTATTTTAGTTTCTTCAAAAATCTAACCTATAGGTATTATTAATTTAAAATTAAAAAATTTGTACAACCGACTTCAATGTAAATTATTAAAATTAGTCGAATTGAATACCTCCTCCTGTTGAAGTCGGTAGAAAAGGGTGTGCAGTTTGTATGAAAACTATTGTATTAAGACGCACATCCCAAAAAGCTAGACTTAGAAATCTGACAGTAGCTGCCTTTTATAACGTAGGCATCCACTAAGAAATAATTTTAGAAAATTCAACCCTTAGTAAGAGGGGCGTTATTATGTAGGTATTGGCGGTGTAAGAACATCCACTACCGCATATCATTCCGTGAGAGTGTCGTAAAGAGCGACAGAGGGAAACAAATCAGGAGATGGATAGTAGCGTCTTCCTAATAACGAAAAAAAAAATAAAAAACTAAGGTTGTCAACCTGTTTACCAAGCGTGGCAACTATGGCAAATATCCCCCTATTAGGCAATCTATGGGGTAGGCCTATGTTCAGCATTGGAGTTTAATAGGCTGTAACGATAACGGCAAGAGGGAGAAATAGCATGTTACAGTTTTATGAAACTTTTTATTTTACAGGCGATTGACTTGAAACATACTGAAAGTATTCTTCTGAGATTTTTAAAAACAACCACTTACGGCGGGCCATAAGGTTCTTAACTTTGTATGCAGAAAAATTAATTAATGGTAATTTTGTCAATTGGAAAATATAGATGCATATTATTCTCTTGAATTAAAATAATAAAATTAAAAAAAATATTTTTTCAATATCTATCCGGCTTTAAAACTATTGTGCAAGTTATATGAATGACGGACAGCTCAAACCGCAGAACGTAGAAGCATGAAATTGTGACAATATGTCTTCCTTTTATTACGTAGGCATTAACAAAGATAGGATATTGAAAAAAAAATCAAACACTCAGAGGGTGAAATAAGGTGTTACTGTTTGTACGACACTTTTTCATTTTACAGGGCAATTGACTCGAAACTTATTATCAGTACTCTGTTGACAAAATAAGGTGTTGCGCAAACGTGGACACTTTTTGTTACCAACGCGGCACACCCACACAGGAAACCGTAGTTGCTGTGTCGGGTAGCGGCAATCGGACACAGTCGCCGGTTGTTACTTCTGATCACTGGTGACAATTCGTTGCTTGTTTTCCGTCTGTTTCACGATGGATGACGTTGAAGAAACATTACCTTTGCTTGTTGCGTTGATTACACGTTGACGTAGACGTCGTCGCCGTAAATATTTACAGGCAAATCAACCACGTCAATGTCAGTGCCGTACAATTGAAAGGAAATTTGTTTGTGTTGCTTGTGTCTTCAACTGACGACTTAAAGTTGCCAGTTACCTACACCGAACACTTTTTGAGTGGCGGTCGGTATGTGTCAAGTGGAAGCAACTGAACATAAAAAGTGTTTGATTCTGCGCAAGGAATGGTTGATTTCATATTGATTACATGTAAATAAAATATTCACTGGTAGCTTGTATCCCACACAAGACACAAAAGTGTCTACGTTTGCGCAGCGCCTAAATGAATACGTAGTTTTCGATTTTTCAAAACAGCCTCTTAATTACTTCTTTTGTGTTTTTCTCATGAACAGCTATATGTAGCCCTTTCGCGCGTCACTTTCAGACAAAATCTGTTCGTATTTTGTAATGAAAAGTCAACTGTAATCATTGTATATAAAGACATACTGTAATAACTATCAGTAATGATAGGACTGACATTAACAGCTAAAATTACCCAAAGTTGTAAATCTGTAAGCCGTGGACAAATTTGGATCTATGTTTCACGATAATACACGATACGATATTTTCTTACTTAGCGCATTTTTCGTAACAATGACTACTACAACTACTATCGAACTAAATCGATCCAACAGTGCTTTTTTAAACATATGTGACACCACATCTAAATCGAACCCGTGTGAAGCCGGGGCGGGTTGCTAGTAATATTGTAAATGTTGTTGAATGAAAGTTTGTTTGTTTATTACGCTTTCACGTAAAAACTACTGTATGGATTTGTATGAAATTTTGCGCACGGATAGAGCTCGACGTGGTTAGGACTTAATATACTTTAATCCCGATAAAAGGATCCCGTGGGATAAGTTTTCAATGATGGTCCATACCAGGCGAACGAAGTTCGAAAATTCTTTATACAACTAGGATAGTACATAACTTTTTCGAACGTCGTTCGTGAAGGCCGTGGGATCCCTTGATCTTGGGGGTCCCGGGGCACTACCCCGCCTTGCCGTAAGGTAGCTACGCCACTGCCTGCAAACTACAAACAAGGGACAGAATACAGTGTCACTACAGGGACAGATATTATTATAGACTGTACTAGTAATTATACATAGTCTATGTAGGAAAACTTAGGTACCTGGATGCAGGGTAGATTGAGAGTCTTTTGATGACTCAGTTTGTCCGTCGTCACTAATCTCTCCCACAACGTTATACTATAAGCCTTTCAATAAGCTTTTTCACAAAACTGATTTTGACACCATTCATTTTGAGAAGATAAATGTGAAAGCGACTTAGAGTATAAAATGTGAAGAATAGTACATTGAAGAGTGTAGATTGTTCTTTATTTTTTGCAAGGAATTGGAAGGGGCATGGATTATGGAAAGGGATAGTGTTGCAAGTAGTGTATTTTGTGTTCAAATGTGATCATGGAATTGAGTAGATTGGCGGTAATTAAATGAATTATTGTTTAATTATAAAAATGGTTTAAACACACTCTGTAGCCTTTAAACTAGAACACAACAGTTACCATAGATTTAGCAGTAACATACTCTTAAAAGGAACCTACCAAGTTAAAAGCTTAAATTACAAATAAAATTATTTGAATTAACGTAAATAAGAACGCGAACTAGCTACTGCAATTAAGATGAACTTAATAAAGCCTTACTTTAAAGACAAAATTTTACATTACAATGGCGCCATAATTTTATCTTTGAATTCAATCACACATTTCAAAATGAGCCGAGAGCTGAAACAATTCAAATAATTTGGAGGTGTAAAATCAAACAATAAATAATTCAAATTGGTGAATCGCGATTACAATGGAGGGGGAGTGAAGTAGGGAAGCGGTAAACGTGATGGCACTGAAAATTTTCGAAGAAAATCCGACACCGTGTCAACCGCCGCTGACAAATTTAATTATTCAACTTACTGAAACGTTACGGGAATGACTCGCAAGTGCCGATAACTAAGTACAAATAAATTCACTTAGGCCTACCGCAGTAAAGTTTAACTTAATAAAACATTGAAATTTTCGTAATTCGATTGCGTAAGGTCGGAATCCAGTTGCGAAATGATTTGAATACACCATTAGGTATTGCTTTGTGCTCACCTGTCGGCACTTGTTTATAAGTAGATTTTAGAGGTCGCTGAATTCCTCCTCGTGTACTTGTTCAAAATTTGACATCATTGTAGAATTTTTTTTAAGGAAATACTTGCAGCATCAAAAGCAACACCTGTGTTTCTCCACTGCGGCCAAGTCTAACTGAATGGTCTAACGGAAAATAAAAGGTTATAATTGGGTTACCGTTACAGATTATATATAACCTTATAGGGGATATTTGCCATAGTTGCCACGCTTGGCAAGGGGGTTGGCAACCACAGTTTTTTGTCGTTATTAGGAAAACGCTGCTGCCCACATCCTGATTTGTTTCCCTCTGTCGCCTCTTACGACACCCACGGGATGATATGGGGTAGTAATTCTTACACCGCACTACACGGTAATTGGGTTAGGCAAAATTTAATCACTATCACAATCCATTATAATATATAGATAGGTATATAATAAAAGTTGCAGAATTGGATTCCAATGTTTTTTTTCTGTTCTAGGGGGTCTAGTTCTCTTTATTAATACAATTCTAGTTTATTTTATCCGCAAAAGAACGAAAAAATTCAGCGAGCGTATTCCGTTCCAGATTCTCGAGGATTTATATCTGGGTTTCGTATAAATCACGGTAATGTTTCGACTAATGTCCTTTGCTGAGGTGTAAGATGGAGGCAAAATAGTCGCTCACTTGAAATCGTATGCTGGCGGAAAAATGTTACATTACAATATTGTCCCCACTATTTCTACATATACCTGTGACATATTTTACTTAGTATTGTTCAGATTTGTTATATGTAAAAGGAATTTGAAAATTATGTTAAAATTAAACTTATTGATGAATATTTTAATACAAGATCCATCAATTATTTATGTAAAAACTAAATTTAACAGTTTACGTCACTAATTTTGCTTGAATCTAAAATGTTACCCTGCATAGAAAGACGTAAACAAATGAAAATAAGTATGTAAAATTCTGTAACTCAAGAAAAATAAAGTACTTTTTAAAATAAAGGTCTTATTTTATTGTTTTCTTATTTTATTTATTGACTAGCGATCCGGCCCTGCTTCGCCTGGATCTATTAATGTGGCTATATTTAGATTTAAGACAATCATCAAAACCGCTTATTTTATCAATTTTTCGATTTCTCAAAAAAAAAAAGAAAAGATTTTCAGGTAATATATAGCACAGATTACGCCTGGCGTTGCTCTCTATCTGTTCGTCAAGTTTCATTAAAATCGGTTAATCCATTCCGGTGATAACAGCTTGCAAATAATCCTCTCAGCTCAATCAAAGTTAGTTATTCCGATATTACAGCCAGACTCTTCAGTTTTATTTATATGTATTTTATTTATTGATTATAGGATTAATTATAATATTAATACTTAAACAGACCAAAACAGATCAGCTTCTCCTTTCGACATCATTAGCGTATGTAAGTTGTAACGCGAGCGTTTTGTGTCCAACATGTGCGGCAAAGGAAAAATAATATTTTTAGGGTATGATTTTCAGGAGACGTCAGATGTCAAATATCTCACACTGCATTATTTTAGATGGTCTTTGCTAGTAGCACCAGGAGTCTAGCACCATTGTCAGTGCTCCCTGTCGCCAGTCTGGTATTTTTAATATGGCATATATGAAATTTATACCACTATATTTTAGGGATCATAAGATCATTCTGGTTCATAATTACCTAGAAACAAAATGAGTTGTTATGGCAACACGCAGTAAAATTTTCTTTGGCCGCCATACACGGCTAATAATTATGTATTCAAAAAAGTTTAGTATTTAGAGGTAAATCATTTCAAAGTTGACTTAAATATCCTTGCAATCCAGTAATAATATTATCGGCAACGGTTTTTATTTAATTAGATTTTTAATTAATTTGGGTTAGCAACAGCTTAGCTCATATAGTTCTACTAATTTTAGTTACTAAATTAAGCCAAATACAGTCAACCTCGATTTGCATAATGAAATAAGAGAACATATTGTTAAATCTATAATTTAAAATTAAAAATTTTGTACAAACGAATTCAATATAAATTATTAAGAATAACTCAAAAACTATTAGTCAGACCTTGATCAAATTTATACGGCACTACATGAAAATCACCAGCTTTCAAATAAAAAAAGAATCATCGAAATCAGTTCACCCAGAAAATAGTTATTAGGTAACACACATAAATAAAAACATACAGTCGAATTGAGTACCTCCTCCTTTTTGAAGTCGGTAGAAAAGTAGAACACTTAAAAACGAGAATTAAAAAAAGAGAAGTTAAGCGATCTTAAAACTAATTGATATGTGCAATACTATATATTTATAAATATACATATAACTTATATATTATAGCGCGTTCTAATCATTTAGTAGTAATTCTATTTCTTTAGATTAGTAGTAAATAAATGTCAGCAGCGACCTTATTTATTATGATCAATTACAAACAATTTTAAAGCGATTAAACAGTTAGTTCTTATCGAAGCGACTGTCGGACAGGTTATCAGTTATGCCCTTAGTCTGGGGATCATGAAGAAATGTGTTTATAAGTTACGGAATTCCTCTTATAGGAATAAAACTTATATCTTTATCATTACAGATCAACTATAATTACGTTAATAAATGTTAAGAACTCGTAGCCTCATACACAGTATGATTGTGTTTAAGGTACCCTTTCTTATTAAAATTAGTTCCTGTTACAAAAACAAAATTTAATGCAATTTATGTAACATAACTATCTCGTGTAATGTCGGTGTAAGAATATTCACTAGCCCATATAGTGCGTGGGTGTCGTAAGAGTCGACAGAGGGAAACAAACCAGGAGATGTGCAGCAGTGTCTTCCTAATAACAACTCAAAATTATAAAAAAACTGCGGTTGCCAACGCGCTTGCCAAGCGTGGCAACAATGGCAAAATCCCCCTATGAGGCAATCTATGGCGAGGCCTATATTCGGCTGTGGACTTTAATATGCTGAAATAGATGGATGGATGGAATTCTATCTATTTGTTTATTTATATGAATTGACCACTTATGCATTCAATAAAGTATCGTAAAAGTAAAGTACCTAGTAGCCTATATACGTCCAACTATATATGTCCAACTATACGTCCAGCTATATATGTCCAATTATATACGTCGAACTATATATGTTCAACACTAGGTGGTGGGACTCCTTTTCTGCAGTCCGTCTGGTTGTCCGTCTGGTGGTCCGTCTGGATAGGTACTCTCTCACTTATTTATGCTGCCAAAAGCAGTGCTTGTACTGCTATTTTTAATCTGAAGGGTATAAAAAGCCAGTATAATTACGGGCTATAAGGCATTAAATCTCATCCTAAGACGTGACAACGTATCTATGTTATATTCTTTGTTTGAAGCTGGCTGCAGGTGTCCATGGACTGTAAAAGTCACTTAAGGTGGATTGTAAGTTCGCTTGTTACTTGATTTTTATAAAAAATAAAACTGCTGGGCACCGCCGTTCTCTCATTTCTAAGAGGGATTTTGAGCATGGAAAATACCGCAGCGCACCTTAATACGTGTTGGCAGACTTCACATTTCCTCGAAATGTTTTTTAATTTTTTTGACGTGCGAGTTTCCGCAAGTGTTTTTCTTTATCGCAGAGCACGCGGTAAATCAGTACTTAAAATTGCTAATTACGATTGGATTTTGAGGTCTATGATATTTTATACAATTTTGGAGTTGTTCATTTGTATAAATTCTAAACTTCATAATTTAAATAAAAGTTATCTATATCATTGACGGTTTCGTAACGAAGTGGCTAAGCGTTTGTCTGCGTCGTTGTGGCACCGCAGGTTCAACTCTTGCAAGTAACAGGGGTTTGTATGGCATGGCTTACAAACAATTATTATGGGTCTGGATGCAAATGCAGATGCCTCCACGATACAGGAGGAAAGTCCTAGTTGGGGTAGTTAGGATTTTAATGATTTAATTTTAATTTTTAAAATATTAAGAGAAAATACAGAAGGACTGATACTTTATTGCAACGTAAAATATAATATTTAAATAAATAAAAACACCTTCAGGTATTCATATTATTAGCATGAAAATAGATATTATCTCTGCCAAAGTTTTGACGGTCACGTAAACGGTTGACAATGTTTTCCGCTGTAATTTTTTATAACTATAATATTCTCGCATGTAAAATTAAACTGGTAATCAAGGGACGAAAAAATTTATAGACTTGTATGAACTTATCCTTTGTTTCTTAGATAAAACTCATAGAAGACTATTGCCATAATTGCCACTCTAAGCAGATGTGTTAGCTACCGTAATACAATACTAAAGTTCTTTTTTATCAACGATGTTTCTTTTGTTAATTGATAAAGCAATTTTAATCTTAATAAATTTTCAAGTTCGTGCACAGATATATACAACGTGATAAACATGTCTACTAACATGTTTGGGTGTAGTAATAAAATCGACATGAAAACATATTGGGCTGATTTAATTATAATTGTACGCCAATTTGTAATTAAAAGAAGATAGGTACACTTAAATAAGCTTAATGCCGGTGCATCTAGTTAAGCCCTGCTAATTACGCGAGCAATAAAACGTATATTTTATTTGTGCTCGGAGCCAACGGGTAACAGGAACAGTTCAACTGTTGGCGTCTGCCCAGATCTAAATCCGACGATCTCCGCTCTTGACCCCGCCTAAGATGTTTCACGATGTGCCAATACTGGCGTTTTATGATGAAAATGAGATAACATTAAGCAGTCTACTCGTTACCTTTCTAAAAAAAAGAATGCGTCACCTTTAGAATTTTTCATGCCAATTACAATAACATTTTCTCAAAAAGTTTTTGAGTATGTATTTGGGTTTAAAACTTTTCAAATCAACTTCAATTTATAACCGATCGTATTGCAAAAAATGCAACGGCATTCATTTTGCAGGGCTTTTCTTTCAATCAGAATGAATAGACGATGACTGTATCAAAACTTGCTTTAGTAAAATCTATTGTGATTAAATGACGCGGCGGAATTAAAACATTTCAGTCCGTCTTAATAACTATCGAAGACTAAGTGATGTAGGAGAAAATGGTTTTTAAAAACCGAAGGGTGCTCTATTTTTCAAGCAGAACGAAAACACCTTTTCAATCCTTCAATAGGCTGAGATGAGACGGTGGGAAGAACGGCGCGGGACCAACTAGCAGCGGTAGATGCGGCAGTTTCATAATGGTTTTGTGTAAGAAAAAATACCGCGCTCCCGGCACAATGGTACGAGTGCGATCGCAAAGGGCAAGATTAATCGTTCTTGCATCCGCAGCCGCGTCTTCGGCTGCTGAAAAATTAATCATTTTAACGCTTCATTGTCACTACGCCACCCACGCGATCTCCACTCTAATTATATCACAATTAGGCGACCGTTTGACAGATCGCATTAAAATTTATCACGGTAACGTCATTGAACGTTTTAAGAAATTTCCCAGCTGCCATAAAACTCGCAGTGATTAATCGTCGAGATATATCAGGTCTTGGACGGTCGGAAAATCTCGATATCCATCGGAGATGACAGTTCAGAGTATTACATAAAGCTTTCAGAAAGTAAGATGTAATCTGGAGCGTCGTTTCCATAAACTTAATGGGGAAGTATCACAAAACTTACATATCGCTGTTATAACAGCCCAACTTGGCATATTTGTTACTCCCACAGTCAGCATATTCGCTTCGAATGACCGCCAATTTATGTGAAAACTTCCAACACCGGTCGGAGCGACCTATCTATAAGTTTTCACTCATCAAACCTCCCCCGCTATGTTTCGCGGTGAATATCCTAGGTAAATAAGTCAGGTTAAAGTTTCAGTGTGAAAGTTTACGGTTTCAAAAGAGCAATGTGTCAATTCGGCGATTGAAATATTGCGACGAAGTTGCGTGCAGTGGGTGGAGAACGGTTGGCGCCAGTTTCCGCGATCGGTGACATGACGCATAGCGAGCTCGCATTCAAAAATCAAAGCGTTCTATAATATGCCAAAAATGCAACATTTGCCAATATTTATCGAGACAAAAGCTGATCGTTATGATTAATTTCATCTAAGCTCAATATCATGGGTATTATATATGGAAAATCTAGTAGATCTATACGCGCCAAAGAACGCCAGTTGTTAAGATAGGAGTGTTTCGGCGCCCTTGAGGAGGTTGAAAGAGGTCATCGACTTGATAACACACTTCGTTCATCCGCCAAACAGTGCACTGGGTGCACGTCTTGTAGAATCGATTCTCCGCAAATGAAATACGGAACAATGAAACTGCGGAATTGTGATTTTTTTCCGATTCTTTACATCTGCAAGCAACCGTTTATTTCGCGTAAAAATGATTAACCGTGAAAACGTGGGCTATCGTATGATTTTATTTAAATTTAAATACAATATGCAAATTCATTGTTGTGTCTAACTATAACAAAAGATATACATTTATTTAAAAACAACCTTTAGTATTGTGATAAACATTATCACGCTTAGGACAAAATGATTTACGTACTAGATATTGAATGTTATTTTTAATACAGAGAGTATTACTGTAAAATTTTAAAGATTTTTAGAGCCAATTTTGGACATAGGCTTTTCTATGATTGTACTGGGTAGCTTGGTGAGCGCTGAAACGAAACAACCTTCTCACTGGGAAAACTCTTCATTAGTAGGATGTGAAACCTGAGGTATTTTTGGACGGATTTTCCGTTATAAGTTGTTTGCGGGGTACGTTGAATAAAACGTTTTGTTTTAACTGCTTTATAGCTCCACATATATTATAGCTAACTTGAATCACTCACTCCGAGAGATCTATAAACTGCGAACATGTTCAGAACTGTTCTCGTGACCATATCAGATTTTATAAATTACAAAACCTTGTAAAGGAACATCGCTTCCTACCAAGGACGATTCGTGAAATATTTCGATTTATGATCTATTATGACACTTATATTATATGACTTAAGTTAACCTTGGGATTTGTTTGAAATTGTATAATAAGTGAAATTAAATCCAAGCATGACACGGCAAAACTTCAAGATTTTGTAAACTTATTCTGCGTAAATCGGAGCAAAAAATTATATTTAAAAGTTGATGCAACCGGGATTGGGATACCATTAGAATGTTGAGCCTCAGTCCTCCCCACACCCGTGCCTATGGTTGTAAAGCACTCTGAATGTCGTGAATTAAATATGAGTTAAAATGAAACGCGATAAAATACGTAAAGTTAGTTTAAATCAAGGAAATGTAAGCGACCATCTGAAACTTACACAACGATCCAGTCGCTCTGGTTTCTTTCATCGATCCTGATCGTCATGATATTCATCGATCTTGATAAACATGAAGCGCGTCACAATAAATGCGACTGATATATTATCACAATATATAAATGCGGGCGGTGCCGTGCCTCGAGCAGCGCCGCGAGGATAAGTATTTCCACTTAGTGAATTGCGGCACGCAATTATTATCATACCGCGAGAGTACCTTCTCCCAAAAAAAAGAGTTTCTACAAATGTGTGCAGGGCTGCAGATATACTAAGCAAATATCTTTAAGTTTTTCTCTGGATTTTTTCGTTCATGTAAGAGTGACAAAAAAAACAAAGTGTGAAAGTCCTTATTTCAATAGAGAAGATGGATGGGTGCTACCATCTGCTTGGGATCTATAATATACCACTAGTATACCACTGCAAGTCTTCCAAATACTGTAAGCTCATTCTGCGTAGATCGGACCAAAATTTAATATTCAATAACTGAAGGTAGCAGGGCTAACTGTGACCTTCAGTTTTTGATATATCAAACACCTTAGTCCCATCATATCACCCGCGGTGCTGTAAAGCAACCGTAAAGTCGGGATTCAAAAGTTAAAAAAACGCGATATAATCCGTAAAATGTGTAGTATTCGCATAAATATGAGAAATCATTAAATTTAACGAAATTCTGATAGTAATTCTTTAATTTACACTTTATGGTGTACCAATATTCAAGAATTTTTCTGATTTTTTTCAGTGATATATTTGGAGATACAGTAAAGGATAGCTAACAAGTATATATTAGGAAAAAATGGTTACTAAAATAAAACAACGTAAAGCGTATTTCAAAATGGTGCTTCAAAGAACTTTTGATTGATCCCTATTTGCAATATATAATAATAAGAGTAACCTATAAATCAGAAATTCGATTTATTTTAATAGTGTAAGGGAGATAAACGAGCACACAGTCCACCTGATGAATGCTGTGGCCCATAGACATCTACGTCTATCCTCGATTAAGGTTCAAAATATAGATGCGTTGTCACCCTGAGGACTAAGATATAAAGACTCATTTCCAGTAAAAAGGGTCTCCGTTCCCTACACTCACCATACGAAAGCTGAAAGCTGCTATTTTACGCTGGTATTCCTTGAGAGCGTGGTCCTATCCCGGTCGAGCCGGCCCATTCGTGCTACAACAATAACTATCTGTGCGAGGGCTATGAGCTCTCCGTTCACCAACCTTAGTGCCGAGCGTGGTAAGTATGGGCAAATATTATATATAATGCATGTCAGTTGCACGTGGTAGAGCAACACTGGAGTTGTGCTATTGCTGCTGCACAAATGGAACAGCTTGACCTAGGAAGAACCACTAAGGTGAAATAGCGGCATACTGCTGCTGTGTTGCGTATGGTGAGTGCAGAGAACTGGAGACCCTTTTTTACTGGTAATGAGGCATTCTATCATATTGCTCAGAAGTGACGACGCATCTGCACATTTTTTTTTGCCAAAGCCAAGGAACGTATATAATACACGGAGTCCACCACAACCTAGAGCTATCTATTATTTTAAATATAACACTTATAGGACAAGAATGGAAGGAACAATATTGATTCTGATCCCAACAAGATCAAAAATTACATGCTGGCGACGGTAAAGCGAATCGCATTCTAGCCTGGGATTATCTCAGGTTATCAAGCATCTATATAAACTTTTACTACGATATTTTAACGTTAGCGGGAACTTATATAAGTTTCATATGCACTGATGCACTGAATAGTCAGTATTATAACAGATTCATGTGAAATGAGCTATGGTATTAAAAACGATAAGCGCAATTGCAAGTAAATATTACCTGTATTCCTACATTCAATGAAGGGGAAGCATGATCAAGATTGTTACTACTATGCAGAATTTTATTTATATTTCGTTATCTAATGTTACAAACAGATAAAGAATTTTGCCAATTTAAAATACGGCTGAACAAAAAATATAAAAAACGGACTTTCCTTTCCAGTTACATTTTTGCACTGATATATTCTATTTGATGCTTTAATCGTTTACGAATAATCGACTCGTTGTCATTCACTCACCATACGAAACATTACAGCCTATCAAAGTCCACTGCTGAACATTGGCCTCCCCCATAGATTGCCTCATAGAGGGGTAATATTTGCCACAGTTGCCACGCTTGGCAACCGGGTTAGCAGTTTTTGAAGTTATACTTCATATATGTCAGGATTTTTCGATTTTTTTGATAAAACATAGTAGGTTTTTGCGTTGGAAGGGTGTGTCTGCGACGTGGATTGATCGTGAGAATGCAAAAAAAAACAACAATTATTTGTTTTTTTCACGCTTGTTAATTTGCGCTTGCAACAAAATGTCTAAACTTTTCTATGGATATCAGATTATTTGTCAGGTTATTTGATAGGAGAGATTACTAGGCAGAAAAGAAGTCATACCATTTGGTATTGACAGATATCAATAATAGAATGGATTATATGTTTGCAAGGTGTACATATTATATTAAGAACTATTCATTACACAAAATAACAAAAGTAACTAAGATATGAATTTACGAGATCTGACGATTTCCGTTGTATAACTTAACGTCTGCGACATTAACTCGGTCGCATTTCATAATATACTTTGATGTAGTTCAAATTATATCGTATGAATATCGATAAATTGTATTCGCTTCCGTTGTTTTGTTATAATGTCATCGTCACTGCCACAGTTTTGCCACAGATATCCTACGCTCTGTGGTCACTGCATATAAATCGATTTAAAATTGCTTTAATTTCAAGTCACTTTATCTTCGTTTGTAACTCAAAATTTTTATTATTTCGCCATCCCGTTGTTAATAGTAAAGCAGTAGTAGCAAAGAAAGAGCGCTCGCCGTAAATTTCACCGTACGGGGGCAACCTGGGTTCGATCCCCACAGGCTCCAATGAAATTGTTAATTCTAATTTTAAGTGCCGAATTACCACGTGCTCGGAGGTGAAGGAAAACATTTAGAGGATACGTGTATGCCCGAAGACTAAAATATTTCTAAGATTTGAAGTTCGCCAACACGCACTGGAGCAACGCGGTGGACTAAACGCTCTTATCCCTCTCTGTAATAGGAGGCCTGCCTAGTAGTAGGTCGAGTGGTTGTACGACTGGCGTAATTATATCTGAAAATCCACCCAAAAAACCTATAATCCAATTCCACAGACAGTTGATGAGGGGCTGCATTGCCAGTGCGAGGGATCTTTTTAACTTCCTGCTTTGAAAATAAATAATTTTCAAAAGTAGGAAGTTATAGATTTCGGTCTGATTTTGAGAATGCGAGTTTTCATCAGATCTCCACGTTTTGAGGTCCTGGGAAGCCGTTCCGACTGGACTATTCCCGGCTGGACGTCCGGCCGTATGTGCGTGTGTGCGTGTGTGTGTATGTGTATGTATGTATGTAAAATAATAAATAAGTAATATAATATTGTAAATAGTAAATAAAATTTTGTCGTACGATATCTTTAGAACGAATCAACCGATCGAGATGGGCGATACGGCGTTCGAAAGTGTTCATTGAAACTTCAAGCTGATTAGATTTTCAAGTCAATCGTTCGAGCCGTTTCAAAGATTTACAAAAAACAAAAATTAAATAGATTTTCGAGCGTTGCGTTCGAAAATAAGCGGGAAGTTCCAGGGATGGCCTGCAGGGTCAACCGTATTTTTTTCATGGGGATATATCAATGGATACGGACCTCGCGCTCTGACGCCGGCCAAGTTTGTGCGGGCTATAAGCCCTGGACTCACCAAACGTCTTTCCCAACAATGTGGGAAAAACTGTGTGTGTAAAACTCTTTAAAATTGCATGACCACTGGTGCAATTTCGAAAGCACCAGCAGAGGGCTTAACGGTGACGATAAATACAATTTTTTGCAAAACTATCTGCAGTGTATTTTCTTTTATTTACTCCGAAACGAATTGTTAGACAGAATAAACTCTATAACGTATGATTAAAATAGCCAGGAAAACCTTAGCTAACATTATTTCCGGAGCTGTCTCCGTTCTACGTATTACCGAGCAGTGGACTTCCTCTTTCTTTATAAGCGAATGGGGAAATACAACAGAAATTCTGCTTCATAAATTATGTATTTTTAGGTTAGGTTTTCTAAATCAACAGGCAACAAATGTCACACTGTTGAGTAGACTATCACCCATATAACTTTATACATATTTCCTCATCAACGTTAAAGGCTATAAAAATTTCCCAATCAGCCTTAAGGGTTATGTAAGAAAACTGTAAACATTTTCTTTAAAGACGTGTAATTAAACGTAAACGATTTTAATCCTCATGAGGCAGACAGACGTCTAGTTAAGCTTAAACATGCTCACGTAATCATGTCCAGCAAAAGATAAAAACTTTTCCTTTAAAAACTAGATATAAAAATATCACTCAGTCTAGGTAGTTCTTCAATATTTAATAAAGCGTATTCCTAATCATTCACAGCCTTACTCATAAAAATTGACGTCATTTTTAGAAACGCTAAACTTTCTTTGAAAGGCATAGTGATAAATAAAACTTATTAATTTCTTGTATTATTATTTATTCTGTGTTTTAAGTAAGAAATTGTCAAGGGTAACAAATAAGGCCGAATACGTCTTATTAATGGAAACGTTACTCAACGGTTGTGGAATTTTCAGAAAAACTGCTTATCTCCTCGTAAGCTACATTCCAAAATGTGAATAACAAAATTTTATCAAACGCATTTTAAAAGAAAGAAGTTTTAGTGCTAATAGGATTAGAATTTCAAATTCGATGTTGGAACACCGAATCCGCGTATAAAAGGTGTAAACTAAGCGATAGTTTTCACTGTAATCTCGTATCGTAACATCACGGAGTACA
The DNA here is from genome assembly GCA_029286625.1 of Parnassius orleans. NCBI lineage: Eukaryota > Metazoa > Arthropoda > Insecta > Lepidoptera > Papilionidae > Parnassius > Parnassius orleans. The sequence continues at coordinate 1,647,447 of JAGSMP010000320.1, forward strand.
ATGCGACGTAAAGCAAACGACACGTGAACGTAATGGGGCGTACAGAAACCGTCAATGCTCCCAGTATAGATTTCAGAAGTGCTTAATAACTTTATACATATTTGCACACGTTGGAAATGTACGATCAGATCTGTGTCGTTAGGTAGGCGTCCACGCGACGCGTCGCAGGTACGTCTGTGGCGCCACATGGGCTTCTAACAGATTAATGGATCATTGCCCCCCTCCACCCCTCGTTTCCCGCGCACCCACTACTAGCGTGGAAACTACGACATGACACATATACGGTTAACGCGGGAAAATTATATTTATTACAATTCTGTTTAGAGGCTATGATTTTAGACGACGCCTATTTGATATTTTGATGACATCACAATCACAAATTAAACGTACAATAAAAAGTACCTAAATTAATCTAATACTTTACTAATATTTCAACTTCAAGGGTTTAGAGTAATCAGCTTTGAAACCGAAACATAATGTCAGGTGCATGTTTGACGGTAAAATGAGTAAGAGGACGGACGTATGCATACTAACTCTTATAAGCAGACAAGGCACCCAAAATAAAAGCTAAATATCTATCGTAAAATCATGACGTGAGTGAGATTAAGCGTTATAAGGTTCGTGCGTAGATACAAGTAGGTTATAAACTTATAAAGTTTACATAACGATACGAGTTCATAACTCGACCTTCAATCTCAACAAGTAGCGAACTAACATTTATGCTCGATAAAACACTTCGAAACGACTCATCGTAAATCACGAAGACATCGAAAGTTAGCCGCCGAACACTTAAAGTTTAACGGACAATAATAACAGGCGATGAAAAAAGGAGATACGGCCTCCATCGGGTCGGGGGATAAAAAGTAATGTGACGATAGTGATGTTCTGGAAGGGCTTAGTCGAGTTTTGAGGGATGTTGTAATGAGGCGCGCGGGACAATCGATAAATTTGAATGTTCGACGGCGCCGCCCATCGACTTGCAACTTTTTTCGGCAGCGAGGGAGCTACGCGTCTACGCGACGCCACTCCCTTACACGTTGCTATGCTATATTATTATGCAGTTTTACCTGCACACTATATTCACACTATCAGAGAAATCTTCATAGAGCCTTTTATACTTCTACAAATAATATAAGTATGCCTGTAAATAAATCCTTTTACATTTCAATGTTGTAGTTCTTATAACACAAGACAGACATACTAATAGGGTAAAACACCCAGTAGTCAGTCTTTTAGTGAGGACGAAAATTTGATTTAACTGTATTTTAAATATTATACATTATGAATAAAAACAATAATTATTCAAGAATTCAGAAAGTTTGTTTATTAAATTTACTAAATAAATCAACAAAACACTATATTTATAATAGAATTATATTAAAAATCAACATTAAACAAATTATGACACTTTTCACCAGTAGTCAGCCCCATTTCTCCACAAGTCAGCCATGTCTTACCCTGTAGTCAGCCTCTCACTTATTCTTGCATATTTGGCATAGAAATTCTTTATTATGTATATTTTCAAATATCATTATCATCATCATCATTACAGCCCTTCACAAGTCCACTGCTGAACAGAGGCCTCCCCCAAGGAATGCCACAAAGCACGGTCCCGAGCCACCTGCATCCATTGACTTCCTGCATGTCTTACCAGGTCGTCACTCCATCTAGTGGGGGGACGCCCTACACTTCGCCTGCCGGTACGAGGCTGTCACTCGAGAACCTTTCTTCCTTGTCTTTTCATATTATTTCATCCCTAAAAAGTTCGCTGTTGAACATAAAACCTGAGCACGGATTTCTATTAAAACATTTTTAGTCTATGTCTTATTATAGAGACACTCATATATATGTAATAATGTAATAGAAATGACTGCCTCGTTGCTCTAATAGTCGTAAGCGGACCAAAATTATTTATTGGGCTTTCTGTCAAGACGTTCTGAGTAGCAGCTTGGAGTCAGGAAGTATGCGGTGTTTTACTTACACCTGTGCCTCTTAAAGCACTTAAAGCTGCCTCATGGATATTTGCCATAATCGCCACGATTGATAGGCGGAGTTTTTTTGTTTTTAGTTGTTATTAGAAAGACGTAGCTGCCCATCTACTGGTTTGTTTCCCTATTTCGCCTCTTATGACACCCACGGGACGATATTACACCGCCACTACACGGTCATACTTCATCTTTAATCCTCATTAATTATTTCTGAGACTAACGAAAAAAAAATATTTTTAGTACCAATGACTAGATTTTAAGTTTCCATAAATAAATTTTGCATCACAAAAAAGTATTTAAATACAATTATTTGTTCTTTTTACCTACTTTATAGTAACTTTAGATATTTACAGGTATGCGTAGATGGACTCGGAAGCAATAATCTTAAAAGTTAGATTGACATAGTTCACGCCAGAAACTACACACGAGTTACGAGCAATGGCAGCCGTGAATACAGGTGAGTTGATTTATTGAGCCCTGGCACTCATTCAACTGGTGATTGAGTAAAACGCGTAGAACAGAAATACCTAATAAAACGCTTGTTACCCAACATAATGAATTACAATTTCTAATATTATCATCCCCTGCAATATTATTTAAAGTCTTCTCTTTAACTGTTTGGACATTACGAGTATCTATTCCAAAGTCCATAGCAAAATGTTATAACATTGTAGCTTGCTCCATAGGCAACAAAAAGCTACAGGCGCGTTGTTACCCTCAAGAACTTTAAGTGTAGTGGCTCTTGTTAGCTCTCACATTCTATCACGCAATTAAATCTGTTATAAGGTATTCAATTAATCATCTAATGACGTATTTTAAAAAGCATATTTATAACATTTACTTCTACTTTTGATCTCTGGTGATCGATAGTTTTTTTTAATAAGCTTTTTTCCTATTAGGATTTTCTCCGTATCGTGGAGAATTTCTACATAAATAAATTGCACACGGATAAACATTTAGACCCGGAACAATTATTTGTAGGCTATAGGTAAACTTTTTCTGTTCCGGATTCGAACATGAGGCCCCAGCCAAACGCTTAGCACCTACACCACCAAGCCAGCAGCGCAAAATAGTGTTTGGTATGTACATTCTGATTCTTATTTACTTTTTTGAAAACAGTTTTCGAATCAACTTAATCACACACACGAAATTTCATCAAAATCGGTCCAGCCGTTTAGGAGGAGTTCAGTCACATACACACGAACAGAAGAATTTTATATATATAAAGACTAATAACTAAAAAAATTGGTAAGCTTCGCTCAATTGAATGGAAGACAACAATGTCCTTATAAATGGTATAAAAAAGTAAAACGAATTTGTCTTATAACTACAAACGACGACAACTTGCGCCTTAATTTAGATGAGCATGTCTCAGTTCCGGTCCGATGGGCGCCAAGCTCTCTCGAACCTTTCTCCAACGATTAATGGGTGAACGATTAGCTACGGCCTGAACGGTAGGGCCCATATAATTAGTTTTACAAAACCTTTTCAATTCTTTTTATTCGACCAGATTATATTGTAGTTACACTTAGGTATTTCTCAAAGAGTTCAGTACTTTTTTCATTATTGTAAACGTCCCGTAGAAATAACAAAGAATATTTAAGTGATTTTAACTAATACGTAAATGACAGTAAATATATGAATGTCTTCATATAAGACAGGTGAACAAAAATCTATAAGAACATAATATTAATATGCAGTGTCGCAATTATAACTTTATTAAGATATTTATAGAATACCGGAGAAGTACATACAATAAAATAAGAGGTGACAGAGGGAAAATGAAAGAGAAGATGGGCAGCAGCATCTTCCTGATAACAAAACAAAATTATAAAAATTTGCGGTTGCCAACCCGTCTGCCAATCGTGGCAATTATTACAAAATCTTTCCTATGAGGCAATCAATGGGGGAAACCTATGTTCAGCAGTGGACTATTATATACGGTTATGGAAAAAATATATAATAAAGGTTAAAAATCTGGTAGTCACTTTACAGTTAGGTTCGTTCTCAATCCTGTGTCAATTTTTGCATATTGTACTACTATATTCAATAATAAAGGCTCTTCTTTTAAATTAGAAAATAAAAAGAAATTATATTATCAAAGCTTCTTAATGCAATCAATCTTGATCAGCTATGTGTTGTTAATATTTACAATATTCAAAACTTAATCATTCGACAATCGATATGCTTAATATTAATAATAAACTTATCAAACGTTAAAATAAATCAAACAGTGCGATTTGCGAATGATTTAATTGGATTCCTAAAAACTTACTCCTTTAATAAAATTGATGTAAGTTATAAACTAAAAGTTACTCCCCTAGAAAGCAATCGATTTCATTTCAGATAAAACGATTACATCAGCGTAGGTGAAACAAGGGTAAAGTTCTATATATCTAGACATAATCGTAGCGAACTTAGCACTCACAATAAATTAGAAGTTCCCTTCAAAGGCGAATGGATTAAAAGTAGTTGCGAGTAGCAATTGGAGCGAAGAAACTTTCAATTTTTATGACTAATTCAATTAGTGGGAGATTTATACTCTTCTGTCGGGGGTTTAATCTATTCCCAGTTAGAGTAGGGAGACTGTAATGAGTCTGAGCTTACCCTTTGATGGTAAAGTTTCAATGTAAGTTGTAAATGCATTTGTTCCATAACTACGAGTAGTTATGTTATTTTTATTTCCTTGTTACAGAAATGTTTCTGAGATATCATATAAATTCATATATTTCAAGACGGATAAATTATTACTTTCTTTAATAGCTCATGACAATATATTACTTTAAATTTAAACGAATCTCTCATATTGTAAAAGATTCATCTAATAGTGCCGTAATCGCGACGATTTGCAGGTGGTTTTTTGATCGGACATAATATGGTCGCACCTCTGCCGCTGATTCTCTTCGCCAGTCAAAGTATTTCACACCAGGCTTATAATAAGATTGTATACTGCTATCTATCAGCGGCCATGAAGTCCTTGTATCCTTTCATATAGTCATCATTAAGAACAGTAACGAATATATCTAGAGGTTAAGAACTACTAGTCACAAACACAATTTGCCAAAGCTATTTCAATTCCATGTTACAGTAAGTTTGGAAGGATTATGAATTTGAATTATTATACTATAACGATTTCACATAACTGTAATGGCAAGTGCTTTGCAGTTAGCAAGTTTTGCAACATTATAAGCGTCTTATACACAAGCGTCGGACACTGGCACGACCGAATCCTATTACTGATAGCGATCGCGCAACATCGGTGGACAATAAAATCGTTCTATCATATCTAAAACTTTGTCCCATAATGAAGCGTATGGGGCGAATGTTTTACGACAGACGCCGGCGAATCTTTATTGGTAGCTCACCAATTTAGATAAAAGGAAAGAGCTCTCTGAAACAGTCAGATAGCAGTCTTAACTATCGCCAAGTTAGCGGTACTTAATCCGGTCCGTTCGCAGATAAATCAACAGTAGAAAGCGATAAATTCGTACCGTTTACGGTAATAGGTGAAAACTATTAGGTCTGACGGTAATTTAGGTGCTGCGCCGAAAAATTATGAAGGCCGAAAGGGGGCGCCATCTCTGAGATACTAAGTTCGTTAGACTGGTAATTTGCGGGAATACTTTTACACAAATCACAATTAATCTCCTCTCTTTTTTCGCATCGTTGATTTAAGCTTTTCGCTAATTGCTTCTGTTCTAGTACAACGTAATGATCGAAAGTAAAGGCACTTATTAGTGTATAGTTTATTTTGAAAAATGAAACAAATTTTGCTTTATATTTACATAAAGTACTATTAACTACATTCAAACCGTAGTGTACAAGTTCAGAGGCACAGGCTGAACTTATAGAAAGTATAGATTTGTTAAAATTTTATTGTTTCTACATTTTTTTTAAAATTCCACTCATACACACTCAAACTCCTATGGCGCAGTGACTTACTCAGCCTTCGAGAAGACAACACGCCGGTACATCGTAAGAAAATGGACTCTCGGCCCAGAAAGGTGTGCCGAATGACAGTCTCTAGCGCATTGTGAGATGACCACTTTTAGATGAAGTGACGATCTGACGAAATGACTTTGGACCGTGCTTTGTGATAATCTGTGGGTTGCCTACATTTAGTAGTAGACTTTTGATGTGCTGTAATGATAATAATTACGATGATGAAATGTAATTCATTTTTAATTGAAGTCATTCGCTGACTTAACAGACTCTTGCGTCGTTTTCTTTACAAAGTATGTAAAATTTCATTATTAAAAAATAAATACTTGGTCTCTAAAAACAATGTAATCCGAAATGAGATGCTAAAACGGACTTAGCCAAATCGACCCCACCTTTCTTACCTTGTTATCTCATATCCTAAAAGTTCGAAACGCAAGAGCCATCCGAACGGGAACTTATTAACTTGATGTGATCGTCCGTGGAAAGCGCTACCTGGTAAAATGCTACGTGAAGTTAAACTTTTCAACTGCAAAAAGGAACTGAGAAAAGTTTAAAAAGAGAGCACTAAATGCGTATCGTACTTAGCTAAAGTGTGGGGTGTGTTGAATCAACAGCGGAAGCGGGAGATGAAGTAAAATTTGCGCCTTCAAAAAAAACTAAAGTACCTAAAGTTACAGCCTTTTAGGTCACAGCACAGGCCTCCTCTCTTTTCTGAGAGGGATTGAGGGCAAGGGAGTATCCGCCGCGCTGGTCCAATGCGTGTTGGCGGACTTTCTTATGTCTTCGAAATATTTTTTTAATTTCTCAGACATGCAGGTTTTCTCATGAAGTTTTCCTTCACGACCGAGAACGTGGGAAATTAGCACTTAAAATTGCAATTAACAACTTCATTGGTACCGACGGGGATGAAACCCGGGTATCTCGCAGTGATAATAGAATTCGCTGTGAGTCTTCCTGGCGCGCGGCAAAGTTTTCACAATTGGTACAAATGTACCTGTTCGAAGAACATCTTGTAAATAGCGGATCATAACAAGTTGGGGAGTTTGCAATATTGCTGCTCCTTTAATACTCAATTGGTGAAGTACTACTAGAAGCTTTTACCGGATGATAGCTTAACGTTGTACGGATTATTTTTTTAAAAACTGTTAATCTATGGATGTTATAAGAAACGAGTTCTTGTATAACTTTTTGAACCATTGTTCAAAATTTTGAAGCTGATTACTTAGCTTCATTGTAAGCACTCTTAAGTTGAAGCTGTCGTCCTTGTTTTTCTTTTGCAACCTTGCCCTTTACGTCCGTACTGCCGGTATCGTTCAACATCGATAGACTTGGAAGTACGCGCTGTTAGAGCAATTTGAATGTAAGTGTTACATTTTCAATTAAACTTAAAGCTCTAGAGAATTGAAAGACGTCGTTATCGTATTTACCATTTAAATTTTGTGTATATAATCGTCACAATACAACCTTCAATATTTGCCAAACAAAGAAGAATAAACTGGAATATGTTAAAAGTAAAAAAAGTTTTTGTAGCACACATTCCTGATATTAAACTAATAACATTGTTCTTTTTTAGTACTCTAACATAATATAATAAATAAATATAATGAGTATATAGTACTATAACAAACAAATTAAAGTGTATAAAAATAAATATAAGTAATAACCGACTAGGTAAATTTTTTTTGAAGTGAAAACTTCTTTAGAATCATTGTGATTTGAAACTCGATGAAACGAAAAAGCGACACTAAAAAGAGACAAAATTATACATCTAAAGGATTTAGCATGCGAGAGGATGAGATAGAATACAGCATTCATTGTTTCTTGTTATGTATGGATATTATGCATGTGATCTATGAGCAGTAAGGATTAAGGACGAAATTTGTTGATTGTGCTTACGATGATGAAATTGAAAACTTGGAGTCTGTATAATATGCAACGTAATATGTGGAATAAAATGTAAAACAATTTTTATACTTGGTGACAATATTATAATAAATAAACCCTACAATTATCATACTCCTGGTACTCTGCATTCGTTTCATTCTCTCGCAGTTTATTTTCTGAAGGTTTCGCTTCTACCGCGTGTGAACTGCACACATGTTTTCTTTTTAGATTATTTCCGATACTAAGACAAGTGCATCGAAGAAATAAAGCCCCGGCTTCAGAAGCTATTCTGTGGAAATTATTTTTTTCTTTTAAGTTTTTAAAGTGCGCTTTTAATTTTTATAAGGTTATTTTTGTGTGTAATAAGAAATATCACAAGTATAACGTAACAACGAGAATGTTGTCTGTCTTAGGGGTGAATTTAAAAACAATTATATGGGACCACCCTTTCAGAAGCCATTTTGTGGAAATTATTATAAACTTTTAAGTTTTTGAGGTCAGTTTATTTTTCTCAAAGATTAGTTCTGCTATTTTGAGTGGATTAAGGAATATCACAATTTTAACGTAACACAAAAATTATTTAACTTTTTTCATTAACAAATAATTTATGCCTGAAAATACTTAAAAAATATTATACCGACGATTTGAGAAGCTTCTTCTAATTGTTTGAAGTCAATTAAAAATTATAACATTTCATCCGTATTAAATCATTTCCTATGCTTCTGATGCTAACTGTCACTTGTATAACTTTTTGAACCAATGTTCAAAACTTTGAAGTTGATTACTTAGCTTCATTGTAAGCTGTCGTCCTTGTTTTTCTTTTGCAACCTTGCCCTTTACGTCCGTATAGTAACCTTGACTGCCGGTATTGTTTAACATCGATAGAGTTGGAAGTACGCGATGTTAGAGCAATTTGAATGTAAGTGTTACCATTTTCATTTAAACGTATTTACCATTTAAATTTTGTGTATATACTCGTCACAATACAACCTTCAATATTTGGCAAACAAAGAATAAACTGGAATTTGTTAAAAGTAAAAAAAATTTTTATAGCACACATTCCTGATATTAAACTAATAACATTGTTCTTTTTTAGAGTCCCTGCCCAAAAAGAAAAAACGGAAACCTTATGGGTTTCACTTTGTTGTCTGTCTGTCCGCTTTTTCAGACCCCTTTTCTCAAGAACGGGTAGAAGTATCACATTGATATTAATATCAAATACTAAGCTATACTGGTGTTCAAATACAAGTCTCTAAGTATAAAGTCAAAGCAATCAAAAGATAAAGCCAAATTTGTCACATTTGATACTCGCAAAGTCACTCATCAAAAAAATATGATAGGGTATTACTTTCCGTTGATCTAGAATCCTAGATGCATGTTTGGCATGAAACTATGTCTCGCAGCAGAGGTAAAGGAAAAATCCGAAAATATCACGTAAGTGAAAATAATATTGTATATCTAATATCACGTAAAATATATTATATTTTTTGCGTTTATAAACATACATTTCCAGTTGGAGCGTCGACTGTAATATAGATCGAAGTATCGGAGTACATTTTCTTCTACTGCAAATATAAGTTTGTCCTTCAATTCAACTTTACCTTTTCGTTAGAAAAAATTTCAATCCTTACCCTTCATATAATTTTCGGGATCGATAACTAACTACATACATAATAATTAAGTTTGTATGGAACCCTTAGGGTGCGAGTTCTACTAGCACTTGTCCGGTTTTTTAAATCACATACAGATTACAAGTTTGACCTCTTGGTAAGGTCGAGGCTAAGCATGTGGCTTCAACGTTGCGGGTCTGGATGTTTGTCCGTGTGCAATTTATGTAGGTATATAAAACGCCTACATGATACAGGAAAATATCCTAGTATATGTAATGTATTGTTATAAAAAAATACTAGTATAGTGTTGACCAGTGAACTATTTCACCTGAACCTTTTTCGAGTTCTAAATGCCCATGAGCGTATTGAGATTGACGACAAACGAACTTACAGTCCACCTCATGGTAAGTGACTACTGCAGTCCATGAAGATCGGCAGCTAACTTTAAACCAAGAACGTTATAGATGCGTTGTCACCTCTGAGCACTGAGATAGAATGCATCACAGTCTGTAATTTTACTGGATCTCTATAACTTTCAAACCGGAACATTACTCATAGCAGTACTTGCACTCAGAATAGGTAAGAGTACCTACTCAGACCAACTCCTGGGCAGAAAAGGAGTCCTATCACCATTGAAGGATAACTTTCGATTATAAGAAATTTGTCGCCGTGATCAAAAATCAGCTATCATACTAAGATTAAAAGTTGTCAAAATTAATTTGATCAAAGTAAAAATAAATAAAATGAAATTTTAACGAATTTTATCAACGCTACCGTTGACCTTTAGATTTTTTAGGCCTTTAATTAGGACCTTTCCCTTTTACCAAGACCTTGTATTTAAAAATGCAGTTAATTAATATTTGAGATATTATTACTATCCTACTCAACGAGTTTACACTATTAAAACTGCTATGCTGATTTTTACGGTTAGTCGCTAAGAAATTCAGGTTCATTTCAGGATACCTAAAGATTTACAAAACACAGACTGAGGTTGCGACGAACTTATTGGGTATAAAATTAAACTTGTGTTAACACGTTTCCGCTCTTTTAACACTGGGTACTGATATTTCATTTTGTCATAGAATTAAAAGAAAAAAATTAGATTTGTTCATTTCTTTGTTTGTTCGTCTTCAGTGGGCTCCTCTATAACATTCACCCGATAACGCAGAAACTTTGATAGGTTATTGTGTTCGAGCTCGCGAAGATTTCTAACCAAACAGGGAATTGCAAAGCATTTCAGGATAGCTAGTTAAGTATAATATTTCGAAATCAGTATAATACGTCGAAATCTGTCAAGCAAGACTAAAATGGCGTAATGCACGATTTCTCAGAAATGAGAGGAAAATATGGGTTTCGAGTGAAACTAAACTAATCCGGTACTGCTTGTAAAAAGGGCGAAATAATCAAAACTTCACAATGAACAATCCAAGGCCATAGTATAAATATTGCAAAAGAAATCAAGAGATTAATGAAATAACTACGGTGTTTAATACAAAGGTAAATGTATTTATATTTATTAATATATTTATACATTATTTACCTAAATTCGCAATCATCACTATAAAATACAATAAAAATAACATTCACGATTTTGCAATAAAAGGAACAAGCGTTATAATTTTAGAATTATACCTACATCCTTATCAATTACGGCCTGACTGTGACGTCATTGCAGAAATGTCTGGAATATGTTATGCCTTTGGACGGTTACTTTATAAAAAAAAATTAGCTCATAGTCATCAGTAAATTTTAGTGAGATTAAGATTTTTGATGACATGTTCAAAATATGCAACGTTTAAATAATTTAAAAGTATTACAAATACAATTATAACTTTCTACAGTTAACGTATTTTTAATCAACGATTTAGTTCATCTTTTTCGGACATGAATCAAGAAAGTACAACAATCTTGAGTAGACATAAACATTTTAAAATTCAATGCCGATTGTCTGGATTCGCAGCAAAACTTGATTTATGAAATCTATGCGTAAACACATATTCACTCGAACACACATTTTCAACTAAAGCCTGACTTTCTATTTTTTATACAAGTGAGGCTGACAAACGAGCATACAGTCCACCTGTAAGTGGTTGCTGTGCTCAATAGATACCTCTATTTCTATCTTCGGTAAGAAACAATGGATTGACTGGTAGAGAATGTCTCAAGGTATTAAGTCCGCCCTTTGTATTCTTTTGTTTTAAGGAATGCAATAAAGAATAAATAAATAAATAAATTGCAGATCCGTTGTCATCTCTGGAGACTAAGGTGGAATGAAACGTTTACCAGTAAAAAGGATGTTTGTTGCTCACCACTAACCATACGAAACACATTAGCATTATGCTGCTATGTGCAAAGTGCACTCGTATTCTGTGAGAGCTGTGTTCTTTGGTCGATTCGACCGAAAAAGACAGCTCTTGACACATGTGTGCCACGTAATTTCAAGGTTATTTAACATAATATTACTAATAAAGGTGAGTGAATAATACGTACTTTGATTGTGATAATGTATGCCACATTCATACCAAACATTAATCAAGCATAGTTTGTATGTCCTTATCCATCTTTTAGGCCTACGATATGGAAAGATTGCTTGAAATATTAACATGGCTTACAACGATTAGTACATGTACGTGTCTACTGATGAACAGGCCTCCCACATCGATTGCCTCGTAGGATATTTGCCATAGTTGCCACGCTTGGCAGGCGGGTTCGCAACCCCAGCTTATTTATTTTTATCTATTAGGAAGACGCTGCAGTACATCTCTCGTTTCATCTGATTTTTTTTCTCTCTGTCGCCTCTTACGATACCCACGGGACGATATGGATTAGTGGATATTCTTACACCGCCACTACACGGTGATAATAATAGTGATAAGTAAAATAAAATTTACCATATACCATACCATATCCAAATCTAGGTTTACATTAGGAAATCCCGGTGCGATGCAAATACGGGTAGCAACTGCCGGTCTATCATACTGCATGTTGTATGAGCGCGCATTCGTAATCACGTCTTCACGTTAATTGAGAAAATTATCAGCATTCGCCGGCCATTTACAAGAGCTTTCCGCCTTATACGCTTTGAATTATTGATATGTCAGTCGGTACGTTCGTCGAAAGAGAATCACTTGAGCGTATGACGTTAACTGTGATCCTTCAATTGTTTATGATTACGCGTTGTGAGGGAAGTTGTATGCAACTTTACTTGACTTCTTTTGAAAGAATGGATGCGATATAAATAGGTGAAACAATATTTATGCTTAATTTCCATCTATGTACGTTTGAACGTCTTAATACGAATGGTTTAAACTTGAGCCTGTGAAACTAGAAATTCGTGGGTTCGAAATCGCCATTCAACTTAAATGTCATTATAACACTTACGTTTCATGGGAACATGTCGAAGTACATCTGTCTCGTAAGGGCAAGGGCAGATTATATCGAACTCGCATTTGAAATAACAAAATGTGAAATATTGTATAAATATAAGGATGATGATTGCTTCATAATTCCATCTAGAGCGGAGTGTTGGGCGCCATATCCGTTTACCGGTTGCCACCCAAGAACATTTCTTCCCATCATTTTAACATTTCATCGGTTATCGCTTTCGTGAGCAATATGGCTCTTTGCCACACTGATTTGTTGGGCCTTGTCGGTTGCTCTGGTTTTATTGAGGATAATTTCGTTGCGGATTCTATCCGTAGATAAATTCCGAGCATAGCCCTCCTAGAGCAAGCTCCTCATGCAAATTTAATGCAAAACTACGAAATTAAAATGATTACAAAGGGTGGACTTAATAAATAATATAATAAAAATAATAAAGTTACAACAAAGGTAATCAAATGACAACATTAACGAAGAAATTACGTACCAATCTTTTAAAGGCAGTCTTATTAGGTATTTTTCTCGCGTCTTCGGACAAAGAGTTCCAGAGAAGTGCAGCCTAAATGGTAAAGGAATTTCCAACGAAATTTGTGAAATGTAGTAAGATACTTAATTTATAATTAGACGAGGAACGGAGAGTCCTATCATGCGTCCAGGAAAGATACTGAAACTTTTCCTTGAGATAAGGAGTGGATTTAAGGTAGAGAAGAGTTAAGAAAATTCTTGTCACGGCTATGTTTTGTAGTGAGCCATTTAAGGCGAGATCGATAGTGAGAGATATGATCATACTTACGAGGACTGAAAATGTATCTGATTCAATTATTGAGAAGGCGCTCTAGCTTGTTAAGAAGAATTTAGCACACATCTGCATAATCAATAATCGGTAGTATAAGTAACTGTACTAGCATATGTCTTGAAGGGAAGAATTTTTTTTAAGCGATAAAGAGAACGTAAGGCACCAGAGACTTTACGAAATGTTTCAGAGATATGGACCCCCCAGCTCAATGTATTATCAATATGGAGACCAAGATTTTTAACTGAGGAAGAAAACGATATCTAGCGACTATTATAATAGACGGAAAGTAGCCTCGCGTTACCAATTCTTGAAAGCATCCTCGTGCTACCAATAATCATCGCTTGGAATTTCATAGGATTGGACTGTTCATGGACTGATTTGAGATTGGTATTTAATTAGTCAATCGCATTATGTATGTCACAAATTTCAGACTGTACATAGATTTGTAGGTCATCGACATGCAGATGGTATGAACAATCAACATTGGATATGATAAAGTTAATAATAACAGAGAAGATTAACGGGGAAAGAATACCGCCTTGCGGTGCGCCAGAAATAAGGTCACTGTAAGTCACGTGGACGGAATGCTGACGTCCACGAAGATAAGATGATAACCACTCCAAGACTGACGGTGCAAATTTCTGATTGGCAAGGATAGCAAGAAGGATATCATGGTCAACTGTGTTAAAAGCGTTACAAAATTCAACGAGCACCACAACTGTAACTTTCTTGTTTTCCATACCTTCTCTAATATCCTGTTATTTTAAATAAAGCACTTGTGGTGTTGTGACCAGGACGGAATCCGGACTGAAAAGTAATCAGCAGGTTATGTCTATATATGAAATTAGAAATTTGCTTATGAACACAGGCTTCCAAAACTTTAGATAGAAAAGGTAAAATTGATATGGGACGGAAGCGACTCGGAAGTTTAGGATTGGTTACTTTAGGAAGGAGTCTTACGAAAGCCTTTTTCCACTGAGTTAGATGCTGACCCAAGTCAAGGGAACAATTAACAATGTGGGTGATTGCGGGGAGAAGGTATCTATTATAGATATATATTGGTAATCATGACCCCACTAATATCATCGAAACCGAAAACCTTGGATTTGATTGCCAGAAGAGTATTTCTATTTTCATCCTGATCAACAGCGCTAAAAACAAGATCGGTATGTGAGGAGACGGAATTAAAGCTGTGTTAGAAATTGTTTGAGATCAGATTGAAAGGTCCAATGCAGAAGTAGAGGCAAAACAGCAAGTCGTAAGAAGGAGATGAACCACAATCTAGTTTTACACTCACCTAAAGAACTGAGGAATTCCCACACATCAGCTGACGAAGAATTACTTATATTGCTATGGCTGTATCGGCGTTTATCAGAACGTACCATCTGATTGCATCTATTTCTGGCCATCTTAAAGGACAACTAGTTTTCTTCAGACCTCCCCTTGAACCAGGAAAAAGCTCGATTTCCTGATCATTGTCTCCGTATTTCCTACTTCATCCAGGGAATGGTTGGACGCTTTAGTTTGACTCCACATACAGGAGAATGGTTACTTCATCATCTACGGTGGATACAGTTACTAATGGAATAAAATGTGATCGACACGTCTTTTTTTAACTTGTCTATTATAATTCTTTTCGAAATTACGTAAGAACAGAACAGTAAGTCAATATTTTGGAGGTTTAAGATTGTATGATGCTAATACTGGATGATAAGATCATGGATAAGAAGACCATATGACAGCACCCTGTCAGAGGAATTAGTTATAATGAGATCAATCAGAGTTATCAGAGAGAGATACGAAGCCTTTGAGACCGAATAGAATTTTGCAGTAAATCCGTATTGAAATCTTCTTTGATTACGCAGTGAGCGTATTTAAAACCAATATTATCGAGATCACTTCTAAACTGGCGAAGTAATCAGAAGAAAGAGGACAATACACTAACAATACACCAAGAAGCATCCTTGTGCCCTTGACATCAAGTTCTACAAACAGAAGTTCAGCGGAAGCAGAGTAATATAATTTTGTGAAAAATTTAAGCGTGGAGATATAATGCAACTCCATCTCTCCTTTATATATGCTATCATTCCTAATAAGCACAAACCCAGGAAGAGGATCTAATCGCGAATGTAAAAACGGTTTCAGCCAAGTTTCTAAAACCAAGACAGCATGAATATTATTATTAGAGAAAGATGCTTCTAGCTAAGAAAAGTGGCTCGGAATGCTTTGCACGTTAATATGGCAAACGTTTAACGTTTTATCACAAGAGTCGAAAAATGTTATTCAATTGGCTTATGTAGCTATATAGGGTACACTATAAATTAACTGATCATCGAAGGATACAAAATAACCATCTGACTGAATAGAATAAAAAGTGTCAGTGCAGACATGATATGTTAATTGTATAATATATACTAAGTATATAAAAATTTATAAAATAAAAATATGTATCAAAATATTATGATCTAAATAAATATATATCTATATTATATAAAAATATAATCGAAACACAGAAAACAATGACTTAAATAGTAATAGATCATAAAACATCATCCCGACTGTTTATAGAATAATATCAGTAATACTAAATAACTAAAATATCAATTAAACACAAGCCAACACAGTCAATTCAATTATAAGCAAAAATTAAAATATAAAAAGAAATAAAAAGAAAACTAAATAAATGAATAGATGGGCACTACAGTGTAATTATAAACAAAAATAGAAATAAAAAATACCAGCATAGTGGTAGTATGGCATGATAAAGGGCCTGTGCCCTGTGCCCATGATTACATTTACTGTGATGACAGTTTAACAGTTGTTGCTAATAGTCAATAGTGTCACTTACTGTGTCTAGCCACATGAGTAAAGAATACGGTACGGTTTCTTTACTCATGTGGTCTAGCTCTAGAATCTACGTCCTACAGTACAAAACCAAAAATGACAAAATATAAAAAAAAAACTAATTAAATAATATCTACAGGTCTACAAGTATAATTAAAGAGTATTAGCGTAAATAATTGTATCTAAAGTACTATTGTGTCTACAATCTGGCTACACTGTTAACTAATCAACAAACGCTATTGAAATATGAATTATGAATTCACTAAAAACTAGATAAAGTAATTATTTACGATTGATAAATAATTAACGAGTAGAGAGCGTAAATTATGTACGATATCACAGTCAAGTACTGGAGATTTATCAAACTAAAATAGATATTATATTACCAGACAAAATAAACTGTAAGATAGGGAAAAGAAATATACTAAGAGATAAAGAAAATTACAATAACAGCAAGAATACCTTAGATAGTTAAAAGCAATAGTAATAGGAATTACTTCTTGCTTGCCAGTCCTCTGGATCTCTTTATGTCATCAAAGTGAGTTTCCGCCTAAGTTTGATTGCGACGTGCTGCTTCATGTTGCCGATTCGAATAGCTTTGTTGTGTTGTGTAACCTTAGTGGTGCCCATAGAAATGCAAATAGTATTGGGGGTCTTGTTAGAACTCACAGGGAGCCATCCATGGGGTACTTGGCTATTAGACCATTCAATTCCTCTTCAGTGGAGATCTTCGTTCGGTCATCCGAATGTTTTACATAGATTGTCTCATCAATAGTCCAAACATTTCTAATTACGAAATGCTTACGAGCATTCTTACGTATGGACTGACGAAATTTAGTGAGAAATTCACACATTTTATACGTGGTAGAGCAGTATAGTTGTAGCACTAATGGGTCAGCTCAATCGGGGAAGGACCACGCTCTCACAGAATACCAGCGTAAAATAGCAGCTTAATGCTGCTGTGTTTCGTATGGTGAGTGTAGAGAACTGAGACCCCTTTTACTGGAAACGAGGCATTCCATCTTAGTCCCCACGGGTGATAACGCATCTGCATTTTGATTCGTAGTCGAGGATAGATGTAGATGTCTATGGGCCACAGAAACTACTTACCATCAGGTGGACTGTGTGCTCGTTTGTCACCCTTATCCTATAAAAGAAACACATTGAAAAGGCAGACCCTTTCAGTTTTGTTTTTAATTTCCAAATCTTAGACTTAGTGCAATGATCACTAAGGGCCACGCGTTCGAATGCCGCGATGCGAAACAAGTATTTGTATGGCCTACAAATAGTTGTTCCGGGTCTGGATGTTTGCCCTATGAAATTAATGTTGGTAAACTGTCCCCATGATACAGGAAAAAATCCTAGTGCGGAGGTAATCTAATATATAAAAATTAATTTTTGTTTGTTCGTATTTTATGCACTGCCATACCGTTCACCAGATTGCCCTAAAACTTTATCAATTTATTACTTAACCTTGCACGAAGCTTAAGGGTATAGTACAATTAAATTACTATTTTTTTATTTTTTGAAAGTTATTTATCATTCAAATTCAATTATTGTATTATAATTCCTAAATAAACAATATAACTCTTCCAATTTCAGAACGATATTTCCAAAATTATTTCTCCTGCGGCAGCAACGCGCCGGGTACTAGCTAGTGTTTTGTAAAAGTTACTAAAAACAACAAGAAAAAACAAATAAGAATATGAGTTAGACCTGGGTAAGTACCCAGGTCTAACAACAGTTGTAGAAAGAAGATTTAGAAGTTGACAGCTGATTAATGTCAACATTAATTACAAAATTAGCCATTAAAATATCATTTAATTAAATTTAAAATTAAAGTGTGCAACAGTTGTAGAAAGAAGATTTGGAAGTTGAATTTGTTGATTGAGATTTAGAAGTTTAGAAGTTTAATGTCAACATTAATTACAAAATTCGCCATTAAAATATCATTTAATTAAATAGATTATACTATATGCTTAAACCATTTTATAACGCTAGGAAAGACGCTGACAACAGCTAATGAGTTGTGTACTGTCGGGTTGCATAGAAAAGAAAGAGAAGCGCGATGACACGACGCTTGTAATTTAATATTACGAAATATACATATAAATGTATATAGAGAAATAAAAACAACTATATTCTGTATTCAAATATGATACGTTATTGTTATTAATTTTATCAACGTACGTTGATAAGTTATACTCCAGATATTTTTGCTGGAAGGTCATTTTAATAGGTTAGTTTACCAATTTTTTATCGAAAAAATATTCAATAAAAACATGTTTTGGAAACAACAGTTTTCTTAGATGTAATATGTTCAAAATTAACATATATTTTTTCGCTGCCATAAACTTTATATCTATCTATACGAGTATGTAAATATATTATATATAAGAGATTTCCACCTATGTTCTGACTGACACATCACGATATCTCTGCAACCATAAGGCCTGGAGACTTTTTTATTTTTTATATATTTGGTCGGAATATTTCTTTCGCCGAGTAGAGGTCAGCTAAGAACGGATTTTATGAATTCCACCCACAAAGGGCAGTGCGGGGGCGTTAAAAAAATATTTAAACTCAATGTCGCTTCCCGCCGTCTGTACGCTTAGATATTTTAAGCTACGTAACAGATTTTGATGGGGTTTTCATCAATAGACAGAATGATTCAAGAGAAAGGTATAAAAGTATGATCAACATCATCATCATTACAGCACTTCACAAGTCCACTGCTGAACATAGGCCTCCCCCAAGGAATGCTACAAAGCACGGTCCTGAGCCACCTGCATCCATCAACTTCCTGCATGTCCTTCATTGCTGACCGTATGAGGACGCTCAAGGTCGCTCAGCGAGCTATTGAGAGGGCTATGCTCGGGGTTTCTCTGCGTGATAAATTTAGAAATGAGGATATCCGCAGTAGAACTAGAATGACCGACATAGCTCAACGGATTGGTAAGCTGAAGTGGCAATCGAAGAACCGACAACCGGTGGGGAAAAAAGGTTCTCGAGTGGCAACCTCGTACCGGTAGGTGAAGTGTAGGGCGTCCCCATTGTCCCCACTAGATGGAGTGACGACCTGGTATAAATGTATAATTATATATAATTCTTCTTTAAAGTTGGAAAAATTTACTTTGCCAATATCCGCTCAATAAAATAAAATGATGTGTCTTACCTAGTTTGAAGAGCACCTCCCGCCCTCCCTCAATTGCGTGCACTATCCCCGCCACCACTAATCCCAGCACCACTACTCCCACCACCACTACACTAGGAAAGACACACCACCGACGACAATACGACACGTGTTTCGCCTCTACACGAGGCATCTTCAGGTGTAGTAGACTATACGGTGGCTGACTGTAGTAGACTCTACGGTGCTGTTGGGTGTAGTAGACTATTACCTAGTTCAAACTAGGTAAGACACATCATTTTATTTTATTAAGCGGATATTGGCAAAGTAAATATTTACAACTTTAATATAATGGATTTCCGCAAAGTAACGCCTGATTCTATTAATTATAATTCTTCTGTTTGTGTGTATGTAACTGAACTTCACCTAAACTGCTGGACCGATTTTGAAGAAATTTTGTGTGTGTGATTAACTAGATTTGAAGGTTTAGATTCACAATAGATCCAGTAGGTGGCGCTGTTGACGAGATCCAAAAATCACCCGTGCAAAGCCGGGGCGGATCGCTAGTATTTAGATAAAATTGTTTAAAAAACCCTATTTAAGTCTTGTAAGCGCCTTAAAAGAGTAATGAATGAACCTTTGGAAACTCCACTCACATAATAGTGATGGGATATTTAGTGTAAAGCATGAAAAGGTAATGCAATTAAAACTTAAATATTTCGCTTATATACTGTCGTCACTGCATTAGAAAATACATAGGTCATAAAAAGCATTTTTTTCATATGCAGTATAAAAATAAAGTTCAACTGTAGGTATATGAAAATCGAAACAGCTGTGTTAAATATACTTTTAAATAATTGTGAGTACATTTAAATGTTTATAATTTATAAAAAAAAACTTATAAAATAACGTACAAAACTAAGAAGGTAAAATTTTTAAATAAATTGTTCATGGTTGCAATGATCTCATTTGTTTCTATTAAAATTTAATACATTCTTGTAAAAACAATAGTATTACATGTTAATATTTTGTAACGTCATTAAATTCGTAAAAAAAGTTATGGTTCGTAAATGTAATGACTAAGGTCGGTGGTTCCGGTAGAGTTCGAAAAAATTCAAGGCTACAATAGCACAGTAATTGTACCATAATGCTGAGACGGTCTTTTAATCATCAATGTCATGGTGTTGGATTTATGTTTAGGGTTTTTTCGTTTTGAAAATGTATAATTCATCTTTTTATGATGAATCTTTACCTACTCATTTTTAAATCAAAATATCGCTGAGATAAATATATAATATTTACCGAATAGTGTACATATTTTATTTGAACAATAATTATCAGCTCGATTGATTATTTAAAATTAATCAAAAAAGTACAGTTACAGGATATATATGTGCCACTGCGTGGCTAAAGCCTCTTCTCATTTCTGAGAGGTTTAGCGGCAAGAAAATTTCCGCCGCGCTGCTTCAATGCAATTTGTTTTTAATTTTTTAGACACGCAGGTTTCCTCACGATGTTTTCCTTCATCACCGAACACGTGGTAAATCACTCTTGTCGAATAAAAATTAACAATTTTCTTTAATTTTTTTTAAATAAAAAATCGATTTTAATTTAAATTACAATATTCCTGATTGAAATGAATGACTTGGTGAACCTAACCGGATGAAATTAGGAACGAAAGGCCTTGAAGCCACAAAAATTTGATGCATTGATCGGAGAAGCTTAGCATTCCAATGATAGCGTCATAAACTAATCCAACCAGGGGATAGATAGCTAAATATGAAGTATAATACATATAGATTATTCAAGCACTAGCAATCTATTGTGTAACCAAATAAATAATCAACGCCTTAAATATTCTTGCACAAGCAAGAGAACAAGCAGATGGACCACAGAATAAACAAAAATGTGCAGGAATTAGAGGATGTAATTTGCACGTTAAATCGATATACATTAGACTAGAATTTCGTGGGAGCTTGTCGGTCCATTTATTGGAACTGTTGGTCATAGACCGCGTGGTCAACAACCTTAATATTAGCCGGCTTCAAGGTTGCTTAGGTGACATTGGTACCACGCAATTGCGCAGGCGTCCATACTGCAGTAAATATATAGCTATATATTCACTCTATACGTTGTACACGCACACCAATAAAATCGTGTACGCACATAAACAGTACGCCTCACATTCATTCGTTATTTAATCCAAACATACCGGCGCGGCATGGAATTGAGAAGGTAGATGGTGCTACACTCATATCCTCAGAGTGCATCTGAACTTGTTCAAGGTTTTTGAATCCCAATCATCAACTGTTGATTTTTTTTTTCAGAATGAGTATACCATACATATTATTTAAACTTTTCCAACGCAATCTATCCAAATGGGTGAGATTTTTTATATTTAAAATCCAATTAAAATTAAGAACAAATTTTAAAAATAATTGTCGATTGTTTAATATTTTTAGTTATGTTTAGAATTTATTGGTCAAGTGCGTGCTTTATTATTATTTATGTTATTTTCTTTAGCCAAAATGCAGCAAAGCTGCAATGTTCGTAGTTATTATAATCGATGAAGCTATTTATTTAGAACACTAAGCAAAATTATTAAAAGTGGTTCAAATAAGAACTTTTATTATGATACCCTTTTGATATAATATTTTCTTTTCTTATAATTTATTATTATTATTCTTTTAGTTAAGACACATTAGGTAGAATATATGTAACGAATAAAACGAAAACGGAAATAAATATGTAGTTACCAATTATTTTTAAGTAAAAAAAAAGGGACAAAATATTTTTTAAACTATCACGATCTCTCGTAACAGCCCTTATATGGTTTCTAAGATAGACGCAATAATGTTTTATTAAGGTTTGTGGTGCTAGTTTCTCTAAACTAATAGATTACAAAAAGTTGTAAGAAAACTGATAATTATACTCGCTGGAATCGATAATAACCGAACATGATTAGAGGAAAAAAGTACCTACTCGTAAAAAATGTATAACTAAGTACACGGTAAAAACAGGTTATTTAGAAAAGACAAATTCCTTTTTTTATAAAAGAAGTTAGGCAAACTTGCGATGTGGCTTTGCATCAAAGCAAATTTATTAATTAATTCCAAGAATATGATCCTCCCTATATAGTCAATACGAGTACATGAGTTTTAAGTACGTAGTTTATTCGAAACAACAGAAAATTGTTAGAAACAAGAAATAAATTAACTGCCATACCAAATAGAGTTGTCTATAGATTACTAATTTCATCATCATCATCATCATTACAGCCCTTCACAAGTCCACTGCTAAACATAGGCCTCCCCCAAGGAATGCCACAAAGCACGGTCCTGTGCCACCTGCATCCATCGACTTCCTGCATGTCTTACCAGGTCGTTACTCCATCTATTGGGGGGACACCCTACACTTCGTCCGCCAGTACGAGGCCGCCACTAATTTAATGGCGTGGTATTGCATAGAGAATTGTGATATAATGCCTCATAACCTGTAATCATACTGGCTCCCTTCAGACCGGACACAGCAAAGCACTAAGCTGCAAGCAGTGCTATTTGGCGGCAAAAAATAATAATGTAATACCAACTTAAATGGGCTCTTGAGCAAAAAAAGAGTATCATAGTATAGAATCACGATAACTAATAAAAGATAATAGCGTGAAGATTAAGGAAAATCCTCCTTCCCTTCAATAGCAGTATGAAATTTTATGGGCTAATGAAGAAGACGAAGGAGATAGAGTTGAATCGCTTATAGGCAGGACACAATAGAAAAGAATACAATACTTTTATTCAAATAGATTACAAGTAATACTTATTAAAAGTTATTTACCATCGGTTCGGAAAAACAAAAAAAAACACGCAACGGGACTTTTACAATACAATGTATGTTGTACAATTTAATATTAGACAATTAGAAACTTGAACTAGAACGAACTTGGCAACTATGCCAAAATCCCCTTCTGAGGCAAACTCAGGCCTATGTTCAGCAGTCGGTTTTTAAAGGCTGTAATGGATGGTTTCAGAAACAACATGGTAGCGATTACCTGATTTCCAGGGCCAGAGAGACTGGACTGCTTAAAGACTAATAAGAGACATTACATAAACAATAACACTTGGTACACCTCCGATATTAGGCTACATTATTAATAAATCGATATGTGTGTATTTTGACTCAATACTTTTGGAAACGTTCCGAGAATCGATAGCAAAATTGCACGTTAATGCAACTGCAGCTTAAATTGTAAGTTAAGCAGTCTAACTCTGGTCTTTCCGTTGCAACAGTAAGTAAAAAGTTAGATTTGAATGAACTTGCGTACTGTATGTTTTTATCTCTGGAAGTTTTTAAAGTAGATTTCCATTCAAACTTATGCAGTTCAATCTGAAATATTCGAACGAGACAATATTATTGATTATTAAATGCAATTTATTTAAACATTCATTTATTTGTTCTCTACCAGTAAGCCATTCTGTATCAAAAATATAAAATGATGAAAATCTTAATAGGCATGTAATAAATAAAATAAAATTCTTATTTACAAAAACTCAAAAAAATGAATAAACACCCGTATTTATAATAATGCGATATTATAAGGCGAAAAGAATCAAACACCCTATTTAGTAATTATCCTGATACTAAAATTATTAAAAAATAAATATCCATTAGAATTATTTAATCGTATAAGTTTAAATTATAAATAGTAGTAAGCGGTAAAAGTATAAATAAATAAAACAAAGAAAATTGTAACTTTAGATTTAGATTCATAGATCAAGGCGTATCGAATCAGTGAGTTGAAATAACTGTTTTACATAAAATCGAATTCAAAAGATTTATTCGAATGTTAACTACCAACTCCAATTAAATGGATCTATCTGAATTTTTATGACGATAAAATATTTTTATCAGAACGAAGAGTAGCGACCGCGTCAAAACACCTGCACGTAGAGAGGTCTCGTAATCTGTAGTGGGACGCAATAGGTTCTTCTTTTTTCTTTTTTATTACCATTTTAAGCCACTTTTGGCCAACGACGTACACAATAGGCAAACTGAGATGAATATATTGAAGGATTTGTCCTTAATCACCACGCCGGTGATTATGTCATCAATCGTCTAATGTCAAATCCTTTGTAAGCGCACTATCAGTTATGGTTCTGTCAACCACCAGTGCGTTAGAATAGGGTTCAGCAAAGAGGCTTACTAATAATGTAGCTTTAACTATGAAAACAACTATTATAAATAAAATAATATTTTTATTTTAAAGTTACAAGAAATTAGCGTATGTAAATGTCAAAATTAGAAACACAGTGAAGTATGGACGAGAAAAAAGCACAAGCAAAGGGTAAATTGACTAATAGTACGTGCTTGTTGCAGCCCAATTAATTAATCAGTCGGTTAATTTTTTTAATGATTTTACTGACATAATTTTTTTTATAGGATAAGAGTGACAAACAAGCACACAGTTCACCTGCAGGGATAGCACAGGTAGGAGACAATTTTAACCCCAGGGAAAGGAGAAAATGTTTATCCCCTCGCTTAGTTTTATCCACCCTTAGAGCATGGGCACACCGGTGGATATATATCCACAGTAGATAAAATGGGAGATAGACTTAGATTTAGATAGATTTTTTGTATGAATATAAACTTAAACCCACGTCCAATGAACTAGGATAAAATTGTCCCTTTCAAATGTAAAAAAAAATATTTTTTATCTTTCATTTGGCTCCATGCTACGGACCGGGGATATATGTCTACTCGTTATGTCAAACGGGGATATACTTCTCCCCGTTGTCGTGCTTTGGCATAAGGACAAGATCATTTTATCTCTTGTCAGTGGATATAATCGGGGGATAAATTTTTTGTCCCCAGTTCAAACTAGCCGGGCATATGGTAAGTAGTTGCTGTGGCCAATAGACATCTACATCCATCCTCAACTACGAATCAAAATGTAGATGCGTTGTCACCCGTGACGACTAAGATAAAATGCCTGTTTCCAGTAAAAGGGGTTTCCGGTTCTCTACACTCACCATACGAAACACAGCAGCGTTAAGCTGCTATTTTACGCTGGTATTCTGTGAGAGCTGAGCTCTGGAGTTACGGTGCTTTTGAACGACATTAAAGATGGAATGACACTCACAGCTTGTAATTATAATTATGTGTTTTTATTTAATAAAATTCTTCTACTAAACTCACGAGCACTATGAGAATCTGTGATAATTTAGTTTCCGATAGCTCAACATTGGCTAGCCCTCCTGTTAAACGATATTATATTATTCAATTCGGCTAAGCTGTAAGAGTTTAAAATAAAATGCCGGCTTTTAACTAAATGGCTAGCCGTCTATTATAAAATTATCAAGCTGGACTATTAAGATTATTAAATATGGAAGTACATCATAAAATACGATATTACTGGATGGGTGTAAGACAAATAATGAACAGGTTTTTTATAAGAGTTTAAGCACTATCATTTTCCATAAACTATTTTTGGAAATAATTTATGAATATTACAAACAATATAGTTTTATATTTATAAATAATAATATATTTTTTATAACATTATACTAACTAACGGCTGACAGTTCAGATGGTAAAAGGTCGTTTTAACTTCGAGCATAGGTGTCTTAGGGTTGCAGCTCATCCTAACATTACAATCTATTGGTGATCGGTGATCACGACCCTTG
This sequence comes from Parnassius orleans, assembly GCA_029286625.1. Classification (NCBI taxonomy): domain Eukaryota; kingdom Metazoa; phylum Arthropoda; class Insecta; order Lepidoptera; family Papilionidae; genus Parnassius; species Parnassius orleans. Next base: position 1,673,699 of record JAGSMP010000320.1, read on the forward strand.
TAATGTACAGAAAAACCTTCGTTATCGTTTTATTATATGTATAGATTTCTAATCTTAATATAACTTATATAAACGTTCATTTCACGTGAATTTTATGTTAAATAGGTGCTTTAGAATTTTTAGTTACGTTCCTCTGCTACCTAATGCTTGATCGAAGCCAAAAATCTCCATAAATTTTATAGTATGATATAATGCGACATAAACGCGCTGAAGTGATAAACAGTAGGTTAACGCCGCGTATTCAAAATAGGAGAGCGATCGCCGAAATCCTCAGAATGCTGAGGGATATATTTTATAGCCTTCATTGTATAAGTATAACGCACACAGTTAATGGCTGGGGGCATCCCATACATAAGCATTTGCGAAAGTTATTGTAATTCAATTTGTATAAACATAAACTAGCGATACAAATACAATCGCCCGTTTTACCAGTACCTGTTATTTACAGTTCCTCCCCTCTGGAACTAGAACTTATTTTGTATTTTAGTAGAAATTGTGGTTTGAATCCGCCGATTTGATATGTTTCTTACGTAGTAAAGCCACGCTGCAGTTATATTATGGCTCCAGCCTTGCATAATGGGTCGGCTTGACCGGGGAACAACACGCTCTCACAGAATATATAACTATATAATATAAATAGGTATTTTACGCTGGTATTCTGTGAGAGCGTATTGTTCTCACAGAATATCAGCGTAAAATACCAAAAATGAAACATTAAGCAATGCTACTGTGTTTTACCACTTTTTATTAAAATCTATTATTTTCTTAATATCCTCAATAGAAGACAATGAATTTTCGCCTATCCCAATTCACAAGATGGAAAAATAAGACAAAATATGCAATTATCTGTACCAGTGGAGATGGCCTGGGGATAGATGATATGGGCAGACAAACATATTTATTTTTCTGTTTAAAATTAAGGAAACAAGTATTATCATTCGGTAGCAAGGTCAATCGCACGTTTGTCAAACAAATAACTCAACATCCACAAATTAAATGTAAATTATATAATACCTTCACAACATTGAGATTAAACTAAGCAAAGTGTGTTCTCTATCTGCAAATCAATTGCTCTAAGTACCATAATATTTGTCGAATAAAATAGCACACCGAACTTTGACCATTTATATTATACTTGAAGATAATTATCGTTGTGTTCTTAATAAATAAGCATAGTAAACTAGAGTTGTATCTAATGAAAATACCCTGTTAAAGGTTTCAAATTTTTTGTTATTTGCTTTAAAATATGGGAAATAAAAAGACGTAGAAATCATTATCAAAAGGATTTCTAGTAATATGTTTTTAACGGCTTGTTTGTACTTTATTATAACGGCTTGTTCATCACATGTGATTTATCACTTAAAGAAAATCTTTGGAAAACACTCAAACATCAAGCATCCGCAAAGGAGTAGAGTCTAAAAAGATATGCGTTGCAAGTTTATATTTTATTTTATTAGGTACCTATATTTAACAGATAGCAAAAAATAATAAATATTTAAAAGTGTACCAGTACAAACACCCACACGACTTACAATAATCAAAAAAATAAAAAATAAACGAAACGAAAGTTATTGAAATTACTCTCAAAAACTTATATGTTTTCACAAAATAGTCTTGGTGATTACAGACATAGTTATATGGTTTCATTTCATGTTATATGGTAAGTCAACTGGCGGAAAACATCCAAAAAATGTAGAACCCTTTACTTAACCACAAAATTGTTTTTTTTTTATAAATTTATTAATTGTAGTTATTAATAAACCATTTTGTGGGGGGTGCGCAGAAATTGCAAGATTTAATTCCCTACCACCGATCAACAAGCTGTGGGAAAAATTGTGTACAGCATAGGATTGGAATGATTTGCCAGCTTTAGTATTTTCGTCCAAATAAAATGTAAAAAATAAGCCAGTGCGGTTTTTCTATCACCCAGGACTGCATCACCGTTAACCATCAGATGACATCATAGTTACTACCTTATCTATATATATAAATAAAATTGAATGGTATTTGAATGGTCTGTAATATCGAAATAACTGCCATTTTGGAGCTTTGGTGGTTATTTGCATGTTATTAAGACATGAATAACCATTTTTAAAATTTTTGTAAAAAATTGATAAAATAAATAGTTTTGATGATTATCTTAAATCTAAATGACGTCACATTAATAGACCCAAGCGAAGCCGAGGCGGGTCGCTAGTAACTTATAAAAAAGATATTGCCTTAATGATCCACGAGTACATACGTTATAGATGCGTGGCTCATGCCATTTAAAATCTCATTTCAGTTTTGTGTTATGTTCTTGACCTAACTAACGTACGGTAATGGTTCCTTCATTTTTATTTGTTTATATAATATTTACTTAACATTGTTTAACCTTGTGGCGATGTAAGAACATCCACTACCCCATATCGTCCCGTGGGTGTCGTTAGAGGCTACAGAAGGAAGCAAACAAAAGGCGACACAAGGAAATGAAACAGGAGGGCAGCAGATTCTTCTTGATAACTATTCAAAATTATAGGATACCTATGTTCGGCGGTGAAATTTTATAGACTGTAATGTAAACATTAATTACATTTTGTTTTCTGTTTAGAAATGATTAATTTTATAAATATTTTTAAGGTGTGTTGTTTTAAAGTTACCTGAAGACATACCGAAGTCTTCTACAACAAAATCATGGTCAACATATAAAAAGAAGTCTTCCTCATTCTAATTCGTTTATTTTGCATTCATTAGGTAACGCTGGCGTAATATTTTATCCCACGGCAACCGGTCTTAAGGGCCTTTATTATCGAATAGTCGACAGCCTTCGAAGGTTTTTGTCTGTTTCTAAACGCTTCCGCTTATTTTGTATAATATTTTTGCAAAAATTTAAACTTCCGCGTGTATATATACGGTATAAGATGTTAGGTTATATAATGAGGAAATCGGACATATTGATAAGAGTAAGTTTTTAATTATTTTATTTATTCATTCCTTATTGCAACCATATCAAATAAAATATTAAAAATGACGTATGCCTTTTGGTGTTAAAAAAGAGTAGGAAATAATTGAGGTTAGTTATTAAAGATATTTAACATAAAAATATTACGTTTCTTTTAATAAATCGCTGAGTTCCTGAACTAATAAAAATTGTTTTATGAGCCAGGGATCATACGTATATATAACCTTTTGCGTTTAATAAATTTCTAGCAAAACCTCGTCATCAACTATAGGTACTAAAGTTTTTACATCTTTACTCTCACTTTACTTTTTAAATCTTGAACATAATTTTAACAATTTTCTACGAAGCGTGCAATTTAATCGGATTTCGGAAATATTTCAGGCACCCATTATCCGGCGGCCGGCTATTCTGGTGAAACGGTTATAATTTTTTACCGGAGCATCCTCGTTTTTCACCCGGGCGCGCAGCGCTGAAGGAAAATTGAATTTTTTGCTACGCCTCAGCGAACTAATTCGACTAATGCATTTAGTGCGATGCATGCACTGCACCATAGGTTTTAGCAATTTGCCGTACGAGGACCGCCGAAGTCCTAATTTGTGGAGCACTTACGCCATTTTATCTTCTCGTCATCTGGCGATTTTTTATTATATAGTAGAATTTAAGCTTTATCGCGCGGATGATTAATTTGATTTGTATTAAAAACATTAACTACTGACTTGTGTTATAACATTTTTATATAATAACCAGCGATCCGCCCCGGCTTCGCACGGGAGATTTCTGGATCTCGACAACAGCGCTACCTGCCGGGTCCAATTGCGAATCGTTTAGATCAATCGTTTAGACCACACACTCAAACACACACAAAAAATTTCATTGATATCGGTCCAGCTATTTTCGAGTTTTCCTCCTCTCGAGTTCGAGAGCACGGTCCTTCCCTGGTCAAGCCGACCCATTCCTCCTACCACCGTAATATAGCCGCAGCGTGGCTCTGCCATGTATAATAACCACCACCATTATGCCTTTATGTCTCTATGTCACATACAACGTATAATGACTTATTTATTTATTTATCAAACTAAATGTTAAATTTAAGTATGGAGATTTTCTTTCTTGAATTTAATATATCTTCTTATTATTAATTTATTTGTAACAATTAATTTTATAATACATTCATTTTAATATCATTGCTCCACAAACCCTCTCAGTAATTAAAGGCTCATTGGGACGTACCTATGTAGGCTGTTACTTAGCTTAATTTTACCAAATTTTACTTCACAACTTCACATTAAACTAAGGTTGCTAATTATGCTTTATACTAACGTATCCTATTTTAGTTACAGCCTATATACATCCCACTGCTAGGCACAGGCCTCCTCTCATTTCTGAGAGGGTTTTTAGGGCAAGAAAATGTCCGCCGTGCTCACGATGTTTTCCTTCACCGCCGAGCACGTGGTTAATCAGCACTTATAATTGCAATTAACAATTTCACTGGCGCCGGCGGGGATCAAACACGGGTTGCTCGCGTACTGAGAAATTTACAGCGAGCGCTTAGCCCCTGAGCTGCCACGGCTCACTTACTACGGCTACGTTATTTTACCTTACTTTAATTTATACTTCTGAATAAAAAAGTATCGAAAATACTTTATTTCTGACCTATTACGCATGGAACAGAACAGAATATTCCTGGTTTAAGGACATAATTAACGAACTAATTATTAATCAAGTGCTTAAGCTGCAAGAGTTTTCTGCAATCTGTTGTTATCGAGTTTTAGCGAATTTTTCGGCGGAGTTTTGTTATAGAGATAATAGCAGGAGTTTGATCACCGACGGATTGCTGCTCTTGTATTAAAGTTTCAATAATACGAGTATGCAGATATATGTGAAGTATTAGTAGAAATGATATACCTAATTATGATTCATAACAAGTGCTTCGATGGTAATATAAAATTCAAGCTTTATCCGCTTATGCACCTTGAGATACTATCGTCGTCAACTGTCCGGGTTAAGCTATCGTCAAGATCTTCCTAAAGCTTAACAATATGACGCATCAGCAATTTTTTGAACAAAATACAAGTAGGCAAGGCTGTATGGTCTCAAACTGCGAGAGACATTTGTTTGTGAATGTGTCGAGGTTTGGGTTCGTTTATTTGGTGGTTTTAATTAAAAAGTTTTGTTCTTGTGCAATTGTTACATTGTCGTTTTAAACGGAGAGCTCTCGATGATGAACGCAAAAAGGTGAGGGGAGAGAAACGGCTTCACAATAAATTTGAGCTACTCATTATATAGATAAAAAATATTACATAATATCAAAAGATTATGTATTAAAATATTTAAATAACCAATTTTTTTTCAACATAGGTACTTTATTTTATACTCTTCAAAGATAGTATACGTTATCTTCCCAGAAAAAGTTAGTAAGCCTAATAAAGCGTTGATAATTAAAAAAAACTATTGGTAACATTATATTATTACCTCCTTGCTATTACGAGTCAGCTTGTGATATTTTCCTCGAGTTATAATTAAGTGGTGAGCGCCACAATATACCCAGACCTTATCAGTCTCTAGTCTCGTCTGGCTTCCTGATATGCTTAATGTCATGTCGTATATTTATAATAAATGTCAACTATAGTACAGAACTAATACTGAGAATGTTGGTAAACTGTATTTTAATAAAATTCGTAAATTTAAATTGGTTTTACATGATTTACGATTGTATAAATAATCCATCCATCCATTACAATATATAAAAGTGCCACTGCTGAACATAGGCCTCCTACATAGATTATCTCATAGGGGGATTTCGTCATAGTTGCCACACTTTGCAGGCAGGTTGACAACCGCAGTTTCTTTTTATTATTTTTAAGTTGTAATCAGGAAGTATAATATTTATTTAATATAATATAATAATAATAATATTTTATTTCATATTATATTATATACTGAATGTGAGGTGGCGGCGTGAGAGAATCGATCACTACGTTTTGTCCCGTATATATTCTATCTATTCCGTATAAAAAACATGCGTGAGTGTCGTAGAACACTCGGTTGGAACGAAGTTCCTTTCGTAATATATTATTATTGATAAACGTATTATATTATTGATTAACAAATACAAATAAATTAATTACTAGCGTCTATTAAATTGAAGTATCATTTAAAATAATAGTTCTTTCATGGCAATATAAGAAAAAGTTCTACGTGATAGAGCCATGCTGCAGCTATATTTATAATATAGTTGTAGCACGAATGGGTCGTATGGTGAGTGTAGAGGACCGGATACCTTTTTTACTGGAAAAGAGGCATTCCATCTTAGTCCTCAAGGCTGACAACGCATCTGCATTTTGATTCACAAATGAGGATAGATGTAGATGTCTTTGGGCCACAGCAACCACTTACCATCAGGTGGACTGTATGCTCGTTTGTCACCCTATTTCTATAAAAAAAAGTGCGAGGGAGATGGATATTATTCCATCTCGCGCGCACTATAGAAAGGGTCGTGACGGAAAAATCTTACACTTTTTCTCGATGGATGGGGGCTATCCGCCAAATTCGTACCGTGTGATAAGGAACTTCGTTCCAAAAACCCATCTCTCTGAACTGAGGGAAGTCACAAGTAGAAGACATTCACCATGACTTAGAACCAGGTGGACCAGGATACACATGAACTAGTCAAAAAATTGCGTGGTTTCATGTGGCTTTGCGATCGATTATAATATAGCTTTAATCAATGTTAACAATAGGTTTAGCAATATCGTACTATCTTTTATATCTTATAGCACTCATACGACCACCTGTTGAATCGCACGCCTTTGGCTTACTTTATTTTTCACTCGACTGCCCCAGAAGGAGGATAATGTTTTTCGACATATGTATGTATGTGTATGTCTGTTTATTTGGTCTATTGCTCTGTAACCTAAACGGCTTAATGGATTTCAACATATGGGATGTTACTAGATTCGTCTTAGTTGTGTAAGTAAGATAGGATATAAAACTTAGTATTTAAGTAATATTTTCACGCAGTCGGTTTTTTTGCTTATTGTTACACTGCAGCATTTTTTAGAAAATTGAAAAATAAGGTTCAAAACTACAACTTTAATTAATTCATAAAATTACAATCATTCAAAAAATTCGAATTAAAGTGTAAAATAAACAATATTATATCCTCTTTGTCTTTATATACTATATAAATATTAGCACATAATAATTTTATCTAAACTAAATTATGTAAATTAATATACCATTTTTATACTACACAATGAAATATGTAGTATAAAAAATGAAATACTATATCTATAATGAAAATGACAAATGTTTACATAAATTATCTCAAAATCTCTAATAATTATTAATTATTTTGTAGAAATGATCAAAGTAATTCTTATTAAGTAATAATATATGAAAGAAAAAAAGGAAGAAGAAAAAGAAAACGAAGGCGTGCAGAAAAATTTAAATATAATATGTGCTACAAATACATTAAATAAAATAAAATAAAACATTCATTGTTTGCGTTCATGTTGCCAATGCGAAACATATAACTGTCACTTGCAGTTTGTTGACGTTCATACTGCCAATGTCAAACACTTATTAGTCTGTGGTCAAACTGTCGCATAGAGTAGAGATTGTCGCCAAAAAGTTTAAAATGTTGCCAACAAATAATTACTGACAGATTGACTGAATGAAAAATGAATTTTGTGTGGTTTCAAATGTTATTATTTTAATAGTCTGTGGAGTATATTTCAAGGCCAAAAGCGTTTTTTATATTTTGTATGTTAAATTGTGTTTAATAAATTAATGTGCGGTTGAGAGTGAAATACAGCTTGCAAATACAAATCTAAAAAATTAATGAATTACGGTCGAATATCGACCACTAGTTTTAAATTAATTGTTTAATCTAATTGACTTAATAACATTATTTCATAATTTTGATTATTCATTCTGTATCATCGGTTAGGTATCTATAGAATATAACGAATATCGAAAAGAGTGGTTAAGTCGTAAGACACGTAATATAAATAAATTAACACATATGTATAGCACTTAACTTACAATAAACATTATAAATTTTAATTTTAATACTTATATTTTTATAATATATTTTATGATACCAGCGTTTTCTCTGTTTTATAGCAGTGAAGTTGACAAATAAGTACCATTAGGTATGTCTCATAAACACCAGTATTCATTTATGAAGAATCAATATACACGAATGGTGTACTCAAACAGAAATTTGGTTTATGATTTTTCATACTGGTCATATAAAATAGCAGCAATTTTATGCTACTTTGTAAGTTTTTATTCCTCATATGCTACAAATGCGAATAAGGTAAAGCATCCGCAACTTTGGCTAAAGTTGAGGCAGTATTACGTAGTCTAATGCAATTCTTTACGATTACATGGATTATTTGTCACTTTAATTAAAATTTTTAAACTAAAATAGAATAAGAAAGTAAAACATCTAAGTACGACAAAAAGTTTGGGGTTAGGTATCGTTGGGGTAGATATAAAGACCTGGTTCTTTCATTTTGAAAAATTCAAGATATATAATTTTTATGAATAGTTTTTGATATAATCTTCTTGTGAACACAGCTATGTGAATTCAGAATGTACCTATGTTAGACACCAAACACGATTATGTATATGTCGCAGTCAACTAGCTTGATTAGTCTTTCAGTTAACAGCCTATCGTAATATAGCCGTCTCGTTGAATGAAATTAATAAGGTGACCTTGTCATGTAAAGTCGCCGGTTTGTGCTTAATTACTCGTATATATTACATAGCATATATATATATATATATATATATATATATATATATATATATATATTGTTATTTATTTTAGTATTATAAATCTATAGTAAACTAAATTTGATATGAAGTTGGACAGTCTCACCAGCATAAAATTTTTATAAGGGCGTTTTAGTCGTATTAATTTTATTTTATTGCCACATTATTTTATTTAACAGTTATTTATTTATTTTATAAATATGTAGTAAGTTGAATTTGATAGGACGCCTAACACGCATATCATATTTAGAAGAGCGTTTTAGGCATATTAATTGAACAAAAAAAATGCGATTTATATAATTAACTCATCGAAATCTATATACTTTCGGAATGTACACGTTAAGGCCTCTCAATTGATACAAACAGGATTTTATAACCCTTTTTTGTAGCACAAAAGCCGCCATATTGAATTTATATGACGTCTTATGGCATATAACCCGCGAAAGAAAACGACACTTTCAACGATATCTCATTTGTCAAAATACGAAAAGTAGCTGAGGGTATCTGTGGGAATAGATGAATAAATATATAAAGATACATACATACATACATAGCTTGCAAAAATCATAAAACTCATTTTGGCTTCGCTAAAGTCGGGCAAATAGTGCATACATACGAGTATTTATTAATCCTATTGAGTAAATTGTGTTCGAAAACGAAAAAAAAATACCTTACCAAAACAGCTGTGACGGATATGTGGTAAAAGACCTTAGTATAATTACCTGCAAGAAAAAGAATATAAGATTAGTTATATTTATCAAAATATGTACTAAGAAATTTTATTTATTTAAGTAGTAAGGAAATGGCCGACGTTTATTTCATTATTTAATGAAAACAATCCTAAAATAAACTAATTACTGAAATCAAAAAAAAAAATTATAGACTGCCTCATAGGGAGGATATTTGCCATAGTTGCCACGCATTTTTTTTATTTTTAGTAAGAAGACGCTGCTGCCTATCTCCTGATTTGTTTCCCTTTGTCGCCTCTTGCGACATCCACGGGATGATATGGGGTAGTGGATATTCTTTCACCGCCAGTACACGGTCCACTATAGCGAATGAAACTGCACGGTCCACTATAACGAATGAAACTACACGGTCCACTATAGCGAATCTCACCATAGCGAATCTCACTATAGCGAATCTCACTATAGCGAATTATTATTCAAGTAGATATGAAAGTCCTCCAGTCTTATTACAAAAGGAGGTTTATTGGTAGTCTCGGGTTTAAAAAAGAGACTTTGTCGCAAAATAAGCTTCTTATCCGTGGCACCACATTCTTCGCGAAATCGACTTATGTCTCTGTTAAATTCCACACTTTAAAAAAAATAAACACATTTGTTGTCTTAATAAATTCATATTTGTGGCTTAAGCATGACAACACAACCGCAACACGGGCTTATGATTAATTTACAAAAAAAAATGATATAAAAACAACATAATTAAACTCATGAGTATATTTTAAGCCTATTTTTTTATAATACATAATGTAAAACTACGAAATGAAAACCGGCCTTAGTATGCACTTACTGCAAATAGTGTTACACTTTTCTGCTTTACATTTTAGTTCGCATATTTTCCAAGGAATTTCTTCATTGAAACTGACTCTAGTTTAAGCCTGAGGCTAATTATAATCTACTTTTGTAATAAGGTGGTAATCGTTTTATAATTAATTTCATATGCATTTGATGCTAATGAATAAAACTTTTAGACAGCAGAGAAATAGAGCTCAATAAAATATAAAAATCAATAAAATAAACTTTTGTTGATAAAAATCAGTAAATTGTTTATCAACAAAAGTTACACAGTTAAAATAGTTCACTATGTTAAAGAAATTTTAAATATATTTTTATATATAGCTAGAAGGTTACAATATTAAAAAAACTATAATAAAGAAAAACTTAAACGTAAATAAATCACATTGAATGAAAATTGTCTTTATAAATAGAGAACTAAACCTTTAAATGTTCCAAATTGAAGTATGGTGATGTCAAGTACTAACCGAAGATTTCCTGCAGTCAAGTTTTGTCAAATTAATTGCAGTTGCGGCTGGAGTTGCGCCAAGCGAAGGACGCAGACGTTTTTGCAAGTTTTGCAAGAAGCTTGAAAACACATTTGTCGAAGACTATGAAAGAATGAAGGGACGGATTTTTCATAATATTAGTTTGAAATTTATAATCTAGCTATATTTTATAGAACACTGTTGGAAAGCAGCCGTTGCCGCGAAAATGTTTGGAAACATGAGAAACGTATTATTTAAAACGCGATGACGTTTTCTTTTTGGAAACGTGATGACGTTTTTTTTTTAATATATTCAGTTTCCTTTTCTAGTTTATCGGCCATTTAAAGTGATAATTTATTAATAATTGATACATTTGGCATTGAAAATTAAATAAGTAGACGAAAAAACATAGGTATCTGTGTTGTGCCATGTCAGGTACAAAGGGCAGAAAGTAAAATGTTCTTAAATTAATGATTTCTTATACCTATATTTACGTGTATACAATTTTTTTGAGGATTTCGGTAATGATCATGGATGGTAAAAGACATTCGAAACGTTGGAATAAAAATAAGTTAAAATAAAATGCGATAAATCCGTATAACTAATTTTATTAAATAAATAACTTATTTAAAATAAATAATAAAATCCTATTTTATAATTAACATAAAAGCCTAATTTTATAATGAACAATACATTGTGTTACATATTGTACGTTACGTTTGTACGGTTTGCATTGGTTTCTTGGAAAGTTTTCTTCTTTCTTTTCCAACATCTGTAGGAAAATTCCTTTTAAAATATTTTTGGTGTATTATTTTCATTTGGGCTTTTATCGTATAAGCACTGCGTGTTTACCATTACCTATTGGCCAGTTCTAATAATTATTGTTATATTTTTAAATAACAAATGTTCCAAGTGTTTGTTCTCATGCAATATACACCTCGGACCTAAGTATCTCCACCACATTCACAAAGCACTTATATAGTCACTATTCAAAAGAGGATATTTTAATGAAATAGTCTGATATTATAGTTATCGTTAATTTAGGTACGTGATTTTTTTTTATAGGATAAGGGTGACAAACGAGCACACAGTCCACCTGATGGTGGTAAGTGGTTGCTGTGGCCCATAGACATCTACATCTATCTTCCATTACGAATCAAAATGCAGTTGCGTTGTCACCCGTGAGGACTAAGATGGAATGCCTCGTTTCAAGTAAAAAGGGTCTCCGGTTCTCTACACTCACCATACGAAACTCGCGTTAAGCTGCTATTTTACCCTGGTATTTTGTGAGAACGTGGTCCTTCCCCGGTCGAGCTGACCCATTCGTGCTACACGTATATTTTTTACACCACGTATAGTTTACACGATATCTCTCAAAAAAGAAAAATTTAATATAACGTGCTCGCTTTTTATTATTACGGTAATTAAGTTAGTGTAGTTAAGTTTAGTAGTGTAGAATTTTTACGTGGTAAAGTCAAGCGACAGCTATATTGTGGTTGTAGCACGAATGGGTCGACCAGGGAAGGACCACGTTCTCGCAGAACACTAGCGTAAAATGCTGTGTTTCGTATGGTGAGTGTAGAGAAACGGAGACCCTTTTTACTGGAAATGAGGCATTCCATCTTAGTCCTCACGGGTGAGAACACATCTGCATTTTGATTCTTCACCAGGTTAGATGTAGATTTCTATGGGCTCAGGTGGACTGTGTGGTCGTTTGTCACCCTTATTCTATATAAAAAAGAATCCGATAGGATTGTTCTTCTGAACTGAAAAGTCCAGTCAGTAGAATTAAAAAAGATCTTTACTTGGCATAAGTTGGGGTTAAATTATTAAGATAATTTTTTGAATATTTCCTGATTTAATGTTTTTTAAATAGTTTTTTTTGTATGTAGTAATTGCTAAATAAAAATCATGTTTGCTCTATAAGTTTATATATTTTTAATAATAGGAGAATCCACAGGAGTTATGTCGCTATATAAAATATAGGTAGCTACGTAAAATCTCAGTGGGGGTAACCGTAAATTTAAACTAGCTCCTTATTTATTTGCAGCATATGCTGTAAAAATATAAGACGTGTCACTAATACCTATACAGCTTATATTCTAATATACTCAAGTTATCCTGATGGAAACAAGTTTTTTTCTCAAACAAAACACAAGTCTTATTCTACCTTGGGGCGGGATAAGCGCCAACCGAGATATAAAAATATATGTTACTATTTGACTCGGCAGACGTTGTTCTGTTTTTCTCCGCGGATTCACCCCGGACTTTAAAACAGTGAAAATACAAAAAAAATTGTATCACAGCACCATCAATCTCCATCCATCGACCATCATTATCGGGTCTCAATCACGGAACCACTAACGTTCCAACGATTATATTTTATAAAGACATAAACGTAAGTCTTATAGAGAACAAGTTACAGAGACAACAAGATCAGATGTTTGATAAAACAATTATGATTTTTTAATGTATTATATAAATGTATTGCAATTTATAATGTTTAAATGTAGTAAATAAAAAAATATAAATATTATATTAAACATATTTAGTTTAATAAGGAGAGAGGTGCAGTCAAAAATCTAACTAAGAATTCAATTGCTCGGTAAATGGATCTAGGGAAATAATATATTAGAATAGGTAAAGATATCCTTCTCTGCCTGTTCCGAAAAAGCAATAGACTTGCCCTTTATTATTCATGGACTGTCACTTTGTTTAGTATTAAAGTAATAATTTGTAATTAAAAAGGTGACGTAAGTCCTTCTCAAAAATTAAAAGTTTTTAAGCATTTTTAAAAGTTCAATTTAGTAATTATTTGATATACTGAACTCAGATAAAAATTTAATGTATTTTACTACATGCACTATAACTTCTTCCGTGTTTAAAGTTGTTATAGGGCAAGGTTTTATTTCTTGTAATACATTTTAATATAAGCAAAGGAGCACAAAGTACAAAGTACGAATAAATTCTTAAAATTACATGCGGTATTAATGTTAATCCATAACTCATTACTGGCAACACGATGTCAGAGTAAGGTCGACCGTGATGACTTATGGATCTGAGACGTGGTGATTCACTACTGTCCGTAAGAGGAAGCTGAAGGAGCTATGGAGAGGCCTATTATGCTTGGGGTTTTTCTGCGTGATAAACTTAGAAATGAGGATATCCGCAGTAGAACCAGAATAACCGATATAGCCCAACGGATTAGTAAACTGAAGTGGCAATAGACCGGCCATATAGCTCGAAGAACCGACAACCGATGGGGAAGAAAGGTTCTCGAGTGGCAGCATCGTATCCTCGTGGCCCACACGATGAAGTGACGACCTGGTAAGACATGCAGCAAGTCGATGGATGCAGGTGGCTCAGAAACGTGCTTTGTGGCATTCCTTGGGGGAGGCCTGTGTTCCGACTTGTGAAGGGTTGTAATGATTAATGTTATTAACGGTTTATAAAAAAAAATATTCTAAAAAATCAAAGAAAAATTGAAACGCTTAGAGCCGATACGTACGTATATATTATGTAATACATTTATTTGTTTTCCGTAGATAACAACAGCAATTAATTCAACCATTATATGTGTCCATGTCTATAGATTTCCGTATCTTGATTTACTGTCTTTTGTTGCTGAACCAAATACTCAAGTAATTCACAGAACACAAGAAAACAGAAGTTTTCTTTCCTTGTCCTGTGCAAGCAATTAGTACTTATGTCAATAAAAAATTATACATGTATATTTTGGATGATATATTTCATTTATTCATTCATTACAGCTTATTAAAAGTCCAGTGAACATAGGCCTACCCCATAAATTGCCCCATAGGACTACGCCATAGTTGCCACGCTAGATAGACGGGTTGGCAACCGTGGTTTTCCAGTTGTTATCAGAAAGATATTGCTGCCCATCTTCTGTTTTAGTTTCCTTCGCCTCTTACGACGCCTATGGGACGATATGGGTATTTCTTTTATGCTGCCACTACACGGCAATTTTAAGAAAATCAGTCTTATATGTACAAGTGGATTTATGATGGGGAAAGTGGGTTACGGGGCATTTAGGAACAACCAATGTCGCTACAGAAAAACATTCTTAGGAGACTGTCCTTAAGTTTGGAAATATTTTGACACGCATTCACAAATTTTAGACATATGTACAATCAACAAGAAAATGGCCAATTTACACAAAAACTTTTTGATGCCAGTGGATCCTGTTTCTTATAAGTATCAAAGATAGATTCTTAAAGTATAATAGATAATAATCAGATGGTCCGATAGGCCATCCACCATATAGAAATCTCTAAAACTTTTCCCATAATTTGTTTTAGTAAAATGAGACACCAACTTTTTTATTACAAAATTTTTGATTCCGGCTAGACTGGCGCAAAAAAAAAAAAACAATAAAACTTTAAAATTTTAATTTGGAACAAATACAACATGTCATTTTTTTATTTGCTTTGAAATTAAAAATAAACTACTATATTAGTAATACTAGTTTGTTACTTATGACTATGTCATAAGTAACAAACTAGTATTATGGGGGGAGGGGGGATTATTATGAAATAATAACCCCCCCTCCCGTCAGCTTTTTTGGATTGGTATATGATCAACCAACCAGAAAGGTTACTAGTTATTACAAATCATACGAGGTAAAATAGCAGCTTAACACCTTAATACTGCTGTGTTTCCTATGGTGAGTGTAGAGAACCGGACACCCTTTTTACTGGAAACGAGGCATTCCTTCTTAGTCCTTACGGGTGAGAACGCATCTGCATTTGGATCCTTTATTGATAATAGATGTAGATGTCTATGGGTCACAGCAACCACTTACCATAAGATGGACTGTATGCTCGTTTGTCACCCTATTCTATAAAAAAAAAAATCTTTTAAAAAATCTTGAAGATGGTTGCTTGTTAAAAAACTTTAGTACGACAGTCAAGAATGTTAGATGGAGAAAATGTGGTAATTTCAGTTTTATCTTTTGTCGAAGTTTATCCTGATATATTATTCCAAAATCTGTGAAAGCAAGTAAAAATATTTCTATAAGTTAAGGACAGGCACCTAAAACGTTTTCCTATAGCCACAACGGTTAAGCATGTTTACTGCCCCGTACATAAATGCACCCTACATACAAGAGTAATAAAAATCTTTATTGAAGTGAAATAGGCGCAGACTTTTAAATGACTCATTATTATAAATTTCAGATAGTTATTATTAAGTTTAGTTATTTATTAAGTTCAACTTTATAAAGATTAATGTGCTTAGAATAATTTCTTTTAATTCAAAATGTCGTTCTATAATTGTACGATAAAATTCACTTCAAGTAATCTATCGGCTGAACAAACAAATCACGGTGCGTAATATTATGTAGATGGGATTCAATGCGGAAGTCATAAGCGACATGTGACCTTAGCTCCCACTGGTGTGACTAAAGTCTTATTTCCCTAGTGGCATGATGCCTGATGCCCAATAATCAAATTGACCATTCCTATTCCAATAAAATGTCACGCAAGCAACTAGTAATGAAATAGATCCATTTAAAATTTTATTGATGCGGGAATTTATCAAAAATGAAGATGGTCACGTGGCTAAATATCAAAAAAAGTTTCCAAAATGTCATTAATATTTTCTTTTTTAATATATGCTTTATTGACGATTATATAAATGTTTCAGTCTGATTTTAAGTAGAAAGACTGAGTTCTAATCCAAAAATTAAGCTTAAGATATGTTGAGTTTTTGTTGATTCTATTTTTTGTTTAATATTAAAAGAAAATTCCCCATACCCTTGCTCAACTTATCTCACCTATGGGGTACGTTGAGCACCTTTGACTTTCTTCACTTAAACGGCTGTAGCTCTTAAATGCGATTTGTTAGAAATAAATTACTATGGACTCTTTTGAAAAGGGATAAATTGTTTACCCATCAGTATGCATAACAAGCCATGAAGACTTATCGTTGAGGAGCTATGACCGCTGAAGTGAAAAATTGCTCAACTAGAACCGTCCTACCCTACCAATCTTTTAAAAGCAGCCTTATTTGGTGTTTTTCTAACGTTTTTGGGCAAGGAGTTCCAGAGAAGTGCAGCCTGAATAGTGAAGGATTTTCCAACGAAATTTGTGAAATGTCATCATCATCATTACAGCCCTTCACAAGTCCACTGCTGAACATAGGCCTCCCCCAAGGAATGCCACAAAGCACGGTCTTGAGCCACCTGCATCCATCGACTTCCTGCATGTCTTACCAGGTCGTCACTCCATCTAGGGGGGGGGGGGACGCCCTACACTTCGTCCGCCGGTACGAGGCCGCCACTCGAGAACCTTTTTTCCCCATCGGTTGTCGGTTCTTCGAGCTATATGGCCGGCCTATTGCCACTTCAGCTTACTAATCCGTTGGGCTATGTTGGTCAGTCTGGTTTTACTGCGGATATCCTCATTTCTAAGTTTATCACGCAGAGAAACTCCGAGCATAGCCCTCTCCATAGCTCGCTGAGCGACCTTGAGCTTCCTCATCCGGCCAGCAGTGAAGGACCACGTCTCAGTTCCATAGGTCATCAATGGCAACACGCACTGGTTGTACAGTCTCGTTTTCAAGTTTTGAGGTATACCTGACGAGAAGATGTGCCGTAATTTCCCGAACGCTGCCCAACCGAGTTGAATCCGTCGATTGACCTCTCGGTCGAAGTTGGACTTACCTAGTCGGACTATTTGTCCCAGGTAAACATACTCCCAACAACTACCGGCATAGGTGTGACATGGACATTAAACATAATCTTTGTTTTGTACATGTTCATCTTAAGACCTATCCGTTGGGAGACACTATTGAGGTCATTGAGCATAGTGCTTAGGTCCTCCAGCGATTCTGCCATAAGGACTATATCGTCGGCAAATCGAAGGTGAGTGATGCACTCGCCATTGATGTTAATACCGTATCCTTTCCAGTCCAGTAGCTTGAAAACGTCTTCCAATGCAGCGGTGAAGAGTTTCGGGGATATAACGTCACCCTGTCTTACACCTCTTTGCAGTTGGATAGGTTTCGTACTCTGATTCTGTATTCGGATAGCCATCGTAGCCCTACTGTACAAACACTTCAGCACTTTGATATACCGACAGTCAACTTGGCACCGCTGAAGGGACTGTAGCACCGCCCAAATTTCGACGGAATCAAAGGCTTACTCATAGTCCACATACGCAAGTCAAAGTGGCAGATTGTACTCTTCGGTCTTCTGCACAATTTGCCGAAGGGTGTGAATGTGGTCTATGGTACTAAAGCCTTTTCGGAAACCGGCTTGTTCGGGAGGCTAGATATCGTCGAGTCTGCGTGCAAGACGATTCGTAATGACTCTCGAAAACAGCACGTAGACGCGGCTCAGAAGGGAAATCGGTCTGTAGTTCTTCAAGAGAGCGTTATCGCCTTTCTTGAAGAACAAGACCACCGCACTTCAGCTCCACGCCTCCAGAGTAGTGCCACCATGGAGGACGGAATTAAAGAGCTTCTGAAGGACTTCAAGTACCGGTTTTCCACGCTGTAATTCCATCCTCACCTTGGGCCTTGCGGTTTTTAAGGTGCTGCAGAGCCATTCTAATCTCGCTCAGACTGGATATCTTTGGAATAGTGTCGGATAAGACTCGCTCTTGGATCGTTACTCACACTCGCTTGTGGCTCCAACGATGACGTGTACAGCTGCCCATAGAACCTCTCAATCTCACTCAAAATCTCAGGTGTCCCGGAAACGATGCTGCCACACTCGGTTTTCAGCTTTGCCAGTTGGCTCTTTCTGGCAGACAGATCTCTGGCAAAGACTTTGGAGCCTTAGTTCCGCTCGATCGCTTCTTTAATACAAGCTGTATTGAAGTTTCGTAAGTCCCGCCGCATGCATTTGTAGATCTGTCTGTTCAGTTGCCTGTATGCTGTCATTTTGTTGAAGACTGCAGCTTCATTTCCCGTCTAACAGCCATGAGATTAAGAGTGTGATCGGAGAGTTTTTGTGTTCTTCTGCGGCGGGTCTAGGTCTGAAGGGTATATACCCTGACGTCATTAAAAAGTATTCCTGTGGCTTTCTATAAGCCAGAATAATTACAGATATTTTATCCTCCTTCTTGGCTTTGACAACTCATCTGTAGCTTTCTTACTATCAGAAGGAACTACGCACGTTTGTCACTTCAATTTTATAAAAAAAAAAAAATAGAAAAGTCTCTGTGTTTATTAGATAGAAAAGATGCGATTTTGAGGTACTAAAATGCGAACGTGACTTTGCGCCACTTCCGAGTAAAATAATTTTTAAATATATATTCCTTTAAATATTTAATCCACCAAGCAGGTAGTTGGAAAGTTGATATTAAGTGGACAACTTTATATATACATACCTTATACATTTATAATGTATAAGGCTTTACTTATATCGATTAAGTAATAATTATCCCTCCTATCTTCTATTTACTTACTTACCAATTTTCGAACGACTTGATCGATTGAGGTCATATATGGTTTATAGCTATGCTAGGAACCGATCGGTGGGGTTGTAGTCAAGTTATTAACAAACTCAATATTTTAAGGACTAAAATAACTTATATTTACACTATGTTAGTTTAGTTGCAAAAAAGAAAATCTGGACCCTATAGATAGTGCTGTGGTCGAGTTATTAATAAATTTTATATTTATACTGTAAATAGGCTCGAGTAAATTCAGAGTGAAACTCATCATGCTATCTACTGGAAAGGCAGCCAACGTCTGGCGAGACAGCTAGTGTAATTATAAACAACAAAAACAAATGAATCCAGTACGCGAAAGTTTAACTTCTTAAAGAGTACCATATACCATATACACATCGTAGGACTACGTTCACACAGAATATCAACACAAATTAGCAGCATAATACCGCTTTATTTCGTATGGTGAATGATGAGAACCGGTTACCAATATAACTGGTAACGAGGCATTCCATCTTAGTCCTCATGAGTGGTGACATGAAGTCTGTGTTTAAGTAGATACAGTCTATCGAAGGGACGATCATTACGGCGACCTGCCACTTAGAGCCTTACCGAAGCTTAAAGCAGTTAACAAGTGTGCATTTATGTTAATGGCACAGAGTAACAGTAAAGCGAAAAAACTAATATTAAACTATTATTAAGGTTAGATAGGTTAGATACCTCGTCCATCCTTTGTATGGGTTTTAAAACGGCCGTCGTCGTTTAATTTTGTACATGTACTGCCGCAACGTGTATTGCGCAGGTGTATGAAAGACGGTATACTTGCCATTATCGTGTCTAATTAATTCGATAAACGTATATCAATAAATTGTTTCATGCCACTAGTACTGTGGTCGCCACACAAATGTTTCAATATGGACAAGTCCGGCATTATAAATAGCTGCTCACTTTAGAATTTAGCTTAGTGACTAAAGTTATATATTTTCTACAAAATATACTCACAATAATTAGAAAGTTTTTTTATTGATTTAGGAACATAGTACCTAGAACATACACCATTTTGGGTGGGGTCTAAATGGCTAATGAAGAATCAATAAATAAAGGCCTATAAAAGTATCGCTGGTAGAAATTTTAATTTGAGCGATTTCCTCGGAAACGAGTCATATAACAGTATAGATGAATTTAGTTTAGTTTACTTCAATCCAGAAGCCAAGTGAAAATATATTAATATTTGGGAAATAAAACTTTCTTAAAAATAAAAAATGAACTTGAAGAACCTTTGATTCTGTTCTACATAATTATGAATACAATTGAAATCAATCAATCAATAATTAGAATTAAAAACATACGTTTTTTTCTCTATCAAAAGTGAGACTTAATGCAAGTTTTTTCGCTAATATTTATTGGTTTATTCATTACAGATCATCAAAGTCTACAGGTGAACATAGGCCTCCACATAAATTGCCTCGTGAGGTGGTTATTTGCCATAATGGCCACGCTTTGACGAGTTGACAACCACGGTTTTTTATTTTCTATGAAGACGGTGCTGCTCATTTCTTGGTTTGTTTCTGTCTTGCGACACCTACGGGACGTTATGGGGTAGTAGATATCGCTAAAATAGGAATGTAAGTTAAGGGACAGTAGCCTAAAGGCAGGGTGCGGACCGCGAATTCAAAAGGTCGTAGATTCGAATCCACCATTTGACAACTGTTGTGAACCACTGCTAACTTTTTCTTACCAGGGGTAGTTAAAACGATTATTAGGAATGTTAATAGCATTACTAAAAAAATATCGCAGGTTTCTTACTTCTATTTGTTGCGTTTACGTTTATTAAATGATAGAAAATTTGCAGTAGTATTATAAAGACGATAAACAATGAGGCGATACTACAATTAATAAGAACCAAGTGTCCACCTTTATTAACAAAAAAAATATTAATAAAGTGCAGATGCAAAGATGCGAGACTAACGTTTCTGATAAAAAAAACTGTCTAGACTATCTAGTTCCATGCTAAGGAATAATTAAAATGAAACAATACGCATTACTTAAAATCATATTAACAAATAGAATATCTTTGTACTTGGAAATTATTCAACACTAGTAATCTATACAAATAAATAAAATTGAAGTGTCTGTTTGTAATGTCAAAATTACAGCGTTTTACTAAATGCATATGAAAGTATAAACGGTACTTATATCTATACAAATAAATAAAAGCGTTGCTAGCGATACGTTTTGCTAGCAACGCAAATTTCAACAGTTCGTTGCGGTGAAAATTTTAGAGCACCTAATTTTAAACTTGGCACCTAATTAGCACCTAAAAAGCCCTAATTTTGGGTTGGTAAATGCAAATTCCTGACTTTGCGTTGCTGGCGAAACACAGCTGAGAAAAAGTGTAAGATTTTTCCGTCACGACCCCCTTTCCTTGTTAATATCCATCTCCCTCGCACTTTTTCTTATCTTGCCATGAAAGAAATATTATTTTAAATGACTTAATTAGGTTCATTTATTTGTATTTGTTAATCAATAATATAATACGTTTATCAATAATAATATACTACGAAAGGAACTTGGTTCCAACCGAGTGTTCCATGGCACTCACGCATGTTTTTATTTCATGAGATGCATTTAGGAAATTTTTTGTTTTTAATACGTCTAGATTATATCCATTTCAGCTACCGACGTTGTTTCAAAGACGATTTTATTTAAAGAATTTGTTTTGACTAATGCAAAAACAGCATTTTATTTTCATTGTGCACTAGCTGGGGCTTAGAAGTAGACATTTGTAGAACTTTATTACTTACTATGATACCATGGATAAGGTAACAGAATGAGTGTCTATTCTTAGGTCTCTACTTAAATGGTTTTTTTATCGTATAATATTAATTCACGTTTTATTATTTAATTTCTTATTTATCGTTTTTCTTTATATATGTGAGTTATAATTTAAATTGACCAAACTTTTTTTACAACGCACTTTAAAAAATATAAACTTTTCATACTAGTAAGTTTAAGTACTTGTCGAATCACCGGTAGATAATAGAAATATTTTCACTCGTTAATCAGCAAGCTAAAAGTTTATTGACTCAATATATTTGTAACAAAGCCAGTATCGGACAAATGCAGCAAGTTAAAACGTAAAGACTTCACTGTCATTTAACACCAGGTGAAAATAAGTAAACCTTTAAAAGAGGTAATAAGACACACATAAAGGTTAATGCCGACCTATCGCAGATATAAATGACAAATGGAAATATTTCAAATAGTGAGGGCTGACGAAACGCATTAATGCAATACGAGAACTGTGTACATTGTGAGTAAATAGAACACTTGATGATTTAAAATAGAGTGTTACGTAACTCTAGTTTGGTGTTAGTGATTCGAGGTTGTTATCTAAAAACGGCGCGAAGCTTCCACGACGGCAGTGGCAAGGCCGCGGAGCACGTGGTCGAGGCGCCTGTTGCTAGTCGCGTCATTTCCCCCCTCCCCCTCTCTCTTCACCTCGTACTCCACAGGCAGCATAGCGTAGGGCGATGTTGCCGCTTTTACGATTTGTTACGTCGCCTAATGTCAAGTTGTGTCAAGTGTTTAAGGAATTTAAATTTTTCATGAATGAACTTATCACTACATTTTCCTCATACTAGGTGTTATATAAAATTAATAAATAAGGCATAATATGTTAATTTAAATATAATTTTATCAAAAATATAAAAACACTGCAGAAACCCTTAGTCATTGTTTTATGAATTCCACATACGAATGACGCCCAAATATTTAATAAAGTGCCACTGCCAACTATAGTGCTTTTAATTAGAATTCGGCCTTCATCGCATTCGAAAATATGACCAATATTTATTTATGTTGAGGTGGTATCTTTAAAAGAAATATATATTTGGACTATCATTTTAGAGATATATTTAACTTGGAGTATCAACAACAAACAACGGTTACTCCGTTACTTTCAACGAAATTATTTAATTCAATTATGCTCAAACATATTTGTAAAAAAAAAACACTTCGAAAATTTTAACGAACCGGGAAGAACAGCAAAGAACGGAGAAATAGTTCTTGGTGCGACTCTATAAAAGACCTCTATCATAGAGTAGCGCAAATCTTTTAGGAAAAAACTTAGTTTTTCCGTAGATATTCCCAAATGTGCTCAAATATGCTATTTTGTCTTGTCCTATATTCTATGCTTTGTTTGTTTTAATACTTATCCGTTTTTTAAACCCAAACTATATATAATTATCTCTTTTAGAAAGTGACAGCAAACCGGTACGGGAATATTTTGTGACGCAAACCCTATATATATTTGCTTGTAATTGTAAGAAAGGTTTGCGAATTTTTTTTAAGACCACAAAGTTCAGATTTCTAAAAGTACGTCTCACATAGTGTAATTACTGGAATAAATAACCTTAATGACGGAGAGCTTTGGTATACATTATTTACAAAAAAGACTAAAGAATAACGAGCCAAATAATAATTAAAAATTTGTCTTTTGACCTTTGTTTTGGCATACCTGAAACACACTTGTTTTAGTAAGCATACGAGTACATATACGCGTACATTATTGTACCGTTGAAATATTTTTTAGAATACTTTATCCCTTTACCTGTCCCATTAATCATATAATATGAACATTTCGATTGTTTAACTATTGTGTCTGTTGCGCGGACAGGGAAACTGTTAAAGTGTTGGTTATAATGCAAAAACCGAGAACAATTAAATGTGTAGGTACCATAATATGTTCTATTTGCGTTAACTAGTACCGTATAAGTATTATAAAACTAGTGTTATAATTACTCTACGTTACCCGGAGTGGGAGCAAGTCGGGTGTTTGTTTACAAACATTCTGTGACGTGACGTCTCTCATATGCCTTTTTGTTTGGACGCCATTTTCTACGCGCTATATCTTGGCATCGTATTAAAATATCATCAAGAGTTGCCAGACCTGCTTATATAATATTATAGTATATTACTGTCTACTAATTTCTCTTCTATAGTACAATAATAACTTTATATAAGAAATAATATAGCTACTAATTTTTTTTAAATAAAACATGTTTACACACCGGAAAATAGTATTTACGTACTTTATTTTATTTGAATTAGTATTAAAACAAATGGGATTTATATAAATGCAAAAACCTCTAAAAATATTATTTACCAATCGTCAAACGTACTCGTTTACAAACAGGTATTAGTTTTCTGGAAAAAAAGGCCAATAAAACAATTGTTTCCCCTTCCCGAAATTTTTAACCGCATACTATATCACCGTAATCACCCATTCGGGCTATGAAAAGTGTCACTTCTGGACATCATAAGTCTCCTCCATAGATTTCCTCATAGTTGCTTCGCTTGGGGGTTGGAAACCGCAGTTTTTATTACTTATAATTGTTAGTTTAGATGAAGCTGATCCATCTCCTGTTTCTGTCGTTTCTTAAGGCACTCACGAGATGAAAGGACGTAGTGGATCCGCCGTCAGACCATGTATGCGCGCGCGCGCGTGTGTGTGTGTGTGTGTGTGTGAAATTTATCTATTTTAGGTTTTTCACCCTAGCCCACTGCAGTACACACTTCTCCCACTAACTTTCCAGTTGGCTGGTAGAAAATGCCATAAATGGCATTAAGTCCGCCTTTTGTACCTTTAGTACAATTAAGTGTATAAATAAATAAATAAATAAATGTTTATGTAATTAATAGGTTTTTTTAAAATTCCAGTTACATGGTTCTATCATTTTTTCTTTTTCTGTATAATATACTATTTGAGAACTGTAATAAACTTTGTGATAACTAATTATAATCATGGAAAGGAAATTATCTTACAAAAAATAAGGCTACTGTTTAAAAAAGTCGAATTACACAATTAGAGTGCCTAAGGCTTTACTAGAAATAATAATACCTCTAGAACAGTAATTACAGATAATCACTTTCATACTTATATAAGATAATGAAATGAAATGAAATGAAGATTTATTTGCTTTGAAAAAGGGGTACATTTAGGTGGTTATTATAAATTGTAGTTCAGCTTTTTCAGCCATCTATAATAGCATGCAAATACATTTTTTATAATTCAGTTTACTATATTACAATACAAAATTCAATTAAAATATTTATCGGCATGTCATCGTTTACGTCGATGCGTCGCTTAATATACATAAGTATTATATTTTATACTGTGATATTATAAAGAGAAAAGATTTGTTTTTTGGTTTGTAATGGATAAACTCTAAAACTACTGAATCGATTTTAAAAATTCTTACACCTATAGAAATATACATTATTATAGTAAGTAAACTAGGCAATATTTTAAAAAAAAATAGGGATCCTTAAGAAAAATATTCTACCATCATATAAGTTCAATAATATTGATAACAAATAACAATACATACTTAAATGTCCGTGAGACAATATGTCCAACTGTTTAAGTATTATAGCTTTTATGTTCTAAAATGTAATTAATACACTGATAGAAACGAAAGATGATTACATTCGCATCATGGTATCCCTTATCCATATAAATAATTTTATAAGGAAAATGCCGCGGTGTAATACTTTACTTTCGGTTTCTAAAAACTATCATTGGTTCAGTATCTATCCTAATACTACACTTTGTACAATATTGAGCAATTTAAACCCACCCAGTATGTGCAATGGCACAAGAATTTTAACAAAAGAACTAAAAGACAATGTGATTATTGTAACCATTCTCACTGGGCCTGAAGCCAGACAGCTTGCATACATTCCACGTATTTCGATGATACCGACAGACCAGTGTTAAAGTATCGTTTACCCTCACGATAAATAAGTCCCAGGGACAAACTTTTCTCATAGACTTATGTCATTATACTCGTATGTTGGTTTGTCTCGAGTGGGATCTTCTGAAAATCAATATATTCGGCTACCAAATATCAACACCACTGCAAATATTGTACACAGAGAAGACTTGAGGCAATTAAAATTTTTATAATCTATACTAAGCACGTATCATATTTTTTTTATTATCGTGCATAGGCTCGCGTTTGACCTACTCGTATCTCACCTGATGGTAAGCGATGATGCGGTCGACGATGAAGCACGCTTGCCTAGAAGAAACCTATATATTCATTCTTGACTTAAAGTATTCCATTCCTTAGCTGTGCGTACAATGAAAGTGTAAAGTTTTGAGCCAAAACGTTTGACTCAAAACTTTATCATCATCATCATTACAGGCCTTCGCAAGTCCACTGCTGAATATAGGCCTCTCCCATAAATTGCCACAAAGTACGGTCCAAAGTCACCTACA
This sequence comes from Parnassius orleans, assembly GCA_029286625.1. Lineage (NCBI taxonomy): Eukaryota > Metazoa > Arthropoda > Insecta > Lepidoptera > Papilionidae > Parnassius > Parnassius orleans. The sequence continues at coordinate 1,700,128 of JAGSMP010000320.1, forward strand.
TCCATAGAATGCCATCATCGTGACTTCATGTAGTGGGTGGTTGCCCAACACTGTGATATCCAGTATGAGGCTGCCACTCCAGATCCTTTCTTCTTCATTGGTTGTCGGTTCTTCGAGCTGTCTTCAGTTTACTGATCTACTAGGCTATGTCACTTTATCTCGCAGAGAAATTTCGAGCATAGGCCTTTCTATCGTACGCTGAGTGACCGTTTACGGCCAGCAGTGGAAGGGACCACGTTTCAGTTCCGTAAGTCTTCACTGGCAACACACACTGGTTGTACACTACCAAATAAAAATATTTTAAGGCAAAAAAGGCCATACAACAGATTAAATAGTTCCAGACCTGAACGCAAGCATCCTCCCTGCTTAAGAGTTATGAAGCGGGAAAAGTCCGTTGTCCTATTTCAGTATTAAATAGCTAGTATATAATTCACAACATGTCCTTGATTTTTTATTTCTCAGTCAAGTAGGTTTTACGATGTTTTACTAGGCGTATTTACTAAGCGGTAGGACTCCTTTTCTGTCTAGGAGTCTATCTCGGTTGGCACTACCCTCTTACTCATGAATTTCGGTCTGAAGGTACAGAGAGCCAGTACAATTACAGGCTGTGAGGCATTCCAATTTAGTCCCTGCAGTTGAAAACGCAACTGTGCCTTGTTTATTTGAAATTGAATTCACTTCTTCTAATGGAACTTAAAAGTGTGTAAATGGACTTACAGGCTGGCTGGTCGATGGTGATTTTAAAATTATGCGAAATAAGAAAGAGAGTAGAACAAGTTAGATTACAATACACATTAAATTTAACAACTTTTTGGCACAATACGTGGCACGATGGGCAAAAATGTTATTGATATGGTTGGTGGCGGTGGCGGTGTTAGAATTTCCACCATTCCATAAGACCTATTATTTACAATTAATTGCCTAAAAGTTTTAAGATTTTATATTTACTGACATTTAAAACTAAATTGAAATTGTTTTGACGGCTAAATGTTATTACACAATTAATGATTATTTGAAAGACAATTTTAATGACTAGATTTTTTTTAAATTTTGTACGTCCAATTCGGACTGGACATAGTGATACTGATACTTATATGTAACTAGCTGGTGGCCGGCACGTTGCTGCCACAGAAGAAATAATAATTGTGGAAATATCGTTTTAATTTTGGAAGAGTTATATTGTTTAATTAGGAATTATAAAACATTCATTGAAATTGAATGATATATAACTTTCAAATAAATATTTCGGTACGATACGCGCGCCACCTACCGTAAGTTAATTGCACTATGCCTATAACCTTCGTGCAAGTGCAAGCAATAAGATATTGACAAGGTTTTACCGCAAACTGATGAACGGTATGGCAGTAGTAACAAACAAACATTATTTTTCATATAATATTAGAAATAATTAATAAGATCTTTTGTAATATATGTTCCACAATAAATGTTGTGTGTAATTTTGTGTCTGCAAAACACATTAATGCACACATACGCGCAATATTAACAAGTGATACGTCAAAAAGAGAATGAAACTAAATTAATCGTCGACTATATTAATACCCAATCAGGGTCACTGGAAGTGACGAGCTGGGCGCGACACGTATCAACAATTTGGTTTTGATCGCCGGCTAACACGCGATACTAACATCACTCTATTGTGGCATAGCCTTAATAATAATAATTAGTAATTGAAGGTAAAATGGGCGGGACGATTATCACTCAGTAGTCAGGGTGCTGGTAACATAAAAATATAAAACAAATTAAATAAATCAATTTAAAAATAATAACTCTCACTGCTAGGTACGAACTTCTTTCATTTCTGAAAGGATTTTTGAGGCAGCAAAAAAACCCGACTGCCTACGTGCCTATTGGTGAACTTTACATCATGTCCTCAAAATGTCTATATTTTCTCAGACCTCGTGATGTTTTCTTCGACTGCATCAAATCAGAACTTCAAATATATAAGTTTATTATTAACAATTTTATTAGTGCCGATGGGGATCGAACACGGTTTAAGCAAGCGCTTATTAAAAAAAATTAAACTCAATTGCACACTGTTTAAAAAAACGCATAAAAATGTATATTAACCGTGAAATGTGAAAGCTTTGCAAGATACTGTTTCCATAGCAACACTTGGGGCGTCTTTCGGTCGTCTACTCTGTGCACGACAGACGAAGGGCGAAAAAAATGAAATCAACGATACGAAAGAAATTTACGTGGGACTCGGAGACGGCTCACCGCGTGGTTTTGTTTTAACATTTCTATGAAATTTAAAAACATTATTATTCATAAAATTTATCAAGTTTTGGTTTTGAAATTATTAATAGGTAAGGATTTTTATTGCTTCTTTTTTATCGGCCCATAAAAGTCCGCAGCTGGACATGCACCTTTAATTTTGTATGAAAGATTTTTTTTTATAGGATAAGGATGACAAACGAGCACATTGACCACTTGATGGTAAGTGGTTGCTGTGGCCCATAGACATCTACATCTATACTCAATTACGAATTAAAATGCAGAAGCGTTATCACCCGTGAGAACTAAGACTACACTCACCATACGAAACACAGCAGCGTTAAGCTGGTATTTTGTGAGAGCGTGGTTCTTCCTCGGACGAGCCGACCCATTCGTGCTACAACTATACTACTAACATAGCTGCAGCATGGCTTCACCACGTAAAGATTTGCCTTCTTGGCAGATGGATTGACGAACACAGTGACTGATGACCTGTGACGCTGCTTCTCGCCAGCCTGAGTAGTTTACTTCTGACGGAAACGAGATGATTTTAACGTCATCTACAAAAAGTTATAAGACTGTTTTGGCATTTCCCATAATCGCCTCTTACCACAGCCACATCTATACCGTTTACAAACTAACATTTTCAATCTGACAGATGCGTCAATTAGCTTAATGGATCACATAATATCCTAAGCAAGTGGGAACTCGAGTACAATGTAGAATGAAATTAGAAGGGTAAAAAGACGAAGAATCGCTTAAGAATAGGCCAAATAGCGCAGTTGAAACTCTACCTGACGAAATAGATTGAAAAACATTCGAGTACAGCTGCTATTAAATTTAAACCTTGTCAAAAGTTCAAAACTTTTATTTTGAACCAGTTCTAGCTACATTTACGTCAATGTTTAAAAAAAGGATATTGCGTGCAGTCCCTGGAAAATGTAGGTCATAACCTGATGTAACAAACGTTATTATTGCATAAAGCTGATGAAGGTCACTTTAAATTTATTTATTTGATAGTTACTTTCTTTTGAATCATTTATTTATCTATTTAGTTCGCCAACAAATGTTACACTCATATTTATGCTAATTTCTAAAACACTAATATAGACAAAATGCAAATATAATTATAGGTAAACACTGCATGCTTAGTGCTCATAACATTTCTTAAAAACTTAAAGTATTAAATATACAAAAATATATTATATAAAACTAAAAAATAAAAGGAATACTATGAGAATACTACAAAGAAATATTAAAAAATTGACGGAAAACATTGAAGAGTCATTGTGAATATCTACTATATTATTATAAGTATCTAGGAATTGAGAAATTAAATCCTAGTACTGTTCTACGAAGGAGCGACGAAAGAGAAATAATGAACTTTCGTGGATATCTAGTTGGAATACGAAAATTAAATGTAGATATTAATATAGGGCAATCTAAGTTTTTTTCTGAATATTTTATGTAAAAGTTGTAAATCCAGAATGTCATGATGTTTCGACAGTGAAACCATTTTAATTGTATTTAATTTATCAACTGAAGAGGCATTTTTATACGCCTATGTGTTGAAAAAGCCAGATGTTTTAAAAGTCTTTTTTGGATGCGCTCAAGGCGAATGTTATGGGTAGAATAATGTTGAAGACTCCATTGTCTGCCTCGTTGGTATAGTGGTCGTAAACGCGACTGCTGATCAGAGATCCGAGATCCCGAGTTTGAATCCCGGGTCGGGCCAAAAAAATCAGTTATAAAGTTTTTCTGTAAGAAAATTCGTAGTAGCAGCCCGGGGTCAGTCCTCGGGAAGCACGTAAAACCGTTGTTCCTGCGCCAGATCGCTTTTCGGTCGTGTCGGTTTGCCGTCCCAACGGACTATGAGAGTATTTTATAATGTTATAAAAATCTACGCAGTAGTAAAAAATATTCAATAGAAAAGAAAATGCTTAAGAAATTTCGATATAAAGCAAAATAGCTTCCAATATTGTGTGACCTAGAATCGTCGGTTCGTCGTGGAAAGTTCCGCGATTTAGTTTCCCGTCGCGTGGCGAGGGAGGGTCGAGGCGTCGCGCATGCGTGAGGCGCGCACTTGTTGCGTCCACGTGGCGAGCGGGCAGCTGGGGTGTGGGAACAACATTACAACGGTCATGTCACCGTAGAGCTAAAGATTCAATAAAATTTTAGCTAACGTAAAATGAATGATTATGACACTGTTTTTCTGACGTAACAGTTTGGAGATTATAAAAATGCACAAGTATTAGCTTTGTCGATACGATCTTGTACCCGTCGATACGATCTAGTACCTCGTTACTAACAGATAATTATTTGGCGTTTGGAGTGAAAATAATATTCCCTTGGCTGTCTTAAATAGAAAAAATATAAAATATAAAAATAGAAAAGTAAAATTATAGGTAATTTAAGGTGAATATCATTGCAAAATAAAGTACGAAAGACGTTTCAGTTAGGAGTTTTAGTTTTATTTAAAACAACTATTAAAGATCGCATTATTTCTTATATTTACGCGAATACTACACATTGAGCAAAACTAATTTTATCGCATTTAATTTTAATCGTTTTAAAAAAGTTAATATTATACGCGATAAAATATATAAAATTAATTTTATTTAATATAAGCATCTATTATTTAAATGAACTAAAGAGGATATATTTTTTTTGCATAAGAATATAATTGAGTAAGTCAGTAATTAAGCTATAATTTAAACGAGCGATACAAAAAGGTCAATTTTAAATGACATGTTCAGGTAGAGTCGTTATATATTTAAATTAAAATAATTTAAATTGCAATGGCCCTACGGAGCGTCACTTGATTATATTATTTGACATGCAAATTATAATAAATAAATAAATGTAAGATGTACGACAAAATTAGACATAAATACATCTGCGGAAAAATATTCAAAGGGTTCGAAGCAATTTTCCTTATGTTTTTTTGTATTATGTCATACCTAAACTAAAGTTTACATTTCGGTAACTTTTGACTAAGTAGGCTATGTAACATATTCCATAACACGATTTAAGACAAAACTATGTTAAGATAAACAGAATATATTTACACTATTAAAGTATTAATTCAATTTTATTGGATAGAGATAACGTAAACTTATTAATGATTTATTTATTTTACTGAAGCAAAAATTGAATCGCGTGGCTGCTTTGACGTTGCTATCACCGCAAAGTCGCCGCCGTCACCGATCACTTCTCATTGCATCTGTAGAGTTCAGTGACCTTATGTACAGGGCTACCAATTTTTTACACAGCGACACACAACTTATAATGAAAAAAATAAAATAAATTATAAATTAATAATAATTTTTATTTTATAAATTGAAGGAATTAATGTGTAGTTGCAGTTTCATTAGTAGGTACTTTTCTAAATAAAATCAGGTCCAAAGCTTGAAACTATTTTATTATTACTTGGATATTACCTATAGTTTCACTAGTAAGTGACGATATAACGATGGTACTATTAAACAAAGATAAAAATGGAGGTTAATAATATTAAACATTAATGAAATACTCGTATATTCGACAATAGTTGTTTGAACCCTATTTTAAATATAAAAAAAATATAGAAATAATAGTACAATTAAATATGCGCTATTTCGTATATTAAGATCAGTATAGACTACGCTATTATATAAGCGTATAATGTAGCAATTATTATATATAGCAGAATAGTATAGCGTAGTCAGATCTAGCTTTGTATATGCAAACGATAAAATGAACGCTTGATAAACGCATCTCCGCCCTACTCCTCACCATCTGAGTAACGGTGAACGAACCACGCTAAATAGATCGTAAACCGGTCGTAAGTGTTACATCGCAAGGGTATCGTGACATCGCAGGGTTAAGTGGAGGTTAAGGCAATCAATCTTCGTGATGCGTTCGAAAATTTAACACTTTACACATGGTTTAATGTCTAGAATTAGATAAATCTGTCGTATACGCCAACATACTTGACGACTGCATGGCTTAGCGTTCGGAATCCGAATCGTAACTAGAGCCGACATTGGCGGAAACACTCTGGAGTCTCTGACATGTATCTTTTGATATCGTGGAAAATTCTCATAGATATTTTCAATGCCGGACTCCTACTGGTTGAAAACCACGCGGTGTTTATATTAGTCCTTAATAGAGGCTACGGGAACGATTACGCACACTACTGTCCTTCTCATCGTGGAAGTAGCACGTGCTCTTGTCCTTCACCTAGGTGATACACATAGCTTCCGACATTATTCGAAAGTATCCAGTTGATGTGGTTAAAATCGGACAGTCGATGGAATGAATTAAACGTTATATTATAGCATGAAAACTGACACTAAAATCGCTCTTAGATATACTCCATTATATAAAAAGGTAAATGAAAACATCTAATTATTTAGTCACAAGGTCTTTATCGTTTTATTGTTTAATTTATGAAGATGTTCACTGCTGGCTAAGTCTGTGCAAGGTTGTTCGGTACGAAGTCAAGGCGCGAGATGAACGATACTATTAATGCCATAGTTTACGTTAATGCTCTTGCGCTGGGTTCATGGAAGAACGTTTGTGTGGGTTCGCTACACTGTTTCCAAAATAAGAAAACGTAAATTCAATGGAATACAGGATACAGTTGAAAGAAATTTCGAAAGAAAAAATAAACAAATGCCATTGTCAACATATTCAAAACGCATTTTAAAAATTTCATTTTGTCAAAACTTCACTTCAGGGATAAAAAAACCTTTTTATTACAGCTTGTCTTTGTTGTCTTTGTTCTGATATATTAGTGTTATTAGCCTTTTGGCATTTACAGCTTCATTTGACTCAGGACATTTTAAATGAGAATGGCGATGAGGATGACGATGATTTGGTTTATAACAAATCGTCGGAACACCTTCAGGGTGTTTGTGAGTTATCTAATTGCCGTCCGAGCAGGGGTGTAGCGATCCTGTCTTTGACTGCTTAATTCGTGTCGGTCGTTGTTCTGGGCGGTGAGAACCATCCAGGCACACGGTTGTACGGTGTGTATGCGTTGTGAGCGGCTACGTGTCGTCCCAGTCTGCGTTGTCATACCTGAGGACTAAGATGGAACGCCTCGTTTCCAGTAAAATGAGTCTCCGCTTCTCTACACTCACCATACGAAACACAGCAGCATTATGCTGCTATTTTACGTTAGTTGGGGATTAATAATTATCACGCAATAACTTTAGCCCACCATAAGTGTTAATGGTTCCGCGTGAGTGATACCTGTCTAGAAGTCTAGAGTTTAGTGTTCCGTGAGTAAGATGTCAGATCAGGATTTGGCTGCAGCTATCGTGTTGTAGCTAAACGTAGAAAACGAAAACATCGCTGGTCGAAAGAGTGGTACAAGAAAACATAATTGGACATTTGGAAGTATTGTATTTTTTTTTAGTAACTAGAAAGTTTATTTACATACCAGCACCGTCTTGGAAAAATCTTTCTCGTTACTCGGAAAAATTGCAACACTTTCAAACGTCCTTCAAGGGCTAAAATACTGCGCAATCCTACGCAAATCCTACGTGGTGCAATGAAAAAATATGGAGCACTCAAACTTTGGTTCAATAATTTCGCAATCTTCAATATTTACCCAAACAGTCTAAACCGTTGCACAATTCGTGATATTGTGCAAATAAATTGATCGTTTAGGGCCCGTCTTACAAAAAAACGACAGTTTCACTAGCCTCTTCCTGAGATTTACTCTGCAGTGGACTTAGCATATTATCGTGGCAGCAAAACTAGTGGTAAATACGACAACGATATCACGTCTGCTTGACCCTGCACTGGTCGGTCAATTATACATTTATTCATTACAGCCTACCATAGTCTACAACTGGACATATGCCTCCCCCATAGATTGCCTCATAGGGATGTTTACCATAAATGACCACGCTCAGCAGGCGGGTCGGCAACCGCAGTTTTATTATTATTTGAGTTGTTATCAGTAAGATACTGATGTCACCCACGGGATAACAGGGCAATGAATTCTTTCACGCTGCCACGATACCTACGAGTACATTTAGGCACGATATAATATTAATAAACATTAGTAATTTAAATTTTTGTGCCGGAGGAAAATCCGTTTTGAAAAACATATCCTGGTGTCGAGGTGAAATGACAGATTTTATGACGTACAAAATTTATATTAGTATAATGGATGTATATTCATAATTAATCGCAAGTCCGCGGAAAATATAATTATTTTTTAATTTATTTTGAAAATAATCAAATATTTTAATTTAGTCCAGACTGAATTTCGGTCACGGCGGCCAGCCTCAACGGAGACTAGCCCAAGTGTATGTGCAAGCTTAGGTGCCCTCTCTATTCCCTCACTCTCATAGTCCGATGCGATTGAACGGTAAACCGACACGACCGGGGAGATATTAGGCGCAGGAACAACGGCTTTACGTGCTTTCCGAGGCACGGGGGTGCTGCCGCTTACTTCCTAACTCCGGGCAGCTACTGAGAATTTCTTGACGGAAAATTTTTATAACTGATTTTTTTGGCCCGACCCGGGGTGCTAACCCGGGACGTTATGATCAGCAGTCCCGTTTACAATCACTAGACCAACGAGTCAGTAAAGCCGATATAGAAGGCATATCAACAATAGAAACTTTTTTTCTTTAATGCTCGATATGGCGCGTGCCTTTAAAAGAAGCGCGTTTCTCGCGACATCAAATTTGGTCGTGCAATCGACATTTATCAATTTTTTTGTAATAAATAGTTAGTAGTAATAAATGGGTGAAGAATCGTGGTAGTTTAGGAACTAAGCGTTCGCCGTAAACACAGTACACGAGCAGCCATAACTACGAACAAATAAAATTGTGATTAAACTGACATCTGATCTGGGACAAAATATTTCGAAAATATGTGAAGTCCGCCAATGCACTGGAGTAACGAGGCAGGCTAATTGTTCCATAAACCTGTCAGAAACAAGAGCATGTTTACGCCCAGCAGTGAGACGTAAATTCGCTGTAACTTTAGATGTATTCAACGTATTGAGACATTCTGTTCAGGAGAATTAGTGAGAGGAAGAAAGTGTTTCGAAGACTTAAGCATTAATTAAGAGAAATGTAAAACGACCGCTGCTGTAAATTATGGAGAAGCGACTAAACAGGTTGATGAACATGATAGAAAGTAGCGGTCATCGTGTAAGTTAAGTGAAAACAGTTAAAGATAAAAAACTCCTTGCATGTATCAATTTATTGCAAAAAAAATGCAACTTATACTGAGGGGATAAAAGGGTTTATGAACTCATTTGTGTTATGCGTTCATGTAACTATCTAATATATAAAAATTAATGTTTGTTTGTTCGTATTTGATGCGCTGCCACACCGTTCATCAGATTGAGGTAAAACTTTGTCAACTTATTGCTTGTACTTGCGCGAAGGTTGTAGGAATAGTACAATTAACTTACAGTAGGTGGCGCGCGTATCGCGTATTATTATCATTCCTAATTAAACAATATAACTCTTCCAAATTTAAAACAATTATTTCTTATGCAGCAGCAACGTGCCGGGTACCAGCTACTAACAAATAAAAATAAATCTATTAAAAACACTGGCTTATACTAATTTTAAAGAAAAGTAATTATTTGGCAACGTGAAATAAAGGAACAATTTATTTATAGTTACAGAACTGACTATTATGATGTTAAGGGATAAAAAATGTTTATGGGCAAACGAAACACTCATTTAAATGATGGTTGCAGCACGAATGGGTCGGCTCGTCCGGGGTAGGACCACGCTCTCACAGAATACCAGCGTATAATAGGTAGCTTAATGCTGCTGTGTTTCGTATGGTGAGTGTAGAGAACCGGAGAACCTTTTTACTGGAAACGAGGCTTACCATCTCAGTCCTCAGGGTGACGACGCATCTGCATTTTGATTCTTAATTGGGGATAAATGTAGATGTCTATGGGCCACAGCATTCACTTACCATCAGGTGGACTGTGTGCTCGTTTGTCACCCATATTCTATAAAAAAAAACAAAGGGTGGAATAACTTACTAGCGTCTGTCTCCGATTACAACGTGTCTGTCTTGAAAGTAAAAGTGAATAGGTGATTGTTGTTAAGCTAATTCAGTGCGTCTTCTGCATCAACATTTACCATCGGATGCAATAATAGTTAAGAACAAGAATAACATATTTTTAATAGATAAAGAAATTAAAAAATCTAAATGTTTGATACATGATACAAGATTTTTTACTGCATTAGTGATATCATACAAAAACTATATAGGTACAAATAAATTACCTCAACATGTAACGCAAGGTAAAGGCCGAAATTACATGTAATGTAATAATATGTTTTCGCCGCCAAGCAGCAGTGCCTACATTGTTGTGTTCCGTTCTAAAGTATATAGAGAGCCAGTATAATTTACAGGCTATGTGGCATTCCATCTAATTCTTCAGAGGTGACTGTAGCCTCTTTTGTTTGGAGTTGAGTGCAAATGGTCATGTTCCTCTGTCACTTAAATTTTATAAAAAAAAAAATATTCCTTGGTTTAACTTTAATATATACGCTTCCAATTAGGTCACTTCTCGTACGGTGTTGCGGTTTTCCTGTCATGTTGTACATTGTTAGCGGCTTCGTGTCCACTATATTAAATATACGTGATGGCAGATAATTTATTCCACGTGTAACAAATTAATGCCAGCTAATCGCGTCATTATACAACTAACAAGCGATTAAAATTAAAACGTTTCCTCGATATTATTCTTTCGATCGATACAGATGAAGATATTTTTATATTTCTTCAAAATATAGCTGTGTAAGAAATATAGATGTGTAGTAAAGATTTCGTAATATACGAGCAGACCGAACACGATACACGAAATTAATGAAATTATTTGTAAAATTGCTAATTTACCACTCTCGGCGGTGAAGAATGCCGCCGTCTAGAAATCTGCAATTATAAAAAATGAAAAAAAAAAAGGAAGACAAATGAAGTCCGCAAACACGTCCTTCGACCCTTTCCTGAAACAAACACCTCTCAGAAATGAGGCGCAGCTTGTGCTCAGTGGGAAGAATACAGGTCTTAATTGAACTGAATATATCGTAATAAAAGAGCTAGCGTTTCACCTGATGATACGTGGCTAGCCTATGTGGCCACTACCCTATGTTATCCCGAGGGTGTCGGAAGAGACGATAGAAGGAAACAAAACAGGAGATGGATAGCAGCATCTACCTGGTAACAACTTAATACAATATAAAACTGCGGTTGCTAACCTGCCAGGCCTGATAAATATAGCAAAATGATTTTTTATACATATATCATTTTTGCGAATACTACACAATAAATGAAATTAATTTTACGGATTTTATCGCGTTTAATTTTAGTTTTTTTTAATTCCCCACGTTTCGGGTGCTTTACAAAAAAAAATATATCCAAAAGCTGAAGGTAACCGGGCTGACTATGAATGACATCGAGACGTCAAACACTTCAGCTTCAGTCCCCCCTATAGATAATATACTATATAGTGGCCCCCCTTGTGACCATGGGCGCTGTAAAGCACCCGAAACGTCGGGAATTGCAAAATTTAAAATTACACGCGATAAAATTTTATAATGTTATTGTATTTCCATAGATCTTGAAATTATTAGCAGCTTTCGCATATTTTCGGTATTGAATAATAAAAAAACAGAGGTCACTAACACTAAAACTTGTTAACAGAAAGATGTTATATTACTGTGAGTCCAGGTGCAAAGTACACAATTGGACCAACGTAATAAAAGTATAACACAGGTCAAGTTTTATATGCAACCTATAACATGTAAGAACTGTTATCAGTACATTGCTTATCTTGCAAATACATAAAGCTGTGTACATATATTAAGATGTCGGCACACATAAGTCATACAATGACACTGTTATTAAATACGCTCGATATTTTATAATCTGGTATTATAATATGGAGTGCAGGGAAAAACAAACAATATAAACAAAATAAAAAATAAATGGAATTAGCTAAAAAACTTTGTGTACACAGCATTTAAATTAATGATAGAAATTAATGGATTTATACAGATAAAAAAAACACTGAAATATTTAAATAAAACTAGTTTTACGGATTTTATCGCGTATATTAAGTTATTTTATATTCCCGACGTTTCGAGTACTCTACAGCACTCATGGTCACGGGGGGGGACTGAGGTATTTGACGTTCCAATGTCATAGTTTTTTTTTTTGGAGTTTATGGCCTGGTATCTAGACCTTTAGGCCAAGTCTTAGGTATTTTTATTCGGTTTATTATAATTTCCCAAATGTTTATTTATCCTTCATAGCTTCTATCCTACAATGCTTCACAATATGTTGATGCGTCACATTGTGCAGCTCTTGGGAGATTTTGACGGCAACTTGAGTCAGCAGACAGCTGACAGTTGGCGATGGTATCTCAAGGCGCCAAAACAGATAGACACCTTATTTTGAGAATCACATCACCATCAGGGCACTTGTTTCACCGTTTCCACTAATAGTTCACATGCGCAGACACTTAATACACAAAATCGCACCACTTTTACATATCAAAATCCACTTCAAACCATTATTCAAACAATAATACAGGAGCAGCAAACCGCCGCCGATCAAGTTCCCGCCAAAACTCCTAATGTCATAGTTAACCACGGTTACCTCCAGATTAAATTTTTTTTTTTAAATATTTGTTCCGATCTACGCAGTATGAACTTACAGTATCTTGAAGTCTTGCAGTTGTATGCTTGGGTTGGGATTTAATTTTATTAATTATAGGAGCCATCTTCTCTATTGAAATTAGGATGTTTTTTGATTTCAATACCCTCGTGAATCATCCTTGGAAGGAATCGGTGTTCTTTAGCGAGGATTTGTGGTCTATCAAATCTAATGTAGTGACGGGGGCGATCCTGTACATGTTCACAGACTGCAGACTTCCCGGAGCGTCGATTCTTCATATCAGCTATGTGTTCTTTAACGCGGGTTTTTATTGATATTTTAGTTTGTCCTATATAAGAGAGACCACATTCACAATCAAGCTTGTACACTCCTGTATCTTGCAGAGGGACATTACACTTGACTGGTGGTAAAAACTGACTAATCTTCTTCGGCGGCTTGAAGTATGTTTTAATGGAAGCACGCTTCAGGATGTAGCCGATCTTGTCAGAGACAGCTCTGACATATGGCAATACAGCAGGCACTCGCTCGACTGTGGCCGGCTTCACTCGTACACTGTGACGTAGGCGCGGGACCGGAAGCTTATTGTTGTGCAAAACTTGCTTGACGTGTTGGAGCACGGTGGCCAGATGTTTACTGTCACAGATCCCTCGTGCTCTCTGAAACAAAGATTTACCCACGGTAGCTAACTGTGAAGGATGGTGATGAGAGTCACCGTTTAAATATCTATCTGTATGGGTCTTTTTTCTATACACAGTGTGGCTCAAGGTGTTATCAGGATTCCGAATTACTAACACATCTAGAAAAGCTAAAGAGTTATTTGCCTCTAACTCCATTTTGAACTGAATTTTAGAATTTATGGAGTTAAGATGGTCTTAAAATGCAGTTACTTTATCTAAAGGTAGAATTGTGAAAGTGTCGTCTACGTATCGCTTGTAGAATCTTGGATTTACGGGAGAAGTAAGTAGGGCTTTCTCCTCAAAATCTTCCATGAATATATCGGCGACAATGGGAGATACAGATGAGCCCATCGCCACACCATCTACTTGCTTGTAGAACTCCTCCTTCCACAATAGGTAGCCAGATGTAAGGCAGTGTCTGAGTAATACTGCATATTCTATGGGCATGTTGTTTTCGTCCAGCCTTCTAGTTACAATCGAGATGCAGTCTTCAACAGGTAAGCATGTGAACAGAGACTGCACATCAAAACTGACCATAGTTTCATTGTCTGCCAGATGTAGGTCTTTAATCTCGCTGACAAAATGGTAGGAATCCTTTGTGTGTGCTCTTGTATTAACTTCTTGTATTTAAACGATGACTCTCATCACCATCCTTCACAGTTAGCTACCGTGGGTAAATCTTTGTTTCAGAGAGCACGAGGGATCTGTGACAGTAAACACCTGGCCACCGTGCTCCAACACGTGAAGCAAGTTTTGCACGACAATAAGCTTCGGTTCCCGCGCCTACGTCACAGAGAACGAGTGAAGCCGGCCACAGTCGAGCGAGTGCCTGCTGTACTGCCATATATCAGAGGTGTCACTGACAAGATTGGCTACATCCTGAAGCGTGCTTCCATTAAAACATACTTCAAGCCGCCGAAAAAGATTAGTCAGTTTTTACCATCAGTCAAGTGTAATGTCCCTCCGCAAGATGCAGGAGTGTACAAGCTTGATTGTGAATGTGGTCTCTCTTATACAGGACAAACTAAAAGATCAATAAAAACCCGCGTTAAAGAACACATAGCTGATGTGAAGAATCGACGCTCCGGGAAGTCTGCAGTCTGTGAACATGTACAGGATCGCCTCAGTCACTACATTAGATTTGATAGACCACAAATCCTCGCTAAAGAACACCGATTCCTTCCAAGGATGATTCGCGAGGCTATTGAAATCAAAAAACATCCTAATTTCAATACAGAAGATGGCTGGGTGCTACCATATGCTTGGGATCCTATAATTAATAAAATTAAATCCCAACCCAAGCATACAACTGCAAGACTTCAAGATACATGTAAGTTCATACTGCGTAGATCGGAACAAATATTTAAAAAAAAAATTTAATCTGGAGGTAACCGTGGTTAACTATGACATTGGAACGTCAAAAACCTCAGTCCCCCCCCGTGACCATGGGTGCTGTAAAGTACTCGAAACGTCGGAAATATAAAATAACATAATATGCGCGATAAAATCCGTAAAACTAGTTTTATTTAAATATAAGAAATCATTACACTGAAATATATTGGTACATAAGCGAACATGGCATTCTCGACCAACCGACCTTTGATAGAGTGCTGAGATCTATGGGTAGAGCAGCAATAAAACAAAACCAATAATTACTTGTTCTAACATATTTAATATATATATATATATATATATATATATATATATATATATATATATATATATATATATATATATATATATATATATATGTGATAATATGAATATATTCTCAAAAGGTTCTCGAGTGGCGGCCTCGTAGCGGCGGACGAAGTGTAGGGCGTCCCCCCACTAGACGGAGTGACGACCTGGTAAGACATGCAGGAAGTCGATGGATGCAGGTGGCTCAGGACCGTGCTTTGTGGCATTCCTTCAGGGAGTTAACCCGGAGTACCTTCAGCTTTTTAATTATTACTTTTGGTCCTATTTACGCAGAATAAGCTTACCGTGTCTTGAGGTTTTGCAGTGGTATGCTTGGGTTTATTTTAGATTTTATTAATTACACGATCCCAAGCAGGTGGTAGTACCCAGTCTCCTTCTCTATTGAAATTAGGATGTTTTTTAATTTTAATAGCCTCATGTATCATCCTTGGTAGGAATCGATTGTTCTTTCGCGAGGATTTGTGGTCTATCAAATCTGATGTAATGGCGGGGGCCGTCTAGGATGGGATCACAAATTGCAGACTTCCCGGAACGTTGGTGTTTCACGTCAGCTATATGTTCTTTTCCGCGGGTTTTTTTTGTATTTTTTTTGTTTACACAAATCATTTCGAGCCACACGATACGTCGAGATTTAAAAATAAGTAAATTAAACGCGATAAAATCCGTAGAAATGATTTTATTCAAATATTGTTCAATGAATTATAAACACCACCTATAATCAAGTTAGCGTCCATTTTACTATGTACCATTTGCGAGGCTCTTCGGTTCGGTACGGTACCGCTCAATTAGTTCGAAGGCGGTTTTGTCGATGGTACCTGTTGATATGTCATAAACGATTTGTTAGCAGATTTCTTTATTTTTTTTAAAGCATTACGCGCGACGTAATTTAAGTACTGCATTGTTTTTAGTTATTAATACCCACCCAGACATTGGTAGCTTATAATTGTTTCAATTAAATAAATATAAAAAAAATATAGGCCAATATTATATGATTATTATCATTAGATGTGATGGAAATGTTTATGAGACCATTTAAAAGTAGATCTTATAATAAAATAGCAAAATCGATTATCAAACCTCAAATATTGTGCTATTTGAAAAACAGTCAAACTGATAACCTCATTCTTTAAAGGTTTGTTAAAATATTGAACGCGATCGGAATCGATTCGAATAATTAAACAAAATTTTTCATCATTTATTGAAATAATCGAGAATTCTCTACGATTTATATCAGTTGCCGTCAATAAGTACTCTGCCGGGGACACGCGGCGCCTCCCAAGGCCGGCTGCCTTTCGACTTGCGACTAAATTAACATAATATAACAAATTATATAGGTAACATATATAGGTAAGTAACTGCGCATGTAATACATTTGTAAGGTCGGAATGCGAGTCGTAGTTTTCCTTCTTCGAGTTAACTAAAGACCTGTCTCAGTTATCTAGATACACGGGAATATGTCAGCCAAGTTCGAAAAAGAAAAGGGCGATGCAACGGCACGGCAGTGTGTATATTTATAAGAAATAGTAATATTTACAAGAACCATTTCGAGCCGCTTTCGAACCCCACGTAACTACTAGCTAAACTAACTATTATTATATCTACACTTGTTATTTTGCATAAGGACTCCATGAATCCCAAATTTTACGAATAAACCTATTAAAGTTATGAATTTATTAAGGAATGAAAAACGCTACTTTTATCACTCACCGACTCACACATCAAAAACCTAGGCCATTCACCTCTAGGTTATTTATAAACATAAAATTTGGCTACCTACCTAATAATCTATCTTAGATTTAGGCATAAGAAAGTATAGGAAAACATTTAAAAACTACAAATTATCCATAGGTATTCGGTGTCGAAATTTAATTCTTACGCCTTAAATTAAAAATTAAAAACAGTGAAGCATAAACGCAAGAAAAAACGTTAAAGAGTCATTTTATTAAGATGAATAAAAAGGATACAAGTTTAAAAAAAATATCCTACCTTGAACATAGTTAATGGGAAAATGAGCCAAGTTCGCTACTTACGACGTTATGGGGTTGTCGGCTTAGCCGATTAAAGAGTTGATCTCTTTTGTCTTGGCCTCGTTTTCATATTATGTTTTTGGTGAGATTTAAAACTTTAATAGTATACGATTGTAACATATATAGAATTAATAAAATCATATATTCAATATATGATCTTTACTTAAAAAGAACAAATTTAAAAAAGTTACAACAAACCCAAAATAAAAGATAAAAATGTAAATTTGAACGCTCTACGTGAATCTCGTTATATTAATACTTTTAGCATAATCAGAGGTCGCGGACAAACTGACCATACACAAAGTTGCTTGACCTTGCCCATCTACATTGAGGCTGAGCGTGACGAATCGCGTCAAAATGAAATTAGCAACGTCGCTGAATAGCGTAATAGTTGCCAGTTTTGCAAATGTGCGTTATTTTTTGCCGGTTAGAATAAAATATGAAAGCCTAGTTTTAGTTTAAATAAAAAATAATATTTATAATTTATATTGGTATGGCCTACGTCCAGCAGTGGTCTGCCGCAGGCTGGTGATGTTGATTATATACGTATGTTTTTTTTATAAGATAGGGTGACAAACGAGCACACAGTCCACCTGATGGTAAGTGGTTGCTGTGACCCAAACACATCTTCATATATCCTCAATAAAGAATCAAAATGGAGATGCGTTGTCACCCGTGAGGACTAAGATGGAATGCCTCTTTTCCAGTAAAAAGGGTCTCCGGTTCTCTACACTCACCATACGAAACACAGCAGTGTTCAGCTGCTATTTTACGCTGGTGTTCTGTGAGAGCGTGGTCCTTCCCCGGTCGAGCCCACCCATTCATGCTACAACTGTAACACTAATATAGCTACAGCATGGCTCTACCACGTATTAAACTGTGTGTGAACACCTACAACGGGAGAGGCTTAACATATCCAGCTGTGGGCTTTTACGGGCTGATGAAGAAGAAGATATACAAACACATTAATGTTTGTATTTATATGTAAACACTAATGAGGTTCATAATATTGTATATATTTTTAAACAAACATTTTCAAACATTTTTAAATCAATATATTTTTTTTGTCTTTGGGTTACTTATAAAACAAAAAAAGAAAGTTTATAAAAAACTTTACGCAGTAGAGCCACGCTGTAGCTATATTATGACTGCAGCACGAATGGGTCGGCTTGACCGGGGAAGGAACACGCTCTCACAGAATACCAGCGTAAAATAGCAGTGTAATGCTATTGCGCTTTGTAAAGCGAGTGTAGAGAACTGGCGAGCCTTTTTACTGGTAACGAGATATTCGAACTCCCAACGATTCTGCTTTTTGATTCTTAATCGAGTATGTTCACAGTCACGTTGGCCATAGCATCCACTTATCATCAGGTGGGCTCTATGCTCGTTTGTCACCCTTATTCTATTTGAAAAATTGTGCATAAATAATCAGACAATTACACAGACCCGTGACAATTGTCAGAAGGATTATTTGAATGTCACAATACCAAAACTTCACCGAACTTGCAACCGGCAATGCCACAGTTTAACGCTCGAGCACTGCTCTGAGCAGAGGCGGATAAAATGTCGACAGCGCTCTAGACTAGCTATATTATAATTTATAATATAGTTCAGTTCCAAAATAATAAGGACACGTAACAGGTAGACGTGAATGAAAAACGTGTTACGAGAGTGAGGGCGATGTAGGAGTAATCAAGTAGACGGGGCGCGCTTTGGAAGCTCTACATCTCTATAGAAAGTATAATTTTTTAATTATGTAAGTATGTACGTACTTACTTTTTTTTCGTTTAAAAACTTCCACGCGCGCCCCTTTGTAACCTAGCGCAAGCAAGTGTCTAGTTTGCCTTAAGAATAATCTGCCACTGTCGCTGAGAGAGTCATATTGTCATTCCTGTAAATATTGTGGAATAAAATGAAGTGAGTTTTTATTTACTGTACGCTTGTTCTGCGTAGATCGGACCAATAATTAATATAAGAAAGCTGAAGGAAGCCCGTGTTAAGCCAGTGACAATGGGTGCTGAAAAAAACCCAAACCGAAAGGTCGGAAATTAAAATAAATAAAATTAAACACTGAATCGTGTTTAATTTTATTTATTTTTAATTTTCGTAAAATTGTTTTTTTTTTATTAACACAAGTTTATAAATATATATTTTTGTTAAACTAACATCTCTATGGCTTAAATCTGAATAAAGCAGTTACATACATAAGTATGATTCTATTCCTACGTTAAAGGGATTTTTCTTTGTTAACAACGGATTTTTTTTGGTTTCAGTACGTCTGAAATAAAATGAAATAGGTATAGTTATTTCTTCGACCTTTCGGCGTAAGGAAATTTAATTTCGTTTGTTAAATGTCTTTTTTTTCAAATCTACTATCGTTTTGAAGCACCTAAGGTTCCTCAGGGCGGAGCAGAAACGGCAAGTAATTCCGCAGGTACCCTATTTTTGTAATTTTTATAGTGTTTAATTAGGGTTAATAAAACACATAATTACGAACGTTTAAAGTAGCTATTGTAAGCAAATCGCGTGAGTCAGTAATTGAATGATAAGATCCATAGGTCACCTTGTCAGTAAGTGGTCAGAAAATGGCATTGGGTGATTATGTGCTGTTAATAATGTGCGGTGAAACATTTTTTTATTATTTACATTATAGGCACTTTAAAAATGTAACGAAAAGTATAACTGTATTGGTGTGAGAAATCTTTCTAATGTTGCATTGCTTCCCTTGCTTCCGTGCATAGTGTCAGTGACTTATGTAACATCATTTTAAATAATAAAGTAGACCTGTGCTTTGTTACGGAGGCAGGGCAGACATGGCGAACGCTCTGTCCTGGCGAGAATATTGTGTTCCACTGGAAGTTAACCAACAAAAAACAGTGGGATATTCCGTTGGTACGGAGTGCGCAGAAAGATTTGTTTCATAATTTCCATAGTGACCAAGATCAGGCACGCCTACTAGCTGTTTCGACTAAGGAATCTAGTCACTGGTTACACGCTTTAAAGTTGCAGCCTATATACGTTCCACTGCTGGGCACAGGCCTCACTCATTTCTGAGAGAGTTTTAGGGCAAGGAAGTGTTCGCCGCGCTGCCCCAATGCGTGTTGGCGAACTTCACATGTCTTCGAAATATTTTTTTCTTATTTCTTAGAAATGCAGGTTTCCTCACCATGTTTTCCTTCACCGCCGAGCACGTGGTAAATCAGCACTTAAAATTGCAATTAACAATTTCATTGGTGCCGGCGCGGATAGAACCCGGGTTGCTCGCGTACTGTGAAATTTACAGCGAGCGCTATCCATCTAAGCTACCATAGCTATACCATCAACTAATCTCGGCACATCACTTGATGGGGAAAGCTTGTGCATTGCCGTAGGAATCCGACCAGGAGCGGCGATTATTCAACCACATCAGTGCCCCTGTGGTAGCAGCGTCGACGAGTTTGGGCTCCACGGACTTTCATGTAAGAAAAGTGCAGGTAGGTTTTCACGGCACCGTTCTTTGAACGATGTCATCCGAAGGGCTCTTGTCTCTATAAATATTCCCTCGGATTTTAGAGCCTTGTGGGATATTTAGAGACGATGGCAGAAGACTCGACGGTATGACATTGGTCCCTGGGAGAGAGGTAAAGCCCTAGTGTGGGATGCTACTTGCGTAGACACTTTGGCGGCCTCTCATCTCAGGGGTTTAGAGCCGGGGCGGCATCAGAGGCACGTGAACTGAGTAAGTGGCGCAAGTATGAGTCTCTGAGAGATGACTACATATTTGTCCCATTTGCTGTAGAGACTATCGGTCCGTGGGGTCCACGTGCGGTGGAGTTCCTAAAGGAACTTTACCCGCGACTGGTTGTTGCTGCTAGTGATAAGAGGGCTGGTTCTTTTCTCGCTCAAAGACCAAGTATAGCCATTCAGCGAGGAAAAGCAGCCAGCGTTTTTGGCACAATACCACGGGGAGTAGGAATGTATGATAATTAAGTTATTAGTATTAGTTTTTTTATTATAGTTTTTTTAATATTGTATATATTTATTAAAAATTAAATAAAAATATCATCGACAGGCAATGACTTGTAAACAGGAGAGACACCTCATATGTTTATTCATATTAAGGAATGGAAATTTTTTTTTCTCGGAAATTTATTATTTTATAAGAATGCGTTAATAATAGGTGTAATGCATACTATTATAAAGGAATGCACGTATAGTGAAGAAAAAATATTATAATCAGCGGCGCGCCTATTTCTGTGATTATATTAGTATATTTGCAGCTATATTAGTAGTATAGTTGTAGCACGAATGGGTCGGCTCGTCCGGGGAAAGACCACGCTCTCACAGAATACCGGCGTAAAATAGCAGCTTAACACTGCTGTGTTTCGTATGGTGAGTGTAGAGAACCGGAGACCCTTTTTACTGGAAAAGAGGCATTCCATCTTAGTTTTGATTCTTTATTGAGGATAGATGTAGATGTCTACATCTATCCTCAATAAAGAATCAAAATCACAGGGTCACAGCAACTACTTACCATCAGGTGGATTGTGTGCTCGTTTGTCACCAAATCCTATAAAAAAAATGTAAGTGCTGTTAGCCAGTTGGCTTTTAAAGCTTCATCGGACTCTCAGACCTATTGGTATTTGTTAATGTTTGTGTGAGGTTGTATGTGTGTGATGGAATAGCGATCTTTGGGTCTTTTGTAGAAGCGGCGAGACATCTCTTTCAAATATTTAGATATTGTCGGAATATGGCAATCCCTGTGTGAGTCATAGTTGCGCTGAAACCACCTGGCTCCGGTAGCTTTGCTTATGCATTTATTTTGGACTATTCGGAAATTAATTAAGTGATTTTTTTGTCTGGGCGACGAATACGCTTGAGTTGGACATAACAAGTCTTACACAGGTTTTGTACATGAGTATTGTAATATTTTTTATTGGACGGCAATACTGGTTGATCATCGTGCCTAAGTTTTTTTTTCAAATTGAAGTTCCTGTTGAGACTAGGACTTTTAAAGTATATTCCTTCACTTTTGCTAGGATTCACATCGATTCTCCTAACACGAAATCATTCGCCTAGGCGAACTGCGACTCTTTAGAAAAATCTTTGTGAGGAATTTCTAGTTGTATTCGGCGGCGCAGAGTGCCGTGTCATCGGTGAAGAGAGTAGTTTTGACTACGCGGTCCTTCAAGATATCACTCGTGTAATGTGTAAAGAGTAATGGGGAGAGGACGGAGCCTTGAGAGACCGGCTTTTGGGAAACGATTCGTAGAGCGAGTTCCCTCTAGTCGACGTACAAGCGCGGTTAATAAGGACGGCTCGAATGATGTCTACGAGCTTGTCGGGCACGTTGAGTTTATACAGCTAATAAGCGGCGGCACGTAAGAGACTTTGTAAAGAGTGTTGTAAAGTAGCGATCAAGGTAAATGCTAGAATCGTTTCAAGTATTCCGATGGTTGGTGATATAACCATAATGTTTACGCCAGATTTAAAATACCCAGAGCGGGACAGTGAGCAGCACAAAGGTCCAAGCGTGAGGGTTGAGGCAAATCATCCCTACAATTGGAGATACTCATTTCCAGCAGTGGAATTTCTAATAATTTTGGATTTCTTGTGTTAATAACATTTGTCCAATTAACTACTGTATTGCTGTTTCCCATCGTACCTCTCAAAGAGCAGCTGAGTAAAATCTGAAAATTTATGAAATACACACGTTACACTATTATTTATTTTGTGATATAAGTAGTAAGGCAAGGAAAATAATCAGAATTACGATATTTAAATAAAAAAAAGTTCTCAAAAACTCGGGGAAAAGTGCTTAAAATTTGCCGTTTCCAATAGCATTGACAAAGTGGGCTAATTTAGTAGGGAATACGTTTTGATGTTTGATTTAAAAACACTGAAAATTTTCGAAATGTGACACATTTACATATTAACAATTTTGTGAATACTTACAGTGCTTTAAGGGCACGCCAAACTCAAGGTAAACATAACGTTGGAAGTAACATATAGCAGATAGTATTTTTCCTAATATTCAACTCGTCTGTAGTGATGTGTTACTAACTAATAATATAATATATTACTAAGAAAATAATATAAAGTTTTTTGTTTGGTACGCAAGTACTCCAATTTGTCAAGCCGTTTAGGTTACATAATGTTACAAAAGGTCAGGCAAACCACAGTAACAAACATACATACATACACATACATACATATAAATGTACATACATACACACGAAAAACCTCTCTTTCTAGTAGGTTGAGTAAAAAGAGAAAATGGCTTTAACCGTTTTACGAGTACGTAATTAATAATTTAAGGAATTTTTATTAGGACAGCCATGTTAAATTCACATGTGATATAAAAACTGAAAACCGTTGGGATTAAAAGTGTTCCAATAACATGTATGTAACAAACTTGGATTTTATTTTTAAAATATAGTATTAGGTTACCCGTGTCGAAAGCTACATTCTTTAAGATGACTCTACACAGCAAAAGCAATTGAATCGAACGGTCTAAACATGTTGATATCTTTTTTACGGTAGCTTCTCGTGGATGCGATCTCACTATTACTATAATGCAGCAAGCCGATTAACAGTTATTCAACCCATCAGTTGTGTAACATTTATCAACAATAACTTATGATGCTAAAATACACACTATATGTAAAGTTTAAGTGGATGTAAACGCGGCTTTAGACATCTTTATGAGACCACTGGTGAATAGCAGCTGTTGTTCTTTAAAATTTTGCTCCATGAACATTCTACAGGGTGGTATCAAGTTTTATACCATATAAATTACACACATAGTAAAATTCACATAGAAACAGCTTTCAATTTTGAAAGGGTAGCTAACAGACTTTGTAAATCTATCGTCTTACGTTTTTGACAGACTGGCACAGTGTGTACATTATTCCTTGTTTTCTTATTTATATATTGAAAAACTGTGTAGGCGTTTTACATGTGTGAATTGTGTATGGAAAATTTTTTTGAGCCAGTACAAATATTTGCAGACCAAACAAACACTTGTTACGTGCAGAATTTGAAGTAATTATCTAACAATTTTATTTATTCCATTATCTTATTTCTGAAGGATGTTTACTTGTTAAGTTTAAAAAGTAAAAGTTTTTGAAATTTATATTGAATGTCAGTCACACACCATTGAAATGCCTTTTTTGTCTACAACTGGACCTAAGCCTTTTAAAAAATTAGCTGACTGGCGTTCAAACCAGAAAAGATGTTCTTATTACTCTGTAAAATTTAAAGTGTTGTTTCTTTATAAAGTAACGTACAACTGAAAATATGGTGACACTCTATAGGAAGTCTAACGAACATTTGTTCGAAAAAAATAATTAAAGTCATACGTAAGCCGTGTACAGTTGTAAACCAATCACCTATATTATTAACATTTGACTTATTTATTGTCCTATTTCACGACACGCGTTGTCGCATCGACAGCTGTTGTACGCCTTTCAAGTTCAAGAATGGCAAATAATTCCTGCATGATAAAATTAACTTTGAACTAATATAATAAATGGGTGATTATTTTTATTCCGTGTAGTGGTAGTGTAAAAATATCCAATACCCCATATCGTCCCGTGTGTATCTTAAGAGGCGACACAGGGAAGCTGAAACAGGAATTTAGACAATGGGGCCCCCGTATATCTAAATTAGCAAACAGACATAGTTCTGCAGCATATGCTGTAAGGAAGATTAGAAGTCTCACCAGTGTCGAGACAGCTAGATTAGTTTATTTTAGTTTCTTTCATAGCGTGATGTCTTATGGAATTTTGCTATGGGGTAATGCGACTGACATCGAAGCTATATTTGTTTTGCAAAATAGAGCCGTACGGGCGATTTATAACTTAAATAGTAATGAGTCCCTTAGAGAAAAAATTAAAGTAATAAACATATTAACTAAGGCTTATGAAAATGTAATGTATGTACATAAAACATAAATAGCTTTGATAAGAATAAAGATGTTCATACTTTAAATACTAGGAACAGACATAAGCTTGTAATATCAGTTACTAGACTCACATAATTAGTAATTCATTTATAGGGCAATGTATACGCTTTTACAAGAAAATCTCAGAAAATGTACAAAATTTGTCAATAAATATGTTTAAATGTTTTATTAAAGAAAAATTGTACAAAAAGGGTTATTATAATATCAAAGAATACATAAGTGAAAAAAAAACCCTGGGAATGAGGTGATCGCCACCATGCTGGTTCTATTAAAACTCATTAAAAATCTGTACAAACAAAAAAAAATTGGTTGCCTGTAAAGTCGGTATACGGGCGAAAGTTTTACGTGACAACGACTTTGAGTGGTAAAATAATTTTATTATGTCTGTCTCTCTCGCTCTTAGGCGGGCTAACCATGCCCGAGTGGAAGGGACGCGTGCCTCTCACTCGCTCTCATTGTGAGCGCATAACGTGAGCGGAGCGTAACGCAGTTTCTTGAAGTGTCACCCGGCAAACCAATTTATAAGACGTTGTCACGCCAAAAACAAAATTTTTATAAAGAAATATGTTTAAAAAAAGGTCCCGCTGGGTTTCTTGCTGGTTCTTCCCAGGACAGAGGTATTTTCCGAACCAAATAAAAAATGACTTTCAATAAGTATTATGTAATAATCTATATTAAATAACAATTATTCTATTCTATTCTATAGGAGATGGGCAAGAGCATCTTCCTAATAAAAACGCAAAATGTTAAAATACTGTGGCAACTATGGCAAAATTCCTCCTATGAAGTGTACTGAAAGTAAGTATGCGATCAAATATGCGACTCTATATTATAATAGGTACAATATATTCAAAAAACTCGTCCTTTACTACCTTGTTATTTATGTGTTATCACTCTTTACTCATTATATTAAATTCCCATGAACATAAGAAATTTATTACAAATAAATTACTTATGTCTCCTCACAATGCAAAATCATATAGCAAAAAAAGAAAAAAAAAACGATGCAGTTTTTGGTAGGTTTTTCAAAAAAAATTAATTTTCTCACCGATCGATGGTAAGTTTGACTTTGATATGAACTTAAAAATTAAGAAGTAAAATTGACAGTCAACAGTCCACCTTCTAATAATTTCCAGCTTTGAAACCTTAGTTAAGGGGATATGCCCATACGTTAAGCAGTCACATTCCTGAACGGAATAACAAACTTTAAGTCTAATGTTTAACCTAACGTAGCCGGCCCATCTGTGCTCTGAATATGTATTTTTAATAGATTATGGGTGATAAACGAGCGCACAATCCACCTGATGGTAAGTGAATGCTGTGGCACAAGAAACACAGCAGCTTTAAGCTGCTATTTTTTAAGTTAGTTAAGTTTTACATTGGTATTCTGTGGGAGCGTGGTCCTTCCCCGGACGAGTAGCCCCACTGCAACATAATATAGCTGCGTATCAATCACGTTTAAATAATGTAAAAAATAGAACAAGAATAATGGCACGTAATAAAATGCTATAAAAATATACTTCGGAGTTACATAACCGATATACGGCGGCTTTACAAACAATTTAATGAATAATGTTACAGTGTTCTAAGACGCAATAGACGAGGATTGGACGGTGGTGGGGCGCGGCGGCGCTTACGTGGTATGACGCGCTATGACGCTTGCAAAGCGAAGCAAATACTCTGTTTGTAAGTCGGCCAGCTCGTCGCCACGACGAAAACAGTCACGTTTGTTTTGATGTTCCTGGCAGAATCTCAACTGCGGGAAATCTTTGACATATATCGTTACAGATCGACGCAAAACTATCGGGCACTCTTATGTTCAATGTTTCAGATATAATGCATCTGTAATGTTTTATCATAAAATCATTTTAAGTCATTATAGATGCTCTGCGATGCGATGCTCTCTGCAATCGCTGCCGCTTAGCAGTCAGATTCTGTTTCACCTGATGATGCCTCGTTCAGAGGCGAAACACATATCGTATTATCAAATTCCTTGTGTAGTGGTGTTGGGATTAGTGATGATAAGGTTAGTGCACGCAAATGAGGGAGGGCAGGAGATGTTCTTCCAACTGGGTAAAACACATCATTTGATTTTATTACGCGGGCCTTAGCTAATTAATTTTTAACATCTTTAATATAATGGATTTCTGCTAAGTAACGCCTGATTCTATTAAATATTAATGTAAGTCATGTATATACACAGTATGCAGTCAGTATGAACGCAATGTAAGAAAAAGTGACAGACTATATGATCGCGACATAAAAATCAAATTGCGCCTATAGTTTAAAACTAATAATTACTTAATAACTAAACATAAAGATGGATTAATTTGAACGATATTAATTTTAACATGATAAGATTACAGTGGATTTTGCATATTATGACTCAACAGAACATGGATGGATGCGCTGTCGATAGTCAGTCACAATGCAACTTGATCTAGAGATGTGTAATTTTTCAGGGGCATGAATATTCACAAAGACTCGATTCCAAGATTCCTGATTCGACTGAGTCATATACAAAATGCACTTTAATCTTATTATGTTAAAATTAATATCGTTCAAAGTAATTTTTCTTGATGTTTTGTCATTGCTTATTAGTCTGTCACATTCTCTTACAATTGCGTTCGTACTGACTGTGTAGTGTGTATAATAGATAACTTACAATGCAATGCCATTAAATATTACATGGACAATAACTGAGTTACATGTGTATAGATCCTTGTCTTATGGCACTATTAAAAAAATATTAATTTACTCATGAATATAAATTTAAAAAAAATCATAATTATTATGAATTTACGCTCTTTGTTTTGTTTTAACGATAGATATCAGTTATCGCTAGTTAGTAGGTATGTAATTTATATTAAGGAATCATGGACAGGTTTGGTTCTACCGTGTAGTGACGTTGCAAGAATATCCGCTACCCAATATCGTCCCGTGGGTGTCGTTAGGCTACAGAAGGAAACAAACCAGGAGATGAGCAGCAGCGTCTTCCTAATAACAACTAAAAAATCTGTGATTACCAAACCGCCTGCCAAGCGTGGCAACTATCTCAAATATGACTCTTATGAGGCAAGTCCTATATTCAACCGTGGAATTTTAATAGGCATTTATAGTATATTTTATTACTAAAATAAATGTTTTCAATAATGTTTCATTAATATTATTGGTATAAGTTCTTTCTAGCAAAACTAAAAAAAAATATAATAAATAATAATCAGCTATAACATTGACACATTCAATCCGTACCCCCCATATCAGATAGTATTATGAACAACACATTAGGTCCGGGAAGCAATATATTAATACTAAATTTTATAAAACATCAGTTGTTACGCTTTTCTAAACATTTAGTGGCTTAGTCGCAATTTGAATTAATGAATAGTTTACAACTTAACAATCATTGGTTTTTTGATATTAAATTAATGTTTATATTCTACCACCACAAGGAATAGATATAAATTGGACATTTTACTTATAATGTGCTCTTCATACCGCGAGCCGTAATTAACATAATCGCCGGTTCGCGCAACCGGTTATACTAATGACACTCCAATCGAACCGCACAGTATACTCGAATGCAATCGCCTTATGGGTAAAATCTTAAGTATTTCAAATACGATTGAGACATCCAAAAATCCAAATCTGAAAAAATTATTCATAAACTATAGAAATACTGTTCCGCGCGATAATCGAACTGGCAGACCGCATCACTACACTCTACTGTGTGCGTAAAATATATTTCAAAAAACGATATTCTTCTTAAATCAATACAACTTATTTAACCAATTTATATTTAGCAATCTTTTTATGGACTTTTTTTTATAGAATAAAGGTGACAAACGAGCACACAGTCCACCTAAAGGTAAGTGGATGCTGTGGTCTATAGACATCTACATTTATCCTCAATTAAGAATCAAAATGCAGATATGCGTTGTTGCCCCTGAGGACTGCCTCGTTTCCAGTATAAAAGTCACAACACAGCAGCAATAAGCTGCTATTTTACGTTGTTATTCTGTGAGAGCGTGGTCCTACTCCGCTCGAGCCGACCCATTCGTGCTACAACCATAATATAGCTGCAGCGTGCTTCTACCACGTCAAAACTTTTCTTCGGCGACATAGCAAAATAATGTTTTATATTCTAATTTTGTTAGTCGATTTTATATTTTTACTTAAATATTTATTATTTTACATCATATTACACACTGGATTGAAGATCGTAATACCAGATGTGTCGCACCTTTGACGCTGCTTCTCGTCGGCTGTCCTAGGATTTATACATCTGCCATTTACCGTTTACCGCCGTCTGGAGGCCTTTCAAGCTTTTTCTACTGAGCAGTAAATATACAATTATTAAAATACAATTATCATTCAAGTAAAATCAACATTAAAGAAAACCTGAAAATTTTACTCATTACTCATG
Source organism: Parnassius orleans (assembly GCA_029286625.1). NCBI lineage: Eukaryota > Metazoa > Arthropoda > Insecta > Lepidoptera > Papilionidae > Parnassius > Parnassius orleans. Next base: position 1,729,798 of record JAGSMP010000320.1, read on the forward strand.
TTTTCTCCAAGCAATTATTTTGTAGTGCTTGGAATTCAAGCCAAATAATAAATTAAAATAAAATTATTTAAGGTTACGACGATGTTTTCTTAGGTTTGTTATCCCTAATTAATATTTATTTTTGGATAATGCTTCGTAATAGTAGTAGTACACGCAAACGTCTAATTTTCCTTATTTGCAAGTATAACATTAAATTTGTGGTATGTATTCCAAGATTTGAAGTACCTAAAAGAGTGCGTTAATCTAATCCTTTAAATAAGTTTATTTACGGCACATAATTTTATAATAGCATAATTGGACCACAATAACCACTTACCATCAAGTGGACCTGTGTCTTCGTTTGTCTAAAAAATTAAAATATTATAATATTTATATTCGTTTCTTCTTAACGTTAAGTATCTTAATATTTGCCACTACAATTACTGAGACCTATTCAGACTTTTCGGAGACTGTTTTAATGATTACTAAGGGAAATAAAAAAAATACATTAAAACATCGACTATATAATAAGGCTATTAACGCGATGGACGGGAAAGCTTGTTTTATAAGTAGCCATTAGACAGCGAGCTAAGGAAAACTACTTGTTTTATTGACTTTAATTTTTTTTAATATAAAGGTTATCGATAATAATGGGGGTTAAATTTTTGAATAAAAGTTTTCGTTAATAATACGGTTTCTTTGTCCGGAGGAGGAGCAATGGCGAAACAAATTCCGCTGGTGCTATTTATGTTATTTGAAGAACTAATAAGTTAGTCTTCGAAATAAAAAGCCTGAAACGCGATAACACCGGCCACTACCACCAACACCTGTCTACAAGTGTGACGCGCAAATTCTATGAATTAAAAAAAATCTACTCAATACGTTTTAAACAATACTTAAACATTAAATTTCCCATAAAATATTCCCTATTAATTTTTTTGGGTAAATGAATTATAATTCACTTCTGTAATGGACTGTACTTCTGCCATGTAAAGGTCGCCAAGTGGGTAGACAGAACAGAACTACGCCAGCTCGGAAATCGACGATCTTCACATACGTAATTCGATGATTAACGTAATTATAAAAGATCCAGTCCAATTGAGGTCGCGGCTCTAGATATATAACGTTCATTTAATTGTTCTTGCGACTAACTTAATATTGGCTCTGATATTAATACAGTTTAATTTTTCAACAATATTTGAAGCGACAGTAGCTAGTAGGTTAAGGGTGCGGACTGCATACTAGGAAAGTCATGGGTCCAACATTCAACTACCTACTGTCGTAAACCACTCCTAACACAAGCTTTTTGAACTTAAGTAGAGTGGTTAACGGGAATTTTAGAAAATTTTATTTTTTTAACCACTATTATCTATTTTAAAACATAGTACCTAATTATATTCTATTTGATATATTCCTGAAAAGTTGGGTAAAGACGTTATATTTTCCACATGGTTACAAATTTTGCTTTACTTTATGATACGATATGCATCAAGCTATTCGAGATTTAATTATTGATAGTTTATATGAGATATAAACACACTTTTCAAGTAATATTTTCCCCAATAGCTAACTCCATAAGTTCTGTTGAAAACGAAATACTTTTTAATGAGTAAAAGCAATAGAGAAATTAAATGGAAAATGCCCTTGTGAAATAAAATATGTAAAAATAATTTAATACTAGGTTTACAATTTACAAACATTGTAATATATACATTAATGCGGGGCGCTTAGTTTCTTATTTCTTGGAATAGTTTTAGTTGAAAATAAAAATACACTCTAGACTTTAGACCTCATGACGGCCATTCTTGTCCTAACATATACTTTTACTACATAAATAGTCATTAGCGTCGATAATAATCTTCAATTAACGAAAAAGCAAGGAAACACAGAAGATGTCTTTAGTTCGACGTGAGCAACCTTGACGTGTGATGTAGAAGTAGCGCTCGTAGTTAATTTTAAAATTTTAAAACCGGTTCCACTAGACGAGATGCGCTGTGGTGGAATTTTTCGCTTGGCGAGTTGAGATACCAAGACTCGTTTTGATTATTGCGTGTACGGAAATGTTCTCTTCAAATTTACAATATTAATTATCACATGTACGTTTTTAAAATTACAGGGTAAGATAAGAAACTAAGGTGGTAATGGTTTCAACAATGTAATTTATATAAGGTCACATTTTAAAGCTTACCCTGCAAATTGTCGCAGCTCTTGTAAATTTCCTTAAAGAAATATAATTGCGTTATTTGTCAAATTTTATATGTAACGTCCCTATGCCAGTAGTGGACGTCCTTCAAGCTAAACTCCTTCCCAACGATATCGTGAATTTTATTACGTCAAGATTTAGTGAGGAATTGGTGACAATTAGTGACTTAAGAAAAAAAATTGTCACATAATAATTTAGGAGATATAACCCTTTTTTGGGAGGATTCTAGCTTGAATTCAAGCTAGCAGCCCCGCCTCGAAAATACCATTATTATCTGCATCAGAGATGTGATTCCTATTTTAAGATTTAGTGACTAATTGGTGACTTTCATATATCGATATTGAAACATATTGCTCCGATTGCACCGGAGTTATTCATATGTCTTAGGGAGGATTCTGGCTTGAAGATTATATATCATAGAATAACTCCAGAACACTAATTAGTCACTTTTGACACAAATTTCACAACGCTTTCGCTGTGAAATTTGTGTCAAAAGTGACTAATTAGTGACTGTTAGTTTTAAAAAAATCAATTTGATTTATCACGTAGAACATAGTGAAAAAATTACTTAAAGTGCTAAGCATACAAAGTTTTGATGTACAGTTGTAGCGTAGCATTAAACTCCTTATGACAAATTAATAAAAGGAAAAAGAAAGTAATCACGTAGCATTTATTTCCTTCTAAAAGTAATATAGTACATAAAACGACGTTATGATTGGTGTAAATTAATAGCTGGTTTTTAGACTCAGTTTGCTAACTGCTAAAATTACTTACCTTTAAGTAATAATAAAAACTAAATCACACCATTGAAGTGATAAAAGTAGCCAGATTTATATGACGGGACGTTGATAGTAATAAATTTAATATACCGTCTCGAGTATGTGTGGCGTGTAGCGGCGTTAGAGAATCTATGACCCGATTTCGTACCATAGGAGTAGTATGCAACAACAATGGAAATGCTTCAAAGACCTCAATAGATAATACCACCATCTATCGGAAGTCATAATTTGTTTTGACTTATCCCATTGGCATCTCTTACGCCACCCACCAGACGAAATGGAATGATCTATAATGATAACTATAAAATCTATGTAATTATCTATATTATGTTAATTTAACTATAAAGTCTACATTATTATATAATTATAAAATCATCGTAAATAAAGGTTTATAACTAAAGAACTAAAATACAGATGAACTTGGTGTAGGTTCAACTTAACACTTGCACTGTCCGGTTTCCAAACACAATAGTAAGACAATAGCAATGAGCCATATGTGTGCCGCATGTACTTTGACAAAAATGGCTCTGCTGGAAGAAAAAGAAGGATTAATATAAGGACATAACAGCCGAGCAGCGTTTTTTTCTGACTTTTGCACGCGTAACGTCACTCCAGAACTTTATCGAGAATTCCCTCATCGGTTACGGTTCTTAGAGTTGTATGGCCAGCCTTTGCCACTTCGGCTTACTTTTCCTTTGGCTAGGTCAATTACTCTAGTTTTACTGCGAATATTTGCTTTACGATATTATGATTAGCTACCCCAAATCTATCCGTGGTTGTCTAAAGAGGCGACAGGGGGAAATTAACCAGGAGATGGGCAGCAGCATCTTCCTGATAGCAAATAACATAATAAAATATTGCGGTTTCCAACACGCCTGTCAAGCTTGGCTACTATGGCAAATATCCACCATGAGTTAATGGGGGAGTCATATTCAGCAGATGACTTTCGATAGATTTTTGATAATTGAATGAATGAATTAATGAACTAAGTAAAGATTATGCTTTACGGTTTCCAATTTATCGGGGAGTTCTAAAAATTGGTTTTACTTAAATACAACGACAAGAACACGAAAATAGATGTGTTATACTTTTTTTAAGTTTAAAACTGAAAAAAAAGAAAAGATTTGTACAATGTGCATGACTGTACCGATATTGAAATGTATGATCTATCACTTTAGGTAAGGTTTTCATTAAGTTCTGATTGATAAATTTAGACTGTTGTTTACTTGTAATAGGTATAAATTATAGGCATCAATATTCGTGATATATATAGCAAATTTTTATGAGATTCGTTTTGTAAATGCAAAATAAAAATTTATAGTAGGAAAAATGTAAATAATAATAATAAAATTAAGAGGTCGATTGACCGATTTGAAAATCAAACCGAAATAAAAAATGATGCTGGATGATGGCTTCAATAACAGCAATTTTACGAGCCGTGAAAATGGCGCCAAAGTGCGCGAAAATTCTAAACCAGTAATACGCTACACTTATATATCCGATACTCGGTTTGTATCGCGCCAAACGCCGGCGGCCGCGGCTCATTCCGCTAGATCCAATAGATTTTTTATTCATGAAACGATTGACGTTTGTATGTTAATTCGCAGTTGGTCCCAGCCCGACGGATAAAATATTGAATTATTACCGAAAGTCAGGGATATAGCGAAGAGGTCTGCTCAATATTAATCCGTAAGCCACGCCTGGCCGGATTTCAAATAAATCCACCCTGTGACAAACAAGACGTATAAATCAATCAGGACAAGGTGGCGTAGCCGTGCAGCCTCTATTGCATCGCCCCTTCAAATATTTCCAACGTATATCAAAAGTGGAACAAAATTGTATTGGCAAATTTATTGCCAAGGTTAAAACTAAACTCGTTACGAGTTTCAGGTGGAGCGAAATTATATTTACAAGACTGTGATTTATAAGTTTTTGTTTAAGTTTCAGTATCATGTAGTAGGGAATAAGCAAGAATTACTACTATACCTACCTATAGTCCAGTCCAAAGTTCTCTCAATTCTGAAACTGACTTCGATAATAGATCTACCAAAGTCTTAATATGAAATAACAATGTTGGTTACCAACGTTGTGATAAAACAATACTGCAAGACAGTAAGTAGAATACTGCAAGAAGTTACAACGCAATATTTTTATAAACGCGGAGAGAAAGTTTTTGTATACCTATGTAGTTCACTTTTGTAGCAGTTCAAAATGACCACTGAAACAAAAATATTAATGACATAAAGTTCCAAAACCGGCAACCCTTTTAGAATGACACAAATTTTCATTTTCTTTATATTATTAAAATGAAGGATCTAGTACATATGCACCGTATATATAATAGAATTGATTTCTGATAGCGGAACTTTATCAGATATAAAGAACAACATTGAAAAATTTATCGATCAATAACAGTAGTATTTCTTTACGTCGTATGATTTTTTCTATCGTGTTAACGAAAAAAATTTCAAAGTACATTTCTGTTTTCCTTTTGATGCAATGTATGCTGTGATATATATTTTTATAGTGTATTTCTTTGGGTGGTATAGCCAGGTAATCAGACAAGGCCCAAGCGTTCTTGAACAGAAACATATCAGTGAAGATTTCGATTGGACTTATTTTGCCAATAGTAAAGTTTAAATTCAATGCTGTTATTAAATATACGAGTATTATATATTATAAATATATAATTTATAACAACATTTACATACATAAAAGAGAACGATTATCAGCGGGACCCGTGAATGTTTACGACATTGGCGTCGGGTTATCGCGAGCTACAGAAGCGAAAAACAAGAGTCAGACGATTAGACTTACTTGAAATCTGATCGGTTTCTGTTCCCTTGCATATTTGTATGGAAACTAAACATACGCTTGCCATTTGATGCTTCCTACTGCGCAAATACACATGGAAACAGGTTTTTATGCGTAGGCTCACGTAAAGAAAGTTCTAGTACCTTTTTATAAACATTAATTCCTTAATTACTACAATACCATGTATTTAATAATCTTTAAGAATAATATAGTGAATGTGCTTTTAAACAATTATGTATTTTTCCTTTTGTATTTTTATGAACATATTTATCTAATTAAAATAATTAAGGCAACAAGATGAATTGTATTACTTAGCTCTAAAACTAGCTTGATGACCATTGTTTAGCAAAAGGAATTTCACAGCAATTTTCTCGATATTTAATTTTGATATTTTTAGTAGAATAATATAAAGGGCGTTAACATTATTCATGTTACAGTCACCAAATCAAATTAAACTGACACCTGATGTTAAGTGTTGACAACTGTACAACTGCAACACCGGGGGAATTGCAGGTGCATTGCCGGCCTTTTAAAAAAGAGTAAGCTCGTTTTTCGAAGGATCATAAATCGTATAAGTCGAAATAATCACCGGTGATAGCCCATTCCACAAAAAAGTCATGCAAGGAAGAAAATTAATTCGATTGAAGCTTACACTGTTTAGATTGCAATTTGTATCTTTATCATTGAGTTTGTCTAATGTCTTACTAATTTTGTTTTAGTGTGTAAAACATCGACTTATATACAACAGTTTCTTTATTTGATAAGATTTACCTTAACTACTACTTTTGAGATTGGAATTAGCGATCGCAGTACTTGAACTCTCGCACCTCAGACGTTGCTTCCTATTTGATGTTTATATTTTATATACAATTTAAATATTGATTTTAAGGCTAATTAATTTGCTGTGTGATTGTTGCGTAAGAGATTCAAATGGTCTAATTCGTCTCGTACATTTTTCGTAAGAGGCGACTTTTTAATATGTCAGAAGGATCACGTAGATTCCGATTGATGGCGTGACAAAGCGTCACGATTATGGCAAATACTCTCTGTAGCGGGAGAGGCTCATTTCCAGCAGTAGACGGGCAGATTAAGAATTGCTTAAATATGTATCCATGTACCTTTATTGGTGTTGTGATTTTTTTTATAGAATAAGGATGACGAACGAGCACACAGTCCACCTGATGGTAAGTGGTTGCTGTTGTGTACATTTATCCTCGATTACGAATCAAAATGCAGATGCGTTGTCATCCGTGAGGACTGAGACGGAATGCCTCATTTCCAGTAAAATGGGTCTCCGGTTCTCTACACTCACCATACGAAATACAGCAGCGTTAAGCTGCTATTTTACGCTGGTATTCTGTGAGAGCGTGGTCCTTCCCCGGTCGAGCCGACCCATTCTTGCTATAACTATACTAAATATATAGCTGCAGCATGGTTCTACCACGTTAAAAAGTGATAACTAAAATGTCTTTTTTTTCTTAATACCACCAGTAAACATAGACCTCGATAAAGTAATTCCATAACATACGGTTCTGAGCCACCTGCATCTATCGACTTACGAAGTCGATGTCATGTATAATCAGATCGTCACTTCATTTAGTGGGGAGCCGCCCACACTCCGCTTAACGTTACGAGCACGAGATTGATAAGACCAATGTTACGTTGATAGTCCGCTGGGCAGCAGTCGTATCGGCGATGCTGAGCAGGGATTTGGCCTCTGGGGTTGCGGGCGCTGGAGGCGTTGGCTCCGACCGCCTAGTGATATAACTAACGATGACTCGACTGTGGTTCCGAGACATCGTGATAGCACTGCGAGGGTGCTGCGATTAATAGGAGCTACTCCCAGGACGTGCTAATAGTCGAGCAAAGCGATCGAGGGGCCCCGGTTGCGTTCCGAACGGAGATCCCGGGCCCCTCGTAGGTATACGCTACATGGCCCAATTTTATTTTATTTCGATATACCTTTTTTGCATGTCACTTTCTCATAATAATATATAGAATATAGATTGGTGAAGAGCTGAAGATACATGTTTAAAGAAACAATGATATATTTTATTTTTGGCTTAACTAAATATAAATTATTTTTGATAAATTATTTTAGATAGAAGCTCTGTAGGGTTCCAAATGGAATGTTTTGGAATAACCATATCAAGAACAGTAAATACAACCGATACGGTCACACCTCATACTTTTATCGTGGACCTATAACACAGTAACAAACAATGATTCAATACACCATACATTGCTTTCGATGCTTATACTCGTAATTAGCGTTAAATATATTGACTGTGTGCATATATTATGAGGTAATGGAGATAATACAATTCAAAGAGTCGGACTTTAGTATCAGTGACATTATAATGAACGTCACCCGTTGCTAAGACTGATAACATAGGAAACTACTTCTAGCTCTACATTTTCAATCTTTTATTATTGATTATAATTATAATTACAATATTTTTATCGAATAATGATCTAACTATGAATATAATTGTCAGTTTTTATACCTATCATTTTTCTACCCATTAATGGATAAAGGCTTTTTCAAGAATGCGCCAAATGGCATGATTATATTTTATTTGACTATACTCACCAAGCTGGTTTGATGAGCGAAGAGCTGATAACCTTTCACTCGAAATGATGGTCATTACAGGCCCACCTCAATGGACTATATTAGATGCAAATTCGACATTTTTGATTGCATATATACCAGTATTCGTAATGTTAGTTGGTATAGCTAAATAATAACCAAACATGGTTAGTATTTAGAGAGAACGCTTCTACGTGATCCTTAGAAACCCTATTTACTTTTTTATTACAAAAAAAAATATTTTTAGGTATACTACACTAGATGGAGTGACAACTTGATGAAATATACAGGCAGTTGGAGAATGTAGGTGGTCCAAGACCATACTTTGTGGGAATCTACGAGGAAGGCTAATGTTTAACAGTGGACTTGTGATGGACTGTTGTGAGTGAGCGAATAAGGTAATATGTATGGGCCAAGTGAGTTCATGAAATTAAATACATTTTTGAACTTTTGCTCAGGTGGTGCTTTGTAACACGCAGCAATAAAATTTCACGTATTCAAAATCATGTTAACAGCCACTTCTACTGTATAACATTATTTTCATGTTTTTGGTCGCATACAATGATACCGCTGTTTTAAATTTTACGTAACCGTTATGACTGTCTAAAATATTTACGCCTAATCTTTAGTCCGCGGACTATAAATGACAACATATCATCAAACGTCGTCTTTCATAGATAGGAGCTTATCGTTAGGACCCGAAGTAATATACTTTATAAAAATCACAATTAGTGACTCTTATCATGCTTAGATTTAAACTTAGGATAGCTCAATTAAACAAAGTTAATAATATAAAATTTTGAAAACTTTTATACATATATGCCGCAGGTTTATGGTAAAATCAGGTTTTTGATCAAAAACCTTGGCTTTTGATCGAGAACCGGAAGAAGACAAAATTATTACTTAATCTTATCATTAACCTGCAAAATCCTGTTTTTTGATCAAAAACCTGAACATGTTTAGGTTTATGATAAAATTTAAGCTTAACCTACTCTAACCTACCCGGTTAGAGTTAGGTTAGGTTAGGTTATATAATTGTTTTATTTATTTAAAGAAATAGCAACCGATATTGATTTTATCATAAAATGAAATCAGTACAAGTTTTTGATCAGAAAACTGGATTTTCTCAGGTTTATTATAACATAAAGTAGTAATTTTGTCTTCTTCCGGTTCTAAAAACAGGTTTTGTCATGAACCTGCGACATATATGTACAATCTTTATTGAATTAAAGTTATGTTTACACTTATAATTGTTTTTTCTTAGTGGTAAGTGGTAATAATCATCAATGGTTGATTTGAACGAGATATTATGTAAAATTATAAATACAGTTCAATATGTAAATTGAAAAAATAAAAGAGAAATGACGTAGCTTTAGTTAGAGTTTTCGACATCTTAATAAATTATAAGACAGAATTGATCTTTAAAAATAAAACTTATTACGTTCGCTGATTTCAATCGTTAGGTATACAAATAAATACAGTTAAATCTACTAGACTGCTACAATTAATTTATTTACACGCAGAAATAATGGATGAGTAAAGAGTGACCAAGCAAATTTATGCAGCAGAAATGAGTGGCATAGCCTGCCTGCAAGGGACGCCCTAGACGGAAGTTTATCGACCAAATTGGCAATATATTGAAGAAATGGCCCACATTAAGAGCACTCTTAACCGACGAGCTTGTATTCGTAAATATTGTATGGATGTGAAATTAACGAGAGAGGTGTGTCAGGATCGTGTTCTGCAAGTCCGTAGCCTCTGCCCACCCTTCTAGGTGACGGACGTGAGAGTTTATGTATGCGTATTATTTCGTGCTAAATGTTATCCAAATCACGAAGTATGACGGACGATTGTAAGAGAAATCGCATAGGACAAAGTTTTATTTTTAATACGGAATAATTAAATAAAAATTATATGTCAACCTAGACTATTTCCTTATTAAAATATATTTAATAGTCTATGTGTCTTATACATATTAGTATACTACCGTGAACTTTTTGTATGCCTTTGTCAGACCCATAATTGTAATTCTTACATCTTAGATATAAAGTTACTATTTATGAATTAGTTTACTCTGCAAAAACTCAAAAAATAAAACCTTTCTATGAATTAAAATTACACCTATGTATTTAAATGTTTTTAGGTGTTATTTAGGAAGTGTCCGTGATTTCCGTTGTTTTTTTCATAAATTTACCACATCAAGCCAGTTCGTGTATTATTAACATCATCATTACATTCCTTCACAAGTCCCCTGAACATAGGCCTCCCCTAAGGAATACCATAAATCAGAAAACGGTCGTGAGCCACCTGCATTCATCGACTTCCTGCATGTCTTACCGTCACTCCATCTAGTGAGGGATCGCCCTCCACTCCGCTTTCTAGTCTGTCACTATTGAGGTCATTGATCATAGTGCTAAGGTCCTCCAGTGACTCTGCTATAATGAGTATATCGTCGGCAAAACGAAGATGAAAGTCGGCAAGACGATGATGATACCGTATCCTTTTCAGTCCAGTAGCTTGAAACATCTAATGCAGCGCTGACGAATTTCGTGGATATAACGCCACCGTTGTCTTACGCCTCTCTGCAGTTACACTTTTTAGCTATTTCTGCTCTCAAACAGCAGGGCCTTTTTGTTTAAAGTTGTTTGCTGTAGCTATACTTACCATCAAGTAGACTGACAGTTCAGTGTCACTTAAATATTTAAAAAATATATAAATAATTTAAAAAATAAACCGGCAAATTACAGAATAAATGTTCCGCAATGATCGCACGCATAATTAATTAGTAATCACGCGGAATTGTGTCAATGTCTACGCTATCATACTGATATCCCTTAAAGCTCACATTTAATATTTTATATGTAAAATGATATATTTGGCCGCGAACGAAATAATCTCGTTGAGATAATTAATATAGAATTATATGCTAAATACTAGTATGATTAACAAAATAAACATGGTGTTCAGTATATGTTTCAAAAAGTATACGCCATGATTTGTCTTTAAGCTTTTCTTTTACTCGTATATACAAATTATGTAAGTATCGCTCAAGTACAGTATTAAGCAACAGTAAGTTAGGGGCTTAGCGCCCTTATTAAATTTTATAATACCAGAGTTGCCAGAGTTCGATCTCCATGCCCAGAACTTTTCTTATATAATCAAAACACAGTTTTTATATATTCTAAGAGCACATGGCGTGTGATAGCGGCGTAAGAGAATCCACTGTCCCGTATTATCCCGTGGGTCTCGTAAGAGGCGACAATAGGGAAAGGAAACAGGAGATAAGCAGTAACATCTTCCTGATAACAGCTTAAAATAATAAAAAAAAGTGCGTGTGTCGTTACGAACGATTATATGTATATGAAATTTAATATCAAAACTCCACAAGCTGACAGTTGGTTGACAGTTGTTATTTGTTTAAATAAAGTAGTACAGCCGAGAGTACTCTGTGCTGGGGGCTGCGCAAGATAAGTTGCGCACGACATTACGTAGTAATGGAAACATTAATACATAACGTAACGCATGCCGTAACGTTTGATTTTACTCCCCATAAATTTTCATACCCCGGGCTTATATATTAAAATCGATTATTAAGGAGTAAACTCCAAAACTGTGGTTACCAACATGCTTGCGAAGCGTGGAAACTGTCGCAAATATCCCCTATATGTGACACAATCTGTGGAGGAGGTCTATATTCAACAATGGATTTGATAGGTTGTAATGGATGGATGTATGTATGGATGATCTGAAAATGTTATGGACGAATAGAGATGATGAAGGCGGAAGGCGTCGTTTTTTTAAAACATGAACATTTAAAACTTTATGAAATACTTGTAAATCATAAGTCTTACTGCCGCTTATGACGTCGTCGATGAGACAATTACAAAATTCTAATATAAGTGTAACCCGCGACACCCACGATACACCTAAAAGGCTATAGAGGGAAATTGAAAAAGGTGACGGGCAACAGCATTTTCCTGATAAACTCAAAATGATAAAAAACTGCCGTTGCCAAACCGCAACTATGGCAAAATCCCTCCTATGAGGCAATCTGTAGGTGAGGTCTGCGTTCAGCAGTGGCTGTAATCGTATATAACATTTTATAAAATGTAAAATAACAAAGCTGCAAATACGCCATAAATTTGATATGTAAAAGGCATGCCTTTGCAATTACTTGCAGACTGTTCTTCGCTCCGTTTAGTATATCCTTACATTCGCAAACGTACAATGTGCCTGTTAGTATGGCTCAATTGCATAAAATGCATTTTAAAGTGTAATCATATGAAATTGCAGGTAAATCGATACCGAGACTGACAGATGTACAATTAAGCATAAATTTTATATCGTTTTTTCTCTTGCCTTTGGCGATTTATTCGGACCAATTTGACTTAAAAACCTACAAGAGCCTTGCAGATCATGGGCGGGGTCGAGCACTTGGTCACACTCATATAAGCCATATTTGTGGCCTCTCCTTTATATATAAAATCAGAGAATATATACTACTTTTGCACACCTCAAACGCGAAGTGCTTCCAAAAATACATTTAATTATTTTATATATTTACCTAAATACTATACATTGAATGTTACGGTTTTTGATAACATAATATTACATTACATAAATATAACATATACTTTTACGCCTGTCGACCAGAGAGGGTAGGCAGAGACTAAGGAATTTCATTTGGCACGATCCTGACACACCTCTCTAGCTTTCATACTCGTATATATCTGCGCATACATGCTTGTCGATTAAGGGTACTCTAAATGTGGCGCATCTCCATATAACGCCAATTTGGTCGATAAACTTCCTTCTAGCAGTCTAGTCTTCTGCAGCATAAACTTGCTTAGTCACTCTTCCTTGTGGATAGTGGTTGCTGTGACCCATAAACATCTACATCTATCCTCAATTACGAATTTAAATGCAGATGCGTTGTCACCCGTGAAGACTAAGATGGAATGCCTCGTTTCCAGTAAAAAGGGTCTCCGGTTTTCTACACTCACCATACGAAACACAGCAGCGTTAAGCTGCTATTTTACGCTGGTATTCTGTGAGAGCGTGGTCCTTCCCCGGTCGAGTCGGCCCTTTCGTGCTACGACTATACTACTTATTTAGCTGTAGCATAGCTCTACCACGTAAAATTTTATATTCCTCTCATGTCGTCCATTGTTTATTCTGTTACAGCAAGATTTACTTATGTTTAGGCAAATACTTTTATTTTAAAATGACTGCAATTGTTCTGAATCAAGATAAAAATAACGAATTGTTAGCATAATCTAAAAAAAAATGCAGTAATAAACGCTAGAAATTGTTACTAAGTCGTGTCAATGACATTAGCATTTGATTTCTTTATATGTCTTTTCCGTGTTAAGGAATCTTTATTACAATTGCACATATCACAAGTTCCTTGCTAAACCTAGGCCTCCTCCTCACTCCATCACAAATCATTCGTTGCCTGTATCCCTCAACTCCCTTCATGTCTCATCAGGTCGTTTCTCCATTTAATGACCTAAGGGGCGGCTGATAAGTCCGCGGCCTAAGGTACCTACTAAATGAAAGAAAATATATGATTTCTGTTTTTTTTTTTCAATATAATCTCCCTCAAGTGAAATACATTTCTCACATCTCGCATACAATGCCTTTAACTCACCCAAAAAATATTCTGTATCTTTCTCTTCAAAATGACGATCAACCGCAGCTTTCATTTCGTTGTCATCTGCAAATCTCCGGCCCCGTAAGTTCTTTTTCAAATTGGAAAACAGGAAAAAATCGCTAGGTGCTAGGTCTGGGCTATACGGAGGGTGGTCAATCTCTGAGATCCCCGTGTCTTTCAGGGCTTGCCTCGCAACATGTGCGGTGTGAACGGGCGCGTTGCCTTGCAGAAAGAGCACTCCGCGCGTCAGTTTCCCATGTCGTTTCTGTACAATAGCCTCGCGAACCTGTGTCAATAAATTGGCGTAATATTGGCCATTCATCGTAATTCCCCTGGGTAGGTAGTTGATAAGCAAAATTCCCTCGATATCCCAGAAAACAGTCGCCATTAGCTTGGACGCCGACTTTTCCAGCTTGAATTTCTTCGGCGGCCTTTCTCCTTTTTTAATCCATTGCATGGACTCTTGTTTGGACTCCGGATCATATTGGCGAATCCATGTTTCATCTACAGTGACTATCCATTGCCAAATGTCTTCCTCGTTATCGCCGACTAGCTCCAAAAAATCTTTGCAACTTGCGACTCGACGTTGCTTGTTGAGCAGTGTGAGCATTTTCGGTACCCAGCGCGCAATTTTTATCATATTCAAATATTCATGTAAAATTTCTCCAACTCATTTTTTGCTAATCTGCAGTTCTTCAGCAATCTGCCACAATTTAATTCTTCGGTCGGCCAGAACAATTTTTTCGACTTTTCGGACGTTTTCTTCGGTCAGTACCGTGACAGGGCGGCCCGGGCGAGGGTCGTCTTCACAGCTCTCTCGTCCTTGTTGAAATATGCGGGCCCATTTTTTCACCATCGTATATGAAGGCGCAGAATCCTGAAGAACCGATGACATATCTTCAAAAATATCTTTCGGTGTATTTCCCTTCTTTACGAGGAATTTTATCACGGCGCGGTGTTCGAAATTACGAGAATTTCCAGATTCGGCTGACATGGTGGTGTTTGTTGTTTAATAAATAATTGAACTATGAGTGCAAACTTTTTTTTTGCGCCCAATGCAAGGCACTCTCCGGAAGCGGGGAAGGGAGGTGATGAAAAACTAAATTAGTGATTGCTTTTATAATACTACTGAGTGTTGCAACTAGTGACATGAGTAACAAGCTAATTACTCATCGTTAAGTAACTTAGGCCGCGTACTTTTCAGCCGCCCTGGTTATTGCCTTGCATTATGCTTAAACCTACGAGGTAATATAGCCAGTGTGATGTCACTTCAGGTTATTGGTCCGGGAAAATTCAGAAGTTTACTCTGTAGGTACATAGATTTAGGTTACAACATCGTTTATGAAATTGATGACAAATAGGTAAAATTCCACAGCAATTTCCCCGCATTAAAAAGGATGTAATGTATGAATGGGAGTCAATACGGCAGTGTTATCAGGCACATAATATGCCTCTGTGTAAATATAGCGTTCAACGTTATCATTGCAAGATGGCGACCGTGTAAATCAATGTAACCTCAATTACTTATTAAGAAAGGTCTCGGTTGGAAATTTCCAGAGATTAGAAAACTCGATGGAAACTATTTTGCAATATAACTAGATTCATTATTTGATTTCGAGGAAGTACAATTTTATTGCAAATTGAATTCACAATGAATTTTCCTTAGGCTTAATAATGATGTGATTTAAAAAATACTAAGTAGTTTTATCAGATCACAATTGGATTACAAAAAAAAGTATATCATCTTATTCTTGTTAATCCATTGACTTTCAGCGTGTCTTACCAGGTGGTCACTCCATCTAGTGGGGGGCCGATGTAAGGTTAGGTAAGAATTTAGAAATTATTGCAAATAAACCCATAAACCCATTTTATAACAAAGGATATTTACACGGGATATAACATTTTCTAAATAATCAAGCATATTGTTAATAAGCAAAGCACACACACACGGGTAGTAATGCATGATCAACAGGCACAAATGTATGTCGTATCGTTATCAGTCCTGTTTACGGAGTGTCAAAGATTACTGGATCAAGTGCATTCTGTATTATCGATTATCGTGTAACGCGGCTTGGTCCACTTAACATTCAGTGCGGACACAAATTTAATTGTATTTATGTCTTTCCTGATTATGTATTATTGTGGGAGGTAAAAGAAGTTATTGTCTTTTGAAAGTTCCTCTTACACAAAATTTTAAGAACCAATATTTGAGATGTTCATATATTGATTCATCCATTTCTCTTCATCGTAAATTTAACTAATCTTGTGCTCCTGTCTACCGTCTACAGTTCTTTATCTGCCTAATGTTTATGTGTAGTGGACACCTCAGCATACAACGTGCTGACTGAACGTAACATATTATTATATTTCCTTAAGTATTTATATCTTTATATAATTCCAATTTTTAACTAGTATCAAAATAAATCATTAATTTCTATTTTCAACTCTATGTTTTACGTATGTGCACCGATTTCTCGGTAACGGTTGAAACATTTTTATGATTCATTTTATTAAATAGGTTTTATGATTTTATTTTTGGTTGAAGAAAAAATTCCACCCCAAGGGTGGAAAATTATGGGATGAAACTTTTATTGTAATAATTTAGACGAAATTGTAGTTGTTACCTTGAGCTTTTGATATTGCTTAATTCACGCAAAGGGTAAAAAAAAACTTTTAGTAAAAAGTGAAGACAAGAAAAGAGAACAAAATAATTTTCACAGCTTCTGAGATCCGGGCTTTAATAGTTCTATATATACACAACTCGTATGTCTTAGCACCGGCTTCAGGAGCTATTATATAGATATTAATTTATTATTTATTCGTTTTATTTTTTTAATTCTTATTTATCAAGAATATCATCATTTATTATTCAGCATAACCTACCGACATTAAATTCTTAACTATGAATTAACAGATTTCAAGCTTTAATGCAAAATTTAAAAGTACTGAGGAGAAATAAAATCCTTTAGCTTTTATCATCTTGTAAGGATTCACGCCAAGATTTTGCGAAGGCGTTCTAACGGTTCTTGTTAACGGTAGAGTTCATTTGCTATTCAGCTGGACTTACCGCGACATCAATGGCGTTGAATACGAATTTCTTTCTAAGACCGCCAATGTTTTCACATTCGGACAGAATTTGGCAATTATGTTTGGTTAAATAACTATGTTATTTTGGTGATAATATTTCTTTATGTTTCAACACCAAAGTATTATCAATGTATTGAATGAAACTATTTCTTTTTTTACGAATTTTATCGCTTTTAATTAACATAATTTATATTTCGACCTTTCGAGTACTATGCAACACCCACAACGGTCACGGGGGAAACGTATTTTAATTATTTAAAATCTCCTATAGTATTAATTATCATTCTCAAAAATAGTACATTATTTATATGTACATGCAAGTTAACTTTCGATCAGTATACTATTGAACGCATTAAAATGAATGTATACGTTTCTGAAACATTTTCCTAAAAAATTGTATGTTTCCTATAATTTTAGTGACACTGTGATTCACTGTGATGAGCTATAATATATATAAATATTCTTTTACAACTGCAATACCTTTGTAGAACTAGATCATAGAGAATATTTTTTATATATAAAATAGGCGATGAATGGAAATGGGCGTGATTAAACTTTGCCGTGTAGTGCTGGCGTACGAGAATCAAATACCGTGCGTGCCGTAAGATAAGAGGCGAATATGGGAAATTCTAGAAAGATCTCATAGCTTACGACAGATGGCGATATAGCCATCCCGTTTAAGCTAAACTTAAAATACCAAGACCACCGTTGGGGAGTACCGCCTAGAGAGCCTGGTACTGCGATCGCCAATCCGCGCAGACCCTACAACGGGGGAGGCTCATGAACCAGCAATGGACTTTTACGGGCTGATGAAGAAGATACTGCTGGCGACAAGATATCTCATCTCTATTTGCGAAAATGGTTACACCGTCATTTTTTTCGTTCAGTTGTCAACAGTGTGTTGTAATTTTGATACACTTGTATTGGTATGGGTGAGTTAACCGTCAAATTCCTTTTGTACGCCGATGATCAAGTCATATTTGCGTCGTCAGCGGCCGAGTTGCAAATGATGGTTACATTAATGAACAGCATTAAAAGAAAGGGGAATGAAAGTAAACGCAAGTAAGACGAAAGTTATGGTTTTTGAAAGAGAAGAAAGTAAAACGATATGTGAAATAAGAATAGAAGGGGAATTGGTCTAGCAAGTAGATGAGTTTGTGTATTTGGGATGAGTATTTAGCAGGGATGGTAGATATGATAAGGATATAGAACGACGAGTGAACGCAGGAAATAGAGTAAATGGGGTTCTACACTCTATTGTGGAAAGTCAGAATGTGTTCAAAAAGGCACGTATGGCAATTCACAATGATGTTGTGACCAGGATTAAGAAAGGAATGATTCGGTGGTTTGGTCATGTAGAAAGAATGAATGAGGAAAGAGTGACAAAGCAAATTTATGTTGCAGAAGTGAACGACAGAGTCGGGAAGGGACGCCCTAGGCGAAAGTTTATCCACCAAATTGGCGATATATTGAAAATGGGCCAAATTAAGAGTACCCTTAACCGACGAGCATGTATGCGTAGGTATATGGATGTGAAGGAGGCGAGAGAGGTGTGCCAGGATCGTGCCAAATGGAAGTCCGTAGTCTCTGCCTACCCTCTCTGGGTGACAGGCGTGAGTGTTTATGTTATGTTATGTATGTAATATAAGATGGTATTTTTGAGCACTAAAACATAACAACCTACTAAATGAAATTCTTTTGTTAAAAATTACACTAGTGTCGTTCATGATCAGTAACAAGAGAATTCCTTTCAACTGCTGAAATTAGCAAGCACATGTCGGTAATTTATAAATTCATTCAATAATATGTAGTTGGTTTGTTATCTATCTCTATCGTTTCTAGTTTTTAGTGTCTGTGTTAGAGTGTGACATAAGATTCTTATCGATAGTTGACCACGCAACAGCCGCGGAATTACTATTCCGTTCAATTTTGAGCTTTATACGTATTCCCTTTAGATGTTAAATCTAATAACAACACAATGGCGCGGTTCCTGAATGGGTATTGTATGCGTAAACATTTCGTCAATGCCATCGACATCGAGGCGATTATGAGCGTCATCAAGTTCGAAGCGTCTGAGGTTATCAACAAAAATATCCCATTTATTAAACTTAATTTTTTTTCCAAAGAAATATAAATCAAATATTTGTTAAAGATGGTCGTGTGTGTCAATTTATGGAAGAAAATACGCCATATGGCAGCAGTGTAACATAAGAATAAGGCCTTGAAATTAACCTGCATATGTGCGCATCCGCCCGTGCATATGCAACATGTAAACGCATATAGTTTCTCTAATGTGTCAATTAATGCTTACTTATTATGAGAAATTTAAAATTTAAGACCGCAAAAGTTTATTTTTATTTAATTTTTAATAAATGCATATTTTTAATATTTCAAATAAAAAAAAATGTCTATATTTTGTACTAAACAAATAAAGAAACAAATATCACTGCTTATATAAATAATCTATAAAATGACGGCGCGTCATGTGATCTGGGATTTTCCAAAAGTTGAAAACATCGATATCACACATTATTAGAACTCTATTGATGATATTCTGAAGTATTAAACGTAACATGAATTTAGAATAACAGCAATATCTCGTTTAGAATTCTTTTCATTGGACACAAAGTGATTTTAGCTTGAACACGTACCTTTTATCACATAATATTAGGATAGGATTATAGAAAGTTAACGTTGCTATAGCTGCAGCTATGTTATTATTGTATCACGAATGGATTGGCTTGGCCGAGGAAGGGCTAGAGATGGGCCGAATATGGATTTCACCGAATACGAATATTCGGCCGAAAGTTCGGTAAAACTTTTACCGAACCAAATATTCGGCCGAACATTATTAGGCAGGATTACCTTGGTACCTAACCAATTCATGTCGAGACTTATTTACATAAAGCGCGCGGGATTAGAGCTGGACCCTGCCCCTCGCTCCCCCGCCACATCTGATATCTTATAGCATCATCTAGTACTGAGGTAATTGCCGGCACATGTTTATGTTTTGACTGTTTTTGTGAGAAAAAAAGTGTTTCGTTGTATTATTTTTAGCGAAAATTGATAATTATATGATAAAAATGAGTGGCAGGAGGAGATCTACTGTTTGGATTTATTTTAGAGAAACTGGCGACCAAAGTAAAGTGAAATGTACTATTTGCGAAAAATACTTTCATGGGGTGGCAGTGGTAGGAAAGCTTCATCCTCGGCTTTGAGCAATCATTTAAAATTGAAACACACTGCGGAATTTTCTGGTCTGGAAAACCTGTGCATCAGGTAGGCTCAAATATACAAAATATTGAAACGACACAGCATGAATGTGAAGCTGCACAGGTCAACCAACCCTCTACCACTGGTGCTCAATCTACAAATACCACAACCTGTCCAACCACTCAAACTACACTAGAAGATTCATTTATCTACCGACTTCAAAAGGAGGAGGTACATATTCAATTTGACTTTATGTTCTTTTTATAATAATTTCTCTCCTCATAACTTTTTCTAGGTGAACCGATTTTGATGATTCTTTTTATTTGAAAGCTGGTGCTTCTCATGTGGTCTTATATAGATTAGATCAATGTCTGACCAATAGTTTTTGAGTTATTCTTAATAATTTATATTGATCTCAAAATAGCGAATCGACGACCCCACATCACATTCAACTAATTCAATTGCTGAAATGATAGTAATAGAGAACCAGCCAATTTCTATAGTCGAAGATAAAGGCTTTTATCGGCTCATGCAGTTGGTAAAGCCCAAATATCAAATACTAAATATTTAGGTGAAACAGTGATTCCACAACTGTATGAAAAATTGAAAAGCACTATTCAAGGTGAGCTATCTAATTCCAAATGTCTATCGGCTACATCTGACACGTGGACAAACATGTTCGTACATTTCAATACAGTGGACACTTTGAGTACCACTTTAACGAATGTTCGGTGACTTAGCCGAATATTCGACCGAATACGAATATTCGGTAAAGCTGCAGAATATGCCGAATACCGAATACGGAACGAATATTCGGCCCATCTCTAGGAAGGATCACGCCACGACCATTACAGAATACCGTAAAATAAGCGCATAATGCCGCCGTTTCGTATGGTGAGTGTAGAGTACTGCAAACTGCTTTTACTCGTAATGAGGTATTCTATCTTGGATTCTTAATTGAGAATAGATGTAGGTGTCAATGAACTAAGGCTTCCACTTACCATCAGGTGGACTATGTGCTCGTATGTCACCTTTCGCCCGAAGACCTCAGGATTTAAGGACCTTCTAATATTTATGTTTGTTGTATTTATATATTATGTATACATTCATTATTATTTAACTTTTGACAGTTTTAGGTTTAAAAATATTATTTTCATTTAGAAATTAACTTGAGTAATGATTTTATAATCTTTGCGCTACTAGTATTTGCATTAGTTAAAAGAACAAGAGGTAAAATTGGAAAATATTGTACAACTGACTTCAATATAAATAATGTATTGTTGATTTTTTTTAAAACCGCTCGACCGATTTCGATAAATCGGTCTCCTCCTTTATGAAGTCGGTTGAACAATATTTGGGGATTAAAGCAAAAAAAATTATAAATTTTTATAAAATATGTAAAAAAAATATCTTATTTTAAATTCTGCTTAAAATAAGAAGTTCCAAGTGCTTATTGCACTGCAATGATTAGTTAATTATCTTGATTTAATTTTATTTTTTTACATTACCTTACTATTAAAGTGTTAAAAATATAATATATCCAACATATTATATTAATAAATCTGACGCGTTTATGTCGGTGTGAAGGTTAAATGAATGTACGAAATTATTGTAACAAAAAATTCCTTAAGTTGGATTGCAAGGTTGGGTACTAAAACAGTAAATGACAGTTTTGAAATTAAAATGAAAAAAAAAATGTGTTGTAAAATATTTTCGTAGCAAGACATGATCCGCTTGCTATTATTACCAACAAGTAAATCAACATCGTTTACAGAATGTTACCAACTAACAGAATCTCAACTGATAGTTGGTCACCCTAATCATAGTGTTTTTATTATCATTTATATCGGTCGCGTCGACTCGCACCGAGATAATATGAGCCACTGCGCAATTCCACCAAAATATCTAGCGGTTCTTAGAACCAATAGTAAAACTTACTTACGAAGCCATCCTTTTTAAAGGCTGTTTTACAATTTTATAGCTAATTAATGCATTCTCGTATTAGGGCTTTTCGTGTTGCGACACGCATGTAGTGGCGGTGTAAGAGAATCCACTACCCCATATCATGGCGAGAGCGTAGTAAGAGGCGACAGAGGGAACCACACCAGCAGCGTCTTCCTAAATAATAACTACTAAAAATAAAAAGCTGCGGTTGCCAACACGCTTGCCAAGCGTGGCAACAATGGCAAATATCCCCCCTACGATACAATCTGTGGGGAGGCCTATGTTCAGCAGTGGACTTTAACAGGCTGTAACGGTAACGGTAACCGACACGCGTAAGGTAAAGTTTCGCCGTTGGTATGGGATCTTAATTAAATTACGCCCTAAACCCAGCCCGATATGGACTCATATTTTTAAAAGTTTTGTTAATAATATTTCTACTTAAGAAATAACTTTGAATAAACAAACGTAAAAGAAAACTAATTGTAGAGGTAAATAATCACTTACAAATTTTGCCAAAGGTGAAAAATTGGGGAAGAAATTTTTTATTCAACTATAGGTACCTATACAACGGTCTAGTAAATATTCTCCACTCAAAAGGGATAAATAATCAAACTTTAATAATTTAGTATTAAAAAATCTAAAAACTTCTCCAAAATAAAAAAAATATGATTATTTATCACAATTATAATATTAACTTGCTATACTCGTACATATATTTTTAAGATTATTTAGTTAGATAAGATTTTTACACAGGGTTTTTCAATTATTTTACATTTAATTTTACCATTATAACATGCATAGCTCACCATAGCTTATAATAAATAATTTCAAATTAAAGGCGAAAACGGGCGAAAGTTTAAATTTAAATTCCATAAAAGTAGTCTATTTATTTAATGTGAAATATTTGTGAGTATTAAAATATCACAGGAATAAAATATATACATAAGTGCATTTTCTATGTTATAGTTATTGAATATTTTTTTAGTTTTTTATATATTGAATATTAAAAATGGAAATTAACAGTCTGCTTACGCCCACTAGTGGCACCAAGTGGCACTAATCTCCTCTTATTTCTGAGAGGGATTTAGGGCAAGAAAAAGTGCTCGCTGTGCCCTAAAACGGACTTTATATATGCTTGAAATATTTTTAATTTCTCAGACATACATGTTTTATACATATATGTTTCAAACAATTACTGGTATGTGGTGTCTCTTCAAAAGTTTTATTGATTATGAACTATTTCGTAAAGATGTTATTAAATTACGATGACAATAATATTATTATGAAGAATGTTATTAAGAAGATTAACGATTTCAATGACGGCTTGGTTTGAACGCGGTTTAGACACACACCTGAGCTGCAAGCCTGCATCGGCTCTTTGTATATAAACCGCTTTATAAATTTAGGTGAATTGAAATTCTCTGGCTGAATAAGCTGGAATTAGCCATGACGAAGTCAACACATTTGGTTCTTATTTATTAAAAATATTATTAAAAAATTACGATGGTGATCTTCGGCCCGATTTAAACGGAGACAACTTTTAAATAAAAGTGCAAAAATCTCAACTTGCCAGTTCATATAACAATAAGATACATTACAATTACAACCTAACAAAAGTCCACAGCTGAACATTGCCTCATATGGGGGATAATTGCCATAGTTGCCACGCTTGGCAGGTGGGTTGACAACTGAAGTTTTTTATTTTCAATTGTTATTAGGAAGATGCTGCTGCCCGTCTCCTGCTTTTTTTCTCTGTCGCCTCTTACGGAACCATCGTGACAATATGGGTAATGCATATTCTTTTCCGTCACCGCCGCCGGTGAACATACATTACACAGGCTATATTCTAAATCGGATAAGATTCAAAATCGTATACCATACAATTTAAACCAAACTCTCGAACCCTCAGTTACCGCGTACGTTACGTCGGTCGACGTCATCATCACAAAGATACCGTTGTGTGCTGCACTTTATAAGTAACGTTATTAATAGCGATACTGCTGTAAAAACAGGTTAAGTTATTTAGAAGGTCAAAGTTATTAAGGTCTGATGCATTTCCATGGGTGCAAATTATTTTGCCTTTGTAACATAATACTGCTGATTTGTTTAGCAATAGACGAAATCCTCACTATTACTACATGATCTTAGTCTTCAAATCACACACTGGATAGGGGTAGAATGACTAGATACATTGACACAGGTTAAGCTTCCGCGATCGTTTGTTTTATTTATTTCACGTAGTAGAGCCATGCTGCAGCTATATTAATAGTATAGTTGTAGCACGAATGGGTCGGCTCGACCGGGGAAGGACCACGCTCTCACAGAATACCAGCGTAAAATAGCAGCTAAATGCTGCTGTGTTTCGTAAGGTGAGTGTAGAGAACCGGAGACCCTTTTACTGGAAAGAAGCATTCTATCTTGGTCCTCACGGCTGACAACGCATCAGCATTTTAATTCGCAAACGAAGATAGATGTAGATGTCTATGGGCCACAGCAACCACTTGCGATCAGGTGGACTGTGGTGTGCTCGTTTGTCACCTTTATTCTATTAAAATAATAATAATAATAAGCGGGTGCCGATTGCGGGCCCAGCAATCGGCACCCGCCACTGGTGGAGTACGCCGCATGCGATGGACAATTCAGATGAACAGCAACGCATTGCGGGCGTATTTTAGGCGAAAGGGGAGAAGTTGGAGGTTTTGCGTACCGGGCTAGGATGCATCGACTTTTTGCTGAGCTGGAGCCATCTATAACCGTCACCGAGCAAAACCTGGCAGACCGAGTTCGGTATATCTTGCGCTCAAATATATTTGATGGCACCGAACTCGAACGGCTACGACGTGAGGCTGTTTCCTCATCGGATGAAAATACTGCGACTGTGAATGGCGCCACAAGTTGCAGAGCAACCCGCACACGTGGATGCCGCCGTGAATCCCCAGTTGTGGTTGATTCAGACGATGATGAAACAATCGCCCAGGAACTAGAACTAGAGCAATTGAGGAGTACATTGAAGAGGCGATTGTGGAAACGCGCAGTACGCCTCTCGAAAATCGACCGCGACTTCCTCGCATAACCCTAAGCAAGCGGAATCGGGATGTGACGGCCCTGAACCCATTGCTGGCAACCTATTTGAAACCAGCCGGGACCTTTGCGATACGGACTCAATACTTTTGACGCCGCTTTGGCAGTTTGCCGCATTGTTGGTGCCAAACTTCCCATGTCTGACGTGCTACTGGGCAAAGTAGCGCTATCCCAGCCTGGAAAAGAAGGATTGAGGACCGTGTCGCAAAGGCAAGGGCCCTCATCGGCAGACTGATAAGCTTCAGGTCGGGCAATAATAGGCCGAATTGTGCGCACCGTCAGGATGGCGTTTGCTGGGAAAAATGTCAGTTTGTCCCAGCCGATATAACGCAAAACTGACGGAGCGCATAGACGACCTGAAGCAGAGAATCGCTGCTTGGGAAGCGGATTCGGCGATATACCGAGAGGTCAAGACGGTTCAACCAAAATCGTTTCTTCCAGAGTGATCAGAAGAGGCTCTATGAGTCATTGAGCGACCAATGGTACGTGGAACGGGCCCAGCACCGAATCAGGCCGACACTGTTGCATTCTGGCGCGGCCTGTGGTCAGAGCCCGTAAACCACAGCGAGGGCCCTTGACGGAAGTTGTGGCGAGTCAGTGCGAGTGTTACACCCATGGACCCCGTCATCATAACGCGGGATGACGTAGCTGAGGCGGTCCGTAGGGCCGCGAACTGGAAAAGTCCGGGACTCGACGGACTGCATCACTACTGGCTGAAGGGGTTCGTGGTGTGTCACGCTGTACTGCCCGACAGTTTCAAGAGGCTCAACCAAAAGTCGCTCCCGAGCCTCTTCACTACTGGGATCACTCATTTGGTTCCTAAAGACCATGATTCCACAGACCCTAGCAAATACCGCCCCATTACGTGTCTACCCACCATATATAAGACACTGACATCCATTTTGAGTACGCGAATCATTCGTCACCTGGATTTAAATCAGGTGATGTCGCGCGCTCAAAATGGATGTCGGGCGGTGGTCGTGGAACCAAGGAACCACCCTCATTGACGCGGTCATTGGCAAAGTGGTTAAACGCAACCGACGGAACTTCTCCGCCGCCTGGATAGACTATAAAAGGCATTCGATTCTCGGTGCCCCATACATGGCTAAAGAGGGTCCTCGAGCTGTACAAGATTGACTGTACAGTTAGAGACTTCCTCGGCAGTGTATGGGGCAATGGAGTACAACTTTGTCATCTAGGCGAGCGGATGACGGATGCGGAAAGCCACATAAGAATAAGAAGGGTATCTTCCAGGGCGATTGTTTGAGTCCAATCTGGTTTTGCCTCTCCTGAACCCTCTCAGTACCTTACTGGAGGACTCCGGGAGGGATTTCAGCTTCGGAAAGGAGGTACAAAGTGACCCACCTTTTCTATATGGATGATCTCAAATTATTCGCCTCCAGTCGCTCCCATCTTATGGAATTGCTAAACATCACTTGTGAATTTAGTAATTCTATTAGAATGGAGCTGGGGACGGATAGTGTGCGGTCCTCCATGTTGAAAGGGAAGGTTGTTAACTCTGAGGGCATAGATTTATCTATGCCCATCAACATAAGAAGGACCCTTTCTGATGCTGAAACATACCGATACCTGGGTATGTCATAGAACATCGGTATCGATGAGGCGGGTATGAAGCAGTCAGTTTGCGATGTGTTTTATGCACGCTTGACCAAAGTGCTTAACAGCCTTTTGTCCGGTGTGAATAAGACACACGCATATAACGGTTGGGTCATGCCTGTTCTCATATATACCTTTGGCATACTTAGGTGGACTCAAACTGAACTTAACGCCCTGGATAGAAAAGTCCGCACTACTATGACGTCCCATAGGATGCATCATCCGAGATCGTCGATTATGAGGCTGTACTTGCCGCGGAAACATGGTGGGCGTGGCTTTTTAAGCGCGCTTACCATGCATAATCGCGAAGTTTGCAGCCTCCGTAATTACTTTCTGACGAGATCGGATGATCCATTCTATAGGGACGTCATTTCTTGTGATAAAGGACTTACCCCTCTATCCTTAGCCAACGAGCAATGGCAAGACCCGGCAGTACAGAGCACTTCCGACCGGGAGACCGTATGGAAGGAGAAGGAGCTCCACGGGAGGTTCTACAAGGCTCTATATGAGCCTTTCGTAGACACAGTTGCCTCCTCCACTGGTTACGTTTTGTGACCTCTTTGGGAAACCGAGGGTTTTGTCTGTGATACAGGATCAGGTTATTAAGACCAACAACATTCGGAGATACATCCTAAGGGATGGCACCGTCGACATCTGTCGAGCTTGTCGCCATCCCGGCGAGTCACTTAGGCATGTCATCTCCGGTTGTTCGGCGCTTTCTAACTCTGAGTACTTGCACAGGCACAACTTAGTAGCCAGAATTCTACACCAGGAGCTCGCTCTGAAATACGGTCTCGTGGACCGGAAATTGCCGTATTACAAGTACTTGCCCGAAGCCGTGCTCGAAAATGACCGCGCCAGGCTCTACTGGGACCGGGCCATCATCACAGACAGGACTATTCTTGCCAATAAGCCTGATATTGTGCTGATGGACCGGGCACAGTCAAGGATATTTTTGGTCGACATCACCATTCCGTATGACGAGAACCTCGTGAAAGCCGAAACAGATAAGCGAACAAAATATCTGGACCTGGCTCACGAGGTGACCGACATGTGGGGTGGACTGCCGACCGAAATTATACCTGTAGTCGTCTCTGCGAACGGGTTTTAAGTGATAAGTCACGCTGAAACACGAATTTATGGCAGCTTGGTAAGTGTAAAATGGTGAGACTGAAAATCTCATTGGCAAGTGAGATTGCTCATTTGTTTTTTATATTGAATAAACTTGAAAATATAAAATAGACCTTATTTTGTTAACGACCCCTACTAATCTTCAAAATAAATTATATCCTATAACAATCTATAATCTATGTGTATAAAATCACAGAAAACTGTAGAAGTGTTTGTCTCCAGTGCAAGATAATGTTGTGACCATGATTAAGAAAGGAATGCTTCGGTGGTTTGGTCATATAGAAAGAATGAACGAGCAAAGAGTGACAAAGCAAATTTATGTTGCAGAAGTGAACGGAAGAGTCGGAAAGGGACGCTCTAGACTAAAATTTCTCGACCAAATTAGCGTTATATTGAAGATGGGCCAGATTAAGATTACCCTTAACCGACGAGCATGTATGCGTAGGTACGAGTATATGGATGTAAAGGAGGCAAGAGAGGTGTGTCAGGATCGTGCCAAATGGAAGTCCGTAGGCTCTGCCTACCCCCCTGGGTGACAGGCGTATATGTTTATTTTTGTCTCCGTATATAGAGACAAACACTCGTTAAAAGAAAAAAGGTATATAAATTAACTTTTACGAATAATTTTGAAAACCAGCTGTTGTAAAAGTTGACATGAATTTCTAAAATAAACGTATGCATTTTTCTAAGATCAAAAGAGATAACAGTGAAAAGTTGTATCAAAGTCGAAGGTAAAAGTTGTCTTTGAGAGCCGCCTTTTCCCTTAGGTATGATCCGCTTTAGTTAACTGTTTTAAACTGTTGTACTGAAAAGAGCGATATTCTGACATCCACACAAGTTACATGTAATGTTTAAAAAAAAATGCGATCAATTTATTTTAATGTAAAGTCAAACACAATTAGTGTGTGCTTATTACACTTTACACAAACATAAAAATACACTATTTTTTTATTACTAAATTCCTTAAAATACCTTAAATATTGTGTTAATGTTATCACCATAATTGTAAATGCCGAAGTTAAAATTACTGGGAACTCCGCTAAAACAGGTTACAGAATTTAAGTATCTAGGGCATTGGGCCAATTAATCACTCAGCAATGACTTAGATTTGGAAACAGAACGGAGGGCGCTGGCTGTTAGATGCAACATGCTAACCCGTAGGTTCGCTCGATGCACTCGTGAAGTTAAAATTACTCTTTTTAAGTCATATTATCAATCATTTTATACCTAAAATATGTGTGTCAACTACACGCAGAAGGCACAGCGCTCTTAGAGTACCTACAGTATAACAACAGTTTCAGGGCACTGTTGGGGCTGCCTCGCTTTTCTAGCGCATCGCGGATGTTCTCGGAAGGGCGCCTTTTTTCATGCAATTACGTAAGCGGATAGCATCCCTGATGACGCGAATACGGGGTAGCACTAATAGCCTCCTGGAAACTGTTGTAAATTGCGTAGACAGTATTTATGTAAAACACTGGATGAAGACAGTTCTGCTAGTGATAAACCATTACTAACCGTAGTTTCTAAGATTTTATATTTGATTACTAACAAATATGGAATGAATTCTGAAATAAAGAGGTATTATTATTTGGGTTATATAAAGAGTATTCTCATCTGGTTGGGCTGAATAAATATTATTCTAATTCTCAAGTTAACTATTTGTGTTTTATGCTTTTATGCAAATACTGTATTCGAGTGGTATTTAAATTAAGTCCTACTTAGGTGGGCTGACCGTCGTCATTAATAGTAAAGTAAGGTTACAGACTATATACGTACCACTGCTGGGCACAGGCAGGGCTCCGTCACTCGCTCAAGGTCTCGCGTTATATACCTACCGGCTAGCGTACTCCCGGGAGTACAAGTAACAGTAGGGTATCGCACGCTTTAAAGATATAATTTAATCAATTTTAAATTTAGTTTTATAATTTAATTTTTAACTATTATAATAGATTAAAATTAAATAACACATTTATTAAATAAATAAAATTAACCATAATGAATAAAATTATCATAATATCTGATCCATTTATTAAAATTTACGATTTCATGACTTAACGATGTTTATCGAATTATTTGCGTTTAGGCCGTCATCATCTATTTTACGTAATACTGTCGCCTTGAAAGTCAAGTGTCAACCAATTTGTTTGATAAAATAACCTATAGAAATGACGCATTAAAATGGAATACATTTAAATTAAAATTTAAGTCCCCCCAAAGTGGCGAGTAAATACAAGAAAAATAAACAAAACTAAACTAAATATAGTGTATATGTCTTATGTAACTTAATACAATATAAAACTTACCAAAAACTCGAACCGAAACAACCATAAACTAACTTTAATCACTTCGTGAATAAAATGCTTAAAATTTTTAAGCAATTAACCACGCGTGACCTTGAGTCACTCCCGATAGTACAAGTATCAGTGGGGTTAAGTTTAAATAACAGAGAATTCAGAGAAGGAACTAAAACTATTTATCATTTTATAAAACTTAAACATATTATTTATCGTCTTTTATTTATTTTATCATCTTTGTACAGCCCTTGCGCGTTCGCTCGATGACGCAGTCGAAGGTCGCGCGGTGGCAAAACGTCCTCAACTCCCGGTACGGGTGCAGAAGGTATATTTCTGCTTCCAGTTAACGTCTGGGATTACTATTGAAATTTTGTAAGCTATTATAGCGTAGGTATTTTCGCTTTTGTATGGGAGTGATGTATCTGGTACGTAGTAACATTATTTAATCTGTAGCAAAGGCCACCTCTCATTTCTGAGAGGGTTAGGGCAAGGAAATTTCTGCCGCGCTGCCTCAATGCGTGTTGGGGAACTGCACATATCTTCGAAATATTTTTTTCTTATTTCTCATGTTCTTTTCTTTCACCGCCGAGCACGTGTTAAATGCCGGCGGGCTGCTACCGTGAAATAGGTATACAGCTAGCGCTTAGCCCTGAGATACCACGGCTACCATCATCACAGTCATTAATAATCATAACATAATGTTCATTTCTTTTACTGAAATAAGAAGAACATTCTACAAATATTTGCTTTTTTTTATAGGATAAGGGTGACAAACGAGCACACAGTCCACCTGATGGTAAGTGGTTGCTGCGGCCCATAGACATCTACATCTATCCTCGATTACAAATCAAAATGCAGATGTGTTCTCACCCGTGAGGACTAAGATGAAATGCCTCATTTCCAGTAAAAAGGGTCTCCGGTTCTCTACACTCACCATACGAAACACAGCAGAGTTAAGCTGCTATTTTACGCTCGTATTCTGTGAGAGCGTGGTCCTTCCCCGGTCGAGCCGACCCATTCGTGCTACAACTATACTACTAATATAGCTCCAGCATGGCTCTACCACGTAATATGCTTGCAATTGGAATGTTGGAGATAATAAGTGCAGTTGGCACAAGTCTATCAATAAATTACAGTCGGTCGTTAATTGTCTCCAAATAGCACAGTTAACAACTAATTATAAAGTAAACAAATAGAGAATGTGCGTCGTCCGTTTATACTTCAGTCAAAAACTCTTTGAAAATGCACAGTTTAATTTGATTGTATATTTAACATCGATATATAATATGTACACGCAGTAAATCGATATATAATATGTACACGCAGTAAATATAATTCAATGATATTTTATATTTACTTACAAAATAAAATCGAGGATACATAAGATATTCTATCTATTTATCCATTATGCTTGGGTATTAAAAATATTATTAAGAAATATCCCACAAATATCTTAAAAGCTTTGTATGAAACGTACCGAAAATTGACCGTCCTAAAATACACAGACCGAAGAACGTTGAACCTATGGAGGTGGTGGCCTGTTAAATGTGGGATTAATAATCACTTGGAAGAGGCTTTTTTACAGCACTGGAAATGTATATTGTATAACTTCTTATTTTTGTGTGTAATTAATAAGGTAATTAGATATGTTCTTAGAACTTTTGCTACTATTTTTCCTTTTGTGTTTTCGTCACGCTAACTTTAGCTATGTAAAAAATGCTTATTGTTCAACTTTAAAAGTGTGAACATATCACATATTATCCTCCAAGTATGGAAAAACCACCGAAAAAATGTAAACTAAGCACGATCAGGTGATGAGGAGCAGCACTACCATTGGCTACTGAATATCGGCCGTGCGTTTACCAATCCGAAAGATTTAATAAATATTTGAATGTCGTTGGTATGGGCAAATCCTCCAATTACTGTTAAGTATAGCCATTCACCGGGGAAACCCAGCCAGCGTTCTTGGCACGATACCACGTGAACTGTTTGATAATTAAATTACTAGTTTTATTTTTTTTTTTATTATAGTTTTTAATATTGTATATAATAAAATATTACTGTTTGTCAATTGAGAATTAAATTTTAAACATATAAGTTCTAATGTGAAATTATTTTGAATATTATAAAAGTACTGTCGTCTCTAAATGTGCTTGGAAATTTATTTAAACCGAGTGTGAACGCAATAAATTATACATTTTTTAAATATTTTAAGGTTATTTTTTTCTTTTATTAAGAACTCATATGATAGAACTATTAACTCATAGATAGAAAGTAGCTACCGTAAGTAGTAACCGTGCTAGCATTAAGTAATTGGAAATTATCAACCTCTCGGAAATATTATTAGATGCAAAAAAACGCGCCTAAATCCGAATATTTATGAGAGGTTACAACGACAGCTTAACCCAGCAGAAAGGCGACAGCGAATGTTACCTACGCAAGACTCCAAAATTGACAAAATAACTTAAGGTTTTTATGATCATTGAAGCATTTTTATTAAAGTACATACACTTATTATACAAAATCGAACCACTTTTCCGTATCAAAATACACTCTAAGCCATTGTTGAAACGATAATACAGAAGCAGTAATCCGCTTGTAGTCATATTCTCGCCAAAACTAATTTAAACGTAAATATAATTTCCATTTTGCACTGGCAACATTACAAAGCTGTACTCGTACATACAAGTTAAGTCGTCGCGGCATTCATATAGAACAGAACAGTTTACTGTTACGGTCTATCAAAAGTCCACGCTTTCCTCGACGCCTCTCCCATAGATTGCCTCATTGAGGGAATTTTGCCATAGTTGTCACGCTTGGCAAGCCGATTTCCAACCGCAGTTGTTTTTCCGTTGTTATCAGGAATGGGATACTGAATATTCTTACACCGCCACTACACAGTCAGATATTATACTAACTTCATCTTCTTCAATAAAACGAAACAGCAGCATGGTTTTACTTGAGGTAAGATTGAAAATATTTACTTTAAAGTATTATCTATTTATCGAAGGTCGCCAAACTAGCACATTCCACTTGTTAGTAAGTGGATAGTGCAGCCCATCAACATCTTCATTTATCCTCGATTTAAGAATCAAAATGCAGATGCACTGTCAACTTAAGGATTAAGATGGAATGCCTCATTAAAGTTTCACGCCAGTAAAAAGGGTCACGTCATTCACCACACGAAACAGAAGCATTGTGCTGCTATTTTAAGCTGGTATTCAGTCTGAGCGAGATCCCCTCTCTCAGTCAAGCCACTTCATTACTGCTGCAGCTATAAAATAACTGCAACGTGGCTCCATAACTTAATGAATAATTCTTATCTTGTCTAGTTGGAAAGTTTTGTCTTGCAGCAGCAATCCTGGCAGTGCGAATTCAATTTTACAGATACATGTAAGATGTAAGTCACATCTTCAACTCAATTTTACAAATACTGAATTCATCGCAATTAAGCATCACTGGTAATAAAAATTTCACAGTCTAAAAATTACGAGGACTATATTTTTAATCTTTAATACCTAATTAGCATTTTACAATAGAAGATTTTCACAAATTATCATAACGTTTTGTTGCTAAGTCGTTCAGAGAATGGTTTTTCAATTTTTTTATTATAGTAACGCCCTAAAATAACCCAAGAAAGTTTAGGATCACTTAGTCCTAGTTGTACACGTGTATTAAAAGTAAAAATAAATCATCATCCAAATTCATGAGGAATCGCCTTAATTATTGGAAGATCATATTGATAATATATTTCATATTTATATAATATACATAATTATTGCATATTTAGTTCGACTTATTACTTTTGTAGGGTAACTTTAATATAAAATAGCATTAAATTTTATCAGATTATTTGAGAAACGATCGTTTAAAATTAGAATATTCATATATATACTACCCTTACTGGTGCAACAATTTTTTTTTGTAATCCACTAACACATATTGTGCCGGAGATTACGCCTTAATAATAGATCCTACCTTCCATCCAGCTGATGAGTTACTGTCTCCTTTATCCTTAAAGTATGGCACGTTTTGAACCATCCACTCGTAGATCTGCGATAATGTTAGCCTGTTGTCTTGAGCGGAGGTGATGGCTTGCGTTATGAGATCAGCGTAAGAGAGGTTCCCCCATGCGTTACGACGCGAGGAGTTTTTCTTTGTAGTGACCGCGGACGACGGCAATGGCGGCGCACCTGGTAAAAATAAGAAATGTAAATATTTAAACCGTCTGTAACTTAATATATATTTACATAACTTAAAATGAGATTTTTGCATGACATGATATTAATATAATTACCTATATAAATATATTAGTGTCGTAGCGGTGTTAGAATATCCACATATCGTCCCGTAAGTTTCGTAAGAGGCGGCAGCAACATCTTCTATCAATCGTCGATAACAACCATAAAATAAAAATTGCGGTTGCCAACCCGCATGCCAAGCGTGGTAATTATTGCTATCTATGGGAAGAACTATGTTCAGCAGGGGGCTTTGGTGAATGAATCATCATTATCATCATTACAGCCCTTCACAAGTCCACTGCTGAACATGGACCTCCCCCAAGGAATGTCACAAAGCACGGTCCTGAGCCACCTGCATCCATCAACTTCCTGCATGTCTTACCAGGTCGTCACTCCATCTAGTGGGGGGACGCCCTACACTTCGTCCGCCGGTACGGGGCCGCCACTCGAGAACCTTTTTCCCCCATCGGCTGTAGGTTCTTCGAGCTATATGGCCGGCCCATTGCCACTTTAGCTTACTAATCCTTTGGGCTATGTCGGTTACTCTGGTTCTACTGCGGATATTCTCATTTCTAAGTTTATCACGCAGAGAAACTCCGTTGACAACTCCAGTTTTTTATTCACTTATTATCAAGATGATGCTGCTGCTCATCTCTAGTTTTAGTTTCCCTCTGTCGCCTTATACTGACACCGACGGGACGATATGGGGTAGTATATATCCTTACACCGCCACTACACGGTTACTTATTTTTATATACGTTTTTGGTACATTGTTTTTTTTTGTGTATTTCTTGTAATCGGAGCATAATCTGAGAATTTAGCGTTATCATTTATATTTCGGTTGATAGTCTAATGGCCAAATACTCAAATGCTGCTCAATTTTAAAATGCCGTTAAGTCTCGTGCTGTCTCTATCACTTTTAGGCCCGTATTAATAAACGTTACTTAGCTCAAGTACACGCATTTGAGTACAATCTTGAGGTTATGATCTTATTAATAAACATATCTCAAGGTGCGGTTTAGGTTTACGATATCAGCTGAGTGCCACACTGATTAATAAACGAAACTCGACTCTCAAGTGTATATACTTGAGTGCAAGTCACAGAACAGTATTCCTAAGTACAGCGTTTTGAGATACTGTTTTTATGTGTTTATTAATTAGCAACGATCTTGAGATGCTGATTTCGTAATGAGGGCGTATCAAATGATTACGCACTTGAGTTCGTCGTTGAGTAACGTTTATTAATACGAGCCTAAGTCAAAGTGGCTGTGACACCACGAGACTTAACATCCATCCATCCATTACAGCCTATAAAAGTCCACTGCTGAACATTGGCCTCCCCAATAGATTAATTTTGATTGCCACGATTGGTTGGCAATCGCAGTTCTTTTTGTTATTTTGAGTTGTTTTCAGGAAGATGCTGCTGCCTTCTCCTGTTTCTTACGACACCCACGGGACGATATGGGGTTGTAGATATTCTTACATCGTCAATACACGGTTTACGACATCTTAAAATTTAGTAGCCTTTGAGTATTTGGCTATTATTGTCAAGTATTCCTACAGAATTAATCGTGTGGAGGCGACATAAGAGAATTCATCACCCTCTTTCACGGAATATAATTATTTATGCTAGACCGTTTATATTTGAAGTGAAATACCCCAACAGATCAGCGACGGTCAAAAAACAAAAAAGGAAAGAAAGGTGCAAGACGTCTGGTACTGCGAACACTAATCCATCAGCCAAGGCGGCTATTAATATAACTGGCTATCTGATTTTTACGAGACTATGAGGAAGATCGAATTATTTTTTTAAAGTTGTAATAAATGAATATAGCTGATAAGGTTATGTATGTGAAGCAGGTTAGCATACAAAATGATTACTCAATTTAAAAAGTTCTAGCTTGTAGTGATGATTTTGGAAACTCTAGGATAAGTATACCTATGTAAATTGTATTTATTCAATGTAATCATTTTTAAGCGAATACACCTTGAATAGCGTTTTGCAAGTTAGTTAATTCCTTGGAAAGAAAAGTTTGATCCTGTAACTCGAAAAAGGCCTCTACAGCACATATCACCTCATCGTCGTCGTCGAATTTTATACCAAGCTAGTGCCTTTTCAGGTGAGTAAAAAGGTGAAAATCCCTCAAAGTTAAGTCCAACTGAATTGTTGTTGCATCAACTGAAACTCAGCAGTTTGGACGGCAGCGCCTGAAACATTAGGTCGATAGGCAGAGGTATTATCATGATGAAAAAGCACTCCAGCACGCAATTTTCCTCTACGTTTTTTTTATTTCGTCGCGTAGTTTTTTCATTAATGATGCGTAATAATCCCCAGTTATTGTCTCTCCTTTATTTAAATAGTCGATCATTATTATACCTTCTGCATCCCAGAAGACATAGGCCATTATTTTTCCAGCGGACGCAGACACCTTGAATCTCGTAGCTGGAGGGAAGACGGTCTTTTCCACACCTTGCTTTGGTTTTTCGTCTCCGGGTCAAAATGGTGTACCCACGTTTCATCTACGGTTACGAAACGAGCGCAAAAGAATCTGGATCTTCTTCAATTATTGCTAAATTTAGCTTTGAAATGTCAACTCTTTGCTTTCTTTTGGGCGTCTGTTAACATTCGAGGAACCCAGCGCGCGGCCACCTTTTTGAATTTTAAGGTATGAGTTAAAATAAACTGAATTGTCCCAAACGAAAGCTTTAGAATCTCAGCTAAATAACGGATGGTCACACGTCGATCTTCGTTAACAATTTCTTGTTTTTTTTTTTAATGTTGTCTTGCATAGTGGCCGTTTTTGGCCGCTCGGAGCGAGTTTCGTCATTATCCGCGTTTAAATTCACCGCACCAGTATGCCACTGTAGAATAAGACAGAGCAGTGTCGGCCAAAGTATAATGCAGTTCTTCAAAAACACTTTTTGTAGAAAAAAAATTCAGGAAGAAATATTTAATAACCGCACGAAGTTCGAATTTCTCCATTATGCATACGAATCAAATCCTCTGCCAATTGTTGATTTTGAAGAAAAAAATTGGGTATAGTTTTAATTTAGTTTTTTCTGGCCTTGGCTACTAACGAATTATAGATTCGAAAAAAATTTAAAGCATTTCTATAACACATTGATAAGTCCTATTCCGAAAACTTATTGATCAACCTAGTATGTTTGTTTATTTAACTCTTTAGTCTAAACGGCTTAATGGATTTTAACTTAAAGTGTCGTTAGAAACGTCTTAGATGTAGAAGTAACATAGGGAATAAATTTGTCTCTTTTCAATAAACTTTTTTAGACAATCGGGTTCTTTTAATTATTGTTTTAACCACTAAGCTTGTTTGTATGCATGTTACACGATATCTCCGTTAATTGTGAAACAATTATAATGATTCTTTTTCTTATGAATTATCTTCTCGTTACAGTCAAATATTTTTGGTTTTTTAAACTCTAATGATAGTAAAAATTGAAAAATTAATAGCCACAAAAACAATATCAAATGAAACTTTCATTTTCCGCAGCTGGACCTTTCCAAGAATGCGCCAACAGGCGTGGTTTGCTTGAAAAATTTGCTCGTACTTTCAGATGAAAAATCTTCAAGGGATTTTATTTTGTAGCAATTTATTGAATTACAAAAACGATTTTTCAAAATTTTCGATGTACTTAGGATCTCGTGTTATAGGAGCTGGCAAGGTTTTTGTCAATTCTTAGGGTTCCGGATTTTGTTTTTTGGTTCCGGATAAGGAAAAAACGACTCTTATAGGATAATTCTTTTTTATGAAGAACATTTTTTGTAGGAACGGGTAGAGGTAGCACGTTAAATTAATATCGAATACTGCGTTCTACGATTTCTTGCACCTTTATTATTCAAGCTTTTAAATCAACGCAATCAAAAGGTACAGCCATATGATACTTCCGCTGACCTAAAATTATAACATTTGGCAAGACGCAAGATCTTACAGCAGAAGTAAGTAAAAGGAAATAATCCGAAATTCGTTAAAATCTTATATTAAAAGGAATTCGTTAAAATATTAAAAGGAAATAATCCGAAGTTGCAGAATATAGCATCGACCATGTTAAGTGTTTATGTTGTTTCCTTCAATCCAACTTACCTATTTCCCGGGATGGATGAACTATCTACATACATAGTTAAGTTTATATAAACGGGCCTGAGGGTTTCATAATAAAACCTCAGGGCCCGAGTCCTTTTCACACTTGTCCGGACTTTTAAAAATATGATTACTACTGTCAAATAGACAGTTTAAGTTTGGCGTTACACTTGTGCATTAATAAATAAAATATACGTTTTTATTAATTTGCAAAAATTTCTGAAACCAAGCAAAAGTGAAAAATTACATCAGCATACTCCATTATCGTTCCAATTCATTATTTTGAACATGAAAAGCATTAAGCGATCTCTTCTAATATGCAGTCCACGAGTTAGTTGTTTGAAGTGGTAGTAAGCTTACAGGGTTAATATCTTAATTGTTCGTCGGGCCGATCGGATCCTTATCGTCTTTGTTTTTATACATCTAATTGATCTTTAAAAATGATTTTTTGCATGAAATTTAATAGGAGTTACTTTTCTGTACGTTTTCCGGCGATATCAAATAAGAGATAATAACCTTATTTATATCATACATATGTATAAATTTCGTACTATGTCGAATGGAATACGACTCGCATGTTTTGTATAACTTATAACAGCGTTATTCACTTCTTAAAAAAATCTATTATGTGGTTTTTTTTAGTTTTCTGTGATTGAAAATTAAAATTATCAAGTGAATGATTTAGATTGTTAAACAGGTTTTACCGAAATAATTTTCTTCTTACATGAATTTTCATCTCACTTTTTACTTTGTGCAAGAAGTTGACGCGTTAATATTGTATAATTTGTTCTTTGTTTTTCATACAAAATTCAAGGATATTTCAAGATGCCATCTCTTTTATGCATTCATAAATACTTTAAGAGTGAAAAACAATCGCAATTCGTTTACACAAGACATGCATCCTAAACTTTTTGTATGAATTTTTCCCCAATAATAACTTATAAGAGAATATAAAACACAAGACTGAATGTGTTTATTTGTGAATAGTTTTAAACTGATTTTGCGTACGTTCAACACAATCTCTTATTTTATTTGATCATCATTCTCATTATAGCCCTTTACAAGGACACAGCTGAACAGTTTATCTCATAGATTGCCCCAAAGCTCGGTCCAGATCCAGAGCCACCTACATACAGCGATTTCCTGCATGCTGCATTTAATCATAATAAATACTAGCTGTTCCCCGCGACTTCGCCCGCGTGGAATTTGTTAGGATTGGATTTCATGGGTTTAATTTTTTTTGAGTTTGATTATACCATTTTAGATTTTGGATAAACGTTTATCTGTTAATGATAAAAATATGGTTCCTTCGGGCGGCAAAAGTTTAAAATATTAAGAATTTATCCATTTTTATCAACTGTAAAGGCAGGTTTCTTAATCCTGTAGGTATTGGTGTTTATCTACGACCTTTTTTACATTTTCTTCTGGTCACTTACGTCAATATTTTAGAATGCTATTCCATTCAGTTCCATTTTAATTACATAACTTCGTGTTCAGTATCAGAGAAGAACTTCAATGCTGTGTCTGTAAACTTGTTTTCACATATGTACACGTAGACATTTAAGGGGATGTACAAAATGAACGGATAAGTCAATCGTTATTTAAACTTTCAAAATAAGTTGCTACCGTGGATTTAGTCGACCATGTCAATTTATTTTATGCCTTTATATGCTCATCACAGTCCTTATGGGTTGTAAGATTCTTTTAATTAGTTATTCTTTGGCACATTAGTACAAAATTTATTCGACCATACAGACGGCACTTTACGGATTTCTACGTACAGCACGTACGTAGAAAGTTTGTGATCAACACTTGATATTGCTTACCGTTAACGGCAGCTCATTAACCAGTTTACTTTTTCTTAAATGTATATCAGTTGCAATTACCTACTGTACAGTAGTGAAAGTAATGAACCGACGTCTACTCCTTTTTAAAAACATTTTATTACTTCTTAATATGTAATATTCCTAAAATTCAGGTTTTGTTAATGAACACATTTTATTGTAACATTAAATCAAGCCAAAGGGATTATTTTTTTCTGTGATGTGCTAAAACTTTTTGTTATATGAACGTTATTTCATGTTATTTAAAAAAATTTTAGATGATATTGTATAAATATTATAACAATCTAGAACATTCTTTAAGAAATATCATATCATAGCTTGTTTATACAAATGAATAAAACATGACTAGTATACATGAGTATTTTAATTTACCTCCGAACAACGGTTAGTACTCAATATTTGTATGCACTTGGATTATTTGGTATTCATCTACGGATATAGCACTATTTTACATACATTAAAAATATTAAGTCGAGTATTTTCCAGTTTATATTTTTAAATATCTAGTAGTCACGTGACGATAAAATTGGCGGGAATGGTCAATTGCAAGAGATAGGAAAGAATTTTATTACAAAATTTGATAAAGCCGCTCTCAAAATGTTCATGAAAATATTGCAATATTTATTACGTTTTGTTATGAATTTAATAACAAAGACGATGTATTGAAAAAGGCACTGACAACAGCGTTATCAAAAAAAGTAAACAATGACAATCCTATAGCGAAGTTTATTAGATATTTTTTAATTTGGTATTTTAGAGCGTAATTTCTCAGAAGTATTTCTTAGAAGCTATTTCATGGTGAGATGGGATCATACTACGTAGATCGACCTAAATAGATGTATTGATGTGGTGACCTCAGTATCACTTAGGCGTCACAAATATTTACCAGTAAGATTTTGATTGGAGTTCTTCTTTGAACCAGTGTCGTCAGCCGGGTCTACATAGTTTTCTGGCCTTGGCAGAGGCCACGTGTTAGATCGCGCGCGTGTTTGTGGTTCAAAACCAACCTCTGTAAGTTCGCCCAGTGGTTCTAAATCTCCCATTGTACCCTCAATTTCCGAAAGTACTGTTTGTGAAGACCACGGGCTCTGATAACTACCGCCCCCTTGGGTAGACATATCTTCAACCAGATATAGCAGAGTAGTGGAAATTTTTGGTGAGTGTGTCAGAGTGCGCGCTTACCGGCACTCGTCTGCTCCACCCGTTACCATTACAGAGCTCTCACAACCGTTTCTCGTCCGAGTTCTTTCTATTTCCAGAATGTCTTAGTAGTCGGCCTGCGGTCCAGCGAGGTTATCTAACTCCTCCTTATCGGCTCTGTTATATGAAGCCAATAGCATGTGGCGTCTCGCTAATGTTCATAAACAGAGATGTGCGTAGAGAGTATCTG
The DNA here is from genome assembly GCA_029286625.1 of Parnassius orleans. NCBI lineage: Eukaryota > Metazoa > Arthropoda > Insecta > Lepidoptera > Papilionidae > Parnassius > Parnassius orleans. Next base: position 1,771,758 of record JAGSMP010000320.1, read on the forward strand.
CCGTCGGGCCGTTCCCGAGAGGTGATTTTCGCTAAATATAAGCGCGGAATGAGGCGGGGGCGGGGCGCGCACCACGTGAGCGTCTACGCGCCGATTTTCCAATTCATCACTGGCGGGCTAGAGGCGCGATAACCTTGTAACGTGGCTCGCGATACAACGTATCGCTCGCCTACGATGGTCACCGTTGTAGTCCCAGAGATCACCACTGCGTAAATTCGAGTTCAATCACTTTGTTATTTTTGACACTAATAACTGTTATCACTGGACACGGTAAGCGTGTACGAGGGCTAGAAAATACGTAAGCAAGGACGCGGTTAAAAAAAATTAGGAGGGTCCACGCGGTCGGCGTAACTCGCAACTGCGTAATAAGTGGCGTGCGCGAAGTGCGGCGTACCGTCCTCAGCCGCAAGCAGTCGCACGTACACTGAACCGCGGGCGTGCAAATTCCGCGAGACGGGCGCCGCACTGGCCGACGCGCGGGAGAGGGGGAGGGCGCTGATAGAGAAGTGGCGTCGTGTGACCGCACTCGGTAGCCATCTCGGCCGCACTCGCCACCGCTCGTTTTAGTACGGAATACTTTTCACGGTTTATCGGTGCGTAATATTAGGCCCCTTCGCGACCTTGAGCGGTGGGCACAAATTGCATCCACACGCGGATCTGACATCAATGCAAGTTGTAATTTATTCTTGAACTTTCGCATAACTGTTATGAGCTTAATGTTTAATAATTGTAACGTTTAACAAACGTACAAGGAATGGATACCAATATGAGTGTTGGTTATGTCTTCGGTTGTGTATTAAACACTAATTATTTAATTACCGACATGCATGAGCGAACCAAACAGTCTCAACGCGTAATATGGTGGAAAATACGCAAGCGTCAATAGAAAACTATGTTGTTAATTGTTGCTATATTAATTTTATATTAACTTAGGTATATAAAAATATTTTCTTTTGTTTAATTACTAGTAGGTATCCAATAAGATGAAAATAAATTAAGCACATTGTAAAGACTATTTTGAAATTATAATAACTGATTGATACTGCTTTGCAGTGTACCCATTTTCTATTGGATTTTTTAAATTAATACTTTCTAAACAAACGAATTAGTAGTTTTAGTATACGAGATTAGTTAATTATAATAAGCAAGCCTTCTTTTTAATCGAATCTTGCTTAGGATCTACTCGTGGTTGTTAATTTGTTGTGAAAAGCAAAAAGAAAACGAATTTTTTTAGAGCCTGTATGGTAAGAGGTTACAAAATCTAAAAGTATATTTAAATCTGACTAGTTAAGTCAAGGATTTTTAGTTTTTACCTAAAAGTGATAGTTCCGGAAATTGGATAATATAAAGTTCTGATGCGGTGGAAAACATTAGGATCCAAACTAAACACTTCCACGTGGCGGCGTAAGAATTCCGTTCCCAAGATCCAGGGGCTGTCGTGAGAGGCAGCATTGGGAAATATTAAAAATCTTATGGTTTCCGAAAAATGGCAGTATAATCATCTCTTTTACACCAGGCTTAGAATAATCAGACTGACACTGAGATCCTGCCAAGCGTGACGATTAAGGCAACGAGCCATTATACACATATATAGATACAGCCATGCTACAGCTATACTAATAGTATAGTTGCAGCACGAATGGGTCGGCTCGACAGGGAAGGACCACGCTCTCACAGAATACCAGCGTAAAATAGCAGCTTAATGCTGCTGTGTTTCGTTTGGTGAGTGTAGAGAACCATTTACTGGAAAAAGGCATTCCATCTTAGTCCTCACGGCTGACAACGCATCTGCATTTTATTCGCAAACGAGGATAGATGTAGATGTCTATGGGCCACAGCAACCACTTACCATCAGGTGGACTGTGTGCTCGCTTGTCACCCTTATCCTATGAAAAAAATATTACTCCGTGTAACTGAAGTGGCCTCTCTTTAGCAGTGGGTTTAGAAATGGAAGAAGAAAAAGAACTACCTTAAGCAATCGTAGACCTTATTATAACATGGTGTCCTTCATTTTTAATAAAATAAACAATGGAACAGTAAATTAGGCTCGAAATCAATACGATACTATACGTAGTAAATGTGTTTGGTTACGATTCAATGATGTAGGAGGCGCTTGTTTACTAACAAACTGCATAGTAAGTTATTTACACACACCTGAAAAACACGTGACTGTTCTCGCTAAGGAACGTTTACCTGTTGATCCATAACAGGTTGGTAGTTGAGAATTATTTGTGACGATTCTTTTGTAAAATTATTGAAAAATATTATTTTGTCATAATGGAAATGTCAGTGCATTTTAGGCACTTAATTATCGCGTGCGCACTGACCATCGCTTGCGGTGAAGGCAGTGAGAATCTTATTTTCGCTATTAAAATTTTAATGACAATATTCTGAATATGATAACGTAGGCGTATAAACACAGTTTAGTTGAAAGCGAGATGTAGCGTAGAAGACTCAATTTTTGAAAAGGCTAGCCGCTAGCAATTGCAACAAGACTTAACATGGCATGAGGATAAAATTCTCTCGTAATACAAGCATGCGGAAATACGTCTCAACGGTCTGGTGTACAAAATTGAAACCTTTACTAGGTAAATAGACTCAGCATGAAGATTTATTCATCGTTTTTATCTAAAACTTTTAATTTAAATACGAGATTTTTTTAAAGGTTTGCGAACGGGTTCGCATTCACTAGAGTGATGTTTGGAATTTAAGGATCTGTTTCGTTTTTAATATCTTAATTCTGTGGTAACACAAGGCTTCAAGATTGGCTTGTTGCTATTTTGGTATGATCCAATGATCTCATAGAACTGAAAACGGCAAGTCCTACGTAGGTGCAGCTTTATAATACTTTAGATTATTTACTTAACTAAATGGATGTCAAGTTGCATACCAGTCCTGTGCTTAACTTTACCTATATTTCTAGTAACCACAAAATTTTGCTCCACTATTAGCTGTTATTAAAACTGCGATTTTTCGCATTAGAAACCATGTTAGTTGATGTAGCTGACTAAATAGGATTGTCATACACAGTAAGTGTGCAACGGCAAGCAGCGTATTTTTAACTATATTATTAGCCACTACTTACTGCCACTATCCAAATATCGTTAAAGGTGCGAGACGTCTGGTGCTGCTATCGTCAATCCTATTGTCAATCCGCGGGGAGTAGGACTGTATAATATAAGTTTTAGTTTTAGTTTTTTTTTATTATGATAATAAATATTCTAAGAAAAACTGCCACGTGTAACAATTAAGGCAAATCTTCACTACAACGGGAGAGCCCCATGTTCTGCAGAGGCCATTCACAGGTCTATAAATAAGATGATGAAGAATATGTAAAAAACGGTCTTTGCAATAAAATACATTTAAAAAAAAAACACAATCATCAGACATCACTTGTGTTTTATCACCCTCGATAATTTCCAAATAATATCTTGCAAATAATAGGTCGGGGAAAAAGTTTCTTCGTAATATTTTGTTGGTATAAAATTGAAGCAATATCTCTTTGGTTGTACAATTTGTATCTGGCTGGTTTTAATATCAATAGATATAGGACATAAACATAACGTAAACACTCACGCCTGTCACCCAGAGGGGTAGGCAGAGAATACGGACTTCCATTTGGCACTATCCTGACACATTTCTCTCGTCTCCTTTACATCCATATATCTACGCATGCACGCTTGTCCGTTAAGGGTACTCCTAATCTGGCCCATTTTCAATATATCGCCAATTTAATCGACAAACCTTCGTCTAGGGCGTCCCTTCCCAACTCTACCGTTCACTTCTGCAACATAAAGAAAGAGTGACAAAGCATGTCACTCTTTCTTCGTTCATTCTTTCTACATGACCAAACCACCGAAGCATTCCTTTCTTAATCCTGGTCACAACGTCAATTTGCAAACCACACTTTTCTCTTATCACACTATTTCTACTAGATATAGGACATTAAGAAAAATAAAAATAAAAAGTTAAAAACACTATTCCGCCATTTTTCAATTGTTTTTCTGTCCGCCAAAAGTGATATTACAAAAATTGGGGAAAATGCGACTCAAGCTGCGAAAAACTTTGTGACGTTTATGAACCTAATATAGTGTTAGTAAGACTAGCACAAAGTTAGTTCAAACGTTTTCAGTCCGGGAATTTTGATATCAAAGATGCAGCCCGCTCTGGTGGCCCTCATACGGATTAAGTCAATGCCATTTTTGAAAAAGTAGAACAAGATCGGTATATTATAGTAGTTACGACATAGCCAAGGAATTGAGGATTGACCACAAAACAGTTCTGACCCATTTGAAAAAGTCTAACTATATAAAAACGCTCGATATTTTGGTACCACATGAGCTCACTGAAAGAAACCTAATGAATCGTGTACTCATTAATAACAAAAAAGTATTGAAACCGAACCATTTTTGTAAAGATTAATCACTGCTGATGAAAAGTGGATTACCTACGACAAGAACGTGCGAAAAAGATCATGGTCAAAGGGTAGTCAAGCTCCACAGACTGTAGCGAAACCCGAATTAACACGCAATAAGGTGATGCTGTGTGTATGGTGCGATTGGAAGGGCATCGTTCATTATGAGCTTTTACCGACGGGCAAAACCATCGATTCAGGTCTCTACTGCCAACAACTACTGTTCTGCAAGTTAAGGACTCAAGCAAGAAATTGAGAAAAACATCAAGAGAGGACTGTCAAAACTACTTGTCGCTTTTATTTTGATCAAAAATCCCAAGATTTCTACGGCAACGAGATTATGTCACTAACTACAAGATGGCAACAAGTTATTGAACAAAATAACACATATATTATATTATAATTAAATGTAATTAAACTTCGAAAAAATATCTTGAATTTGTTTATAAAATATGAAGAAACTTTTTCCCCGACTGATATTTTATGTTGAATAAAAAAAAATCAATTGAATTATATTCTGTTGTATCAATCCATGTGTACAACTATCCATCATACAAGCGGAAAATCCATATGTGTCGTAAAAGCAATGTCCTCTCTATTATCTTACAGTAAATACTACTAGATTCGCCTCTGCTGGCTGCCTCAGTTCTTGATTCGTCAATGGCAAATTTCAGAGCGTAAAATTATTTGAAAATCACATTCGCATTTACCTTCATCATCATTATCATTACAGCCCTGCAAATCCACCGTTGAATGTAGGTCTCCCTCAAGGAATACCACTAAACATAGTTCTCAGCGACCTGCATTCCATCGACTTTCTGGTATGTGTCTATAATCAAGAAAAAATATTACTGCGATACTTACTGAGCTTATTCTTATTATAAATTCTCATTATAAAAATATATTTACTTACTACTATTAACTCATTATAATAATTGATTTATTTGTGTTAAAATAATATCAATTATTTTAACACAAATTATATTCAAAAACGGTATAAAAGTAGAGACTGTTGGTGGGACTTCTTTTCTGTCTAGAAATCCGTCTGGGTAGACCATCCTCTTATCTATTTTTGCCGCTAAATAGCAGTGTTTGCACTGCTGTGTTTCGGTCTGAATGGAGAGCCAGTAATATGGTATTATACCCATTTTCAAATAGTATTAATCCTAGAGCGATAACAAACCACTAAAATTTTAATTTTTTTTAAAACCGTATAGTGCCATAAAAATTACTTTTAATTTATCGTTTTAAATTTTCGCGTGAAAACGCTAGCGGCCATACTGTTCAGCTCGTGACGTCACTGATTAAGTAAATAATACGATTTTGCAAAGGAATAAGATATTTTTGGATTTTTAATTATGAGTTATCATATTTATCTTTTGTGTGTTGTGCCTGAATGCAAAAATACGAGCATAAGAACGCCGGGGAATTTACGAATTCAGGTGCCAACTGATTTAAATATGAGAAATACTTGGTTGAAACTGGCAAGAAGATACCCGAAGACATTGACGACAAAAACTAGACTATACTTCTGTGAAGATCATTTTGATGTAAGTATGACTTATATTTAACTATAGTTTATACAAAACAAAGCATCATGAGGTGATAGGTATTGCAAGTCAAATTTTGTAAAAGATTAGGTTATCTTAGATATAACTAATGATTACTAATGATTGTAATCATAGATAAACATAACTATGTATTATCAAAAGACGCTTTGACCTGGTATTGTGTTATTGTATAAACTAAAGTTGTTAATAGATATTTACATTGATGTTTTAGTTCCTTTTTTTCCATTCCTCAACTCGGCACAACAAAAAACGGGATCGCATGCAAAAGATTTTGCCACCATCCAATGTATTTATTCTTGGTAGATTAGTACTTTCTGCTTTTACGGATCCATCTTAAAATACGGAATAAAAATCAACAATCGTGATGATAACTAAAAAAATTTCTAATTAACACACAACACATTAGTACGTAGTACTATTATTTATTCTGTGATATTAGCTTATTTACTTTATCAGTGACGTCACGACGGAATGTAATATTATGACAGATAGCGTTATGAAGATTTGAGGCACAAATTAAAAAAAAAATCTTAAAATTGAGTTATAAAATTTATAATGCATTTTTATGGATAGAAATCAACATTAGTCGTTTACTTTTTACAAAAACTATCATAAATACATATTTTTTTAATTACTTTTACATGGTGCAAAATACCCTCTTACGGGCATTCCATCTTAGTCCTCAGAGGTGACAACGCAAGAGTAGCTTTTGTTTTAAGGTGGCTGTAGATTTGCATGGACTGCCGTAGCCACTTACCACCTTTTTACTTTTACCTTATTACCTTTTTTTTTTGCTGTGGCAACCCTGGTGATAAGTTGTAAAAGTAATTGGTCCCGATAAATTTTAATAATTTAAATATTGTAAATTCATAATATCCACCTCAATTTTATGTTATAGTTAATAATTACTGCCGCTTTGTATTTAAAATTTAAGAAAGTCGGTACATAAATATTATAACAACATTTTGGTGTTGGAACAAAAAGTGACAGGTAACGAACATTGTTTTAAAATCATTGTAATTCTTATTTCATATCATTCCTTTTATAAATTAAAGATCTATTCTATTAATATTACTTGGATTTTTACGTTCTTTGCGGGTTTCTTTTCGAATTATTTTAACGATAATTTGATTTGAGATCTGTAAATAGAAAAAAAAAAACAACAACAACTCGACATTTGTCTTACTCTGCTCCTTCTGTTTTCGATCCTTGTTTTCTTTTATTATTTACAATAAATAGTAAAATGAATACTCGCAACGCCAAGACGCGCCAGATGGAGAACCAACTCCAGCTTGCGCTCCAAGAACTTAAGGCGTCCAAGGAGCAGTGTGAACTGTTGCTTAAGGAAAGGGATGATAATGAAAAAGAAATAGTTAACATAATTGCCAAAAACACACAATTGAAATGTGATATGGTTAAGTTACATACAGAATACACAAGTGTTATAAAAGAAAGAGATCAGCTACAGGGAACGGTTAATGAGTTTGACCAATGCAGCAAGGAATATGAGGAAGCTCTCACGTTTATTGCTGCATTGAAGTTACAGTTGAATGAGGCTAATGAGCAAATAACACAATTTAAAACATATATAGATAACCTTAACGCCTCCCAGACTCAAAGCCTGTTCTCTGAGCTTGTGCAATGTAATACTTCAAGAATTTTACAGCAACCTGCAACAATAGATTTGACTGGTGACGACTCTTCCACTTCAGGAAACACAGTAAGGATTAATTGCAGCAAAACCAAATTGAAGAAGTATATAAAAGTTAATAAATACATAAGGAAAGTACAAAAATTAATAAAAAATAAGATTAATACCAAAAATTATGTTAATTTATGTAAAGAAAAGCAAGCATTGATATATGAACTTAAGTTGTATTCAATTGAGGTGGATAACATAAAAAATGTTATGAGACTGACGTAGAGTGCCTTAAATCAGAAATATTATCACTTACTAACTCCCTTCAAACTGTGTCCAATAAATATAAATCAGCCCAAAACGAAATAAAAGAACACATACTGGCTATGGATAATCTGGTAAAGACATGTAAATATAATGAGGAGCGTTTTGACTCCTTAGTTAAACATCAATGTGAGTGTCAACATTCAATACCAGCTTCTTCGGAGTCGGTGTGTGCTGATAATATTATACCACCACCAAAACTCTATGACAGTGCCATAGCAGAGGACCTTGAAATAAAAAATTACTCAAATATTAACAATAATAATATAATTGTGTATAGCGATGACATGGGAAAAAATCTAGGCATAACTTTAAATAACTCTTTAAAGGGACAAAAAATTACAAATTGCTGCATGCCTGGAGCATCTTTTAGTGACATCCTAAATAAAATTATAGTTACTAAATTTTGCCCAAATAGTACAATAATAATTTTTGTTGGTAGAAGAGGCAGTGTAAACAACAAACAGTTATTAAGATATATTGAACAAAAATCCCAAGATTTCTACGGCAACGAGATTATGTCACTAACTACAAGATGGCAACAAGTTATTGAACAAAATAACACATATATTATATTATAATTAAATGTAATTAAACTTCGAAAAAATATCTTGAATTTGTTTATAAAATTTGAAGAAACTTTTTCCCCGACTGATATTTTATGTTGAATAAAAAAAAATCAATTGAATTATATTCTGTTGTATCAATCCATGTGTACAACTATCCATCATACAAGCGGAAAATCCATATGTGTCGTAAAAGCAATGTCCTCTCTATTATCTTACAGTAAATACTACTAGATTCGCCTCTGCTGGCTGCCTCAGTTCTTGATTCGTCAATGGCAAATTTCAGAGCGTAAAATTATTTGAAAATCACATTCGCATTTACCTTCATCATTATTATCATTACAGCCCTGCAAATCCACCGTTGAATGTAGGTCTCCCTCAAGGAATACCACTAAACATAGTTCTCAGCGACCTGCATTCCATCGACTTTCTGGTATGTGTCTATAATCAAGAAAAAATATTACTGCGATACTTACTGAGCTTATTCTTATTATAAATTCTCATTATAAAAATATATTTACTTACTACTATTAACTCATTATAATAATTGATTTATTTGTGTTAAAATAATATCAATTATTTTAACACAAATTATATTCAAAAACGGTATAAAAGTAGAGACTGTTGGTGGGACTTCTTTTCTGTCTAGTAATCCGTCTGGGTAGACCATCCTCTTATCTACTTTTGCCGCTAAATAGCAGTGCTTGCACTGCTGTGTTTCAGTCTGAATGGAGAGCCAGTGTGTAATATGGTATTATACCCATTTTCAAACAGTGTTTTAAATTAATCCTAGAGCGATAACAGACCACTATAATTTTTTTTTTAAAACCGTATAGTGCCATAAAAATTACTTTTAATTTATCGTTTTAAATTTTCGCGTGAAAACGCTAGCCGCCATGCTGTTCAGCTAGTGACGTCACTGATTAAGTAAATAATACGATTTTGCAAAGGAATAACATATTTTTGGATTTTTAATTATGAGTTATCATATTTATCATTTGTGTGTTGTGCCTGAATGCAAAAATACGAGCATAAGAACGCCGGGAATTTAAGAATTCAGGTGCCAACTGATTTAAATATGAGAAATACTTGGTTGAAACTGGCAAGAAGATACCCGAAGACATTGACGACAAAAACTAGACTATACTTCTGTGAAGATCATTTTGATGTAAGTATGACTTATATTTAACTATCGTTTATACAAAACAAAGCATCTTGAGGTGATAGGTATTGCAAGTAAAATTTTGTAAAAGATTAAGTTATCTTAGATATAACTAATGATTACTAATGATTGTAATCATAGATAAACATAACTATGTATTATCAAAAGACGCTTTGACCTAGTATTGTGTTATTGTATAAACTAAAATTGTTAATAGATATTTACATGGATGTTTTAGTTCCTTTTTTCCATTCCTCAACTCGGCACAACAAAAAACGGGATTGCATGCAAAAAATTTTGCCACCATTCAATGTATTTATCCTTGGTAGATTAGTACTTTCTGCTTTTACGGATCCATCTTCCATGATGCTATTTCAATAAAATACGGAATAAAAGGTCAACAATCGTGATGATAACTAAAAAAAATTCTAATTAACACACAACACATTAGTACGTAGTACTATTATTTATTCTGTGATATTAGCTTGTTTACTTTATCAGTGACGTCATGACGGAATGTAATATTATGACAGATAGCGTTATGAAGATTTGAGGCAAAAATTAAAAAAAAAAATTCTTAAAATTGAGTTATAAAATTTATAATACATTTTTATGGATAGAAATCAACATTAGTCGTTTATTTGTTACAAAAACTATCATAAATACGTAATTTTTTAATTATTTTTACATGGTGCAAAATACTCTCTTACGGGCATTCCATTTTAGTCCTCAGAGGTGACAACGCAAGAGTAGCTTTCTTTGTTTTAAGGTGGCTGTAGATTTGCATGGACTGCCGTAGCCACTTACCATCAGGTGGACTATAAGTTCATATGGCACTTCGGTTATCATAAATTAAAAAAATTACGATATTTTGAGGCGGCCTCAGTGTCAGTGGAATTTAGCAAAAATAATATAATTACTACGTTTCAGAATTAAACGCAGAATCAACAATGTCAGTGACATAAAAAAACTGCATTTACAGTAAAAAAAATTGCGTATTTGATAAACCTAGTTAGATTTTAGCTATTATTAAATTATTTGAAATTTTTGGATTAGAAGATAACGTAATGCAGTCAAAAGTTATGGTTACTTAAGCAGCACTCCATATACCTATAAGTGCAATGGAACGTAACGGAGGGTTTAGATAGGCAAACATAGGAAACACTTATTAAGGCAAATAAAGAAATTTGAATTTGAAATATTAAAATAATTAGGACGACTTAAAACGAAAGATAACTGGTTACTTCATATCTAGAAGAAAAAAAAGCATTCTTATTTATCTTAAGCCGCAATTTGAATAATGGAAACGTCCGTTAGTATATTATTCTACTATTTAAAATATTATTTATCGGTTTAGTTAATTTAGCATGTAGGTTTATCGAAAATCTAGGTTAATGAAAAAAATCTTTTTTTTGGATTAGACACTGGTCAGTTATAATTTATTTTGAAAATACGATTATTAATAAGTATTAAGTATGTAAAAATAAAAATGTTTATAATTAAAATCTTCACCCACCTCCACATTTTTTTACGATCTTCACATTTCTTATGTGTGTTATAGTGTTTTATTGAGAAAACTAGCTTTTTATAAAAGTAAAAGCCGAATTCAGCACATATTGCAGATCTGTTCGAGAAACGTTCATAAAAAAACCATTGAGTAAGAAGGATAGTTTCAAGTGTGTGCACAACCTCAACGATGTTTGGAAGCAGACCGGCGTGGAATGGTGCCGTGATTTGCTTACTAAATGTGAAGCAGGCTTGTCTAGCGTATTATAATGACATTAATACAGGTGATAAATTTTGGATTTATCAATAAGTTGCAGATATACCAAATGAAGTGATCGAGAAGTGTAGCTTTTAAGCATAGAAACCGTAGAAGTGATGTCTGAGACGGACTGGAAAGTCTTTCGAAAATCACTATCATCATCACCACGAAACCCAACTAAGTTAACAAATACAATTCTACTATTGAGACACAGATCGCAAGACCTTGTGTCTTATGAGGTACTTTGGAGAAAGTTGGCGGGAAGGGGTGTACCGGCTGAGTTGCTGGAAATGTTTAGGTTTTGGTATTCCAACCAAACCAACTTTATAAAGCGGGCTGGTTCTCTGTGGGAAGGATACGTATTGGAGTGCGGGGTGAGACAGGGGGGGGGTTCGTTTTTGTAGTGCATCAGGGATGTTTGCAGCATACCAAACATATAGGTTTAATGCCATTATACGCAAAAAAACCGCATCCCTTATTAGCAGGGTACAAGCCAGTCACAACACCATTCTGAGGACCGTAGCGGACAGGTATACATCGCCGCTGTGGAAATGTCTTGTGCAGAGACTGATCACTGGGCCCTATCCACCCCCATGATGGTCTGTCTCGGCACAGGGTATTACTTTTTTCCCTCGACTTAAGCAAACCATGTTTTACTAACCCTTGTTATTATTGTTTTTACTAACCCACATATGGATTTTAATTTATCTGGAATAAACAATTTTTATTTTTTATTATTTATTATTGAACATTGGGCTCTCCCAAGGAATGCCGCAAAACACGGTCCTGAGTCACATGCATCCATCGACTTCCTGTTAGTCCTACCAGGTCGTTACTCCATCTATTGAAACTCACTACATTTTTTTGCAGTTTTCTATATTTTACACATACAACATACTATATTTAAAATTAAAAAAAAATTGTGCCTAATTAGGTCTTAAACTTTAAAATGGAACGGTTTGAGGGGGAATAATTATTTTTCTCCTAATATCAATTACCACACACACCTCCTCGCAGTGCACACTGTTAATTGGTTAACGAGGCTGTGGCGAATGTTGATGGGAAATCTACCAAAAATGCTGAAAACAAATTCGATGGTCCGGTAACGAAGAGCAGCATTACCGGTTTTGACTCTAACTCGAAGGCATTATGAATATTAGAAAGCGTGAAATAATTTATTTTATAGAAAATATAAGTCGATTAAAATATAAGTACATAATATTTTTTATTTCGTGTCATTTAGAACTTCCACAACTTTTTCTGCAGCCAGGGCGGTGCTTGTACTATGGAAAAAGGTAAAAAGGTTTCATGGCGGGGAAGTAAAATTGTTAGAAATGTGTAAATATTAATATTTCTTTCTGAGCTATAAGTATAACTAATATATGTTTATATATATGATAAGAAATGGATAAACCAAACTATGAATATTCATAATAGTAAAAGAATTTAAAAAATGTGTAGTAAAATTAAAGAGCACACCACTGAGACATTTTGTAGTGTACATACATTCACTAGAAATTGAAGATTTTTTATTTGAAACGCAACTTTTCAATGACATGTGACAAATAACTTCACCTCAGTCCTAAATAGCGACATTTGGTGATCGGAAGATTATTAGCCCTCATTACTCATCTTTTTATTAGAATATTTTGAAAAAACGATGTTTTGGTAATGTTGTTCAAGATTTAGGAGTGATGTACGATATTTGTCTAGTATAGAATTAATAACCATTTTCATTATCATCATCATTACAGCCCATCACAAGTCCACTGCTGAACATAGGCCTCCCCCAAGGAATGCCACAAAGCACGGTCCTGAGCCACCTGCATCCATCGACTTCCTGCATGTCTTACCAGGTCGTGACTTCATCTAGTGGGGGGAAGTCCTACACTTCGTCCGCCGGTACGAGGCCGCCACTCGAGAACCTTTTTTCCCCATCGGTTGTCGGTTCTTCGAGCTATATAACCATTTTATTCTTAAGCAAACTGAACATCATCTTTACTGTAAATAACGACTTGCAAATTGTTCCGCCGAAGCTCTCTTTGCATTTTTGTGAATAAAAAATAAAAATGTTATAAAAAGTAAATACTAATATCAAAAACTAAAAAAAAAATTCTACATAATAGCTTCTAATTTAATGCTAAGACAAAATGTACCGAAGAATTAATGTCACGACTTCAGAAGTTATTATGTGGAAATGAGTTAATTCTTTTTAGTTTTTGAAGTCGGTTTTTACTTTAATTTTTTTATTGAAGTTATACTTCTTTTAGCGCGTTTGAGAAAAATGATGAGAGTGAATTTTTTACGATGCGCGCGCACACCGAAACCTAAAAGCGACAACTTCAGTTCGTAATTGTCTGTCAACTGTCGAGTTTTTTTTCTGTTTTGTGTGTTTATGTGTGTGAGTGGTCTAAGGAATGTCACGAATTTAAGTTAGGTAACAACTAGAACCGTACGTTACCGTGTAGTGGCGGTTTAAGAATATTCACTACACCATCCTTCATCGTCCCGGAGGTGTCGTAAGAGGCGACAGAGAGAAACTGATTTAGGAGATGGCCAGCAGCATCATCCTGACAATAACTTGTGGCGCGACGGCAGCGCCGCCACAAACTCAAAATAATAAAAAAACTGCGGTTGCCAAAACGCCTGCCAAGCGTGGCAACTATAGTGATATTCTGGAGGACTATGTTCTGTAATGGAGTAACTAGAATGTCGTTTAAATGGTTAAAATCTTCATACCCTATTTTCCATCCTTACGGATGGAATTTTTTTCTAACTTTTCTAAAAAAATCAAATAAAAAAAATCGATTTGGCCGTTTCTGAAAAATCGGTGCCTCCGAGTGTTTTGAACTTGGTCAGTAATAACAGCTAAGGACTGAATCTTGGCTATAATTTTAGTGTTTTAAAATTTCTAAGCCCATTCTTTGTACAGCAGCCATCGTAACATGCACTTTGTGCATGGGTGCAAAATCAGCACGCTTTTATTCGATTTTCTTCATCTTTTCCCATTACAGAGACTTTGAATCGTTAAATTATCTGTAAGCAAAAAAATCTTTCTCAATCCCAAGAAAAGGGGGGAGGGGAGTGTCATTATTCGTGCCACTACATCGAATCTGAAACTCAGGCGCATAATGATGAACTCAAATTTTATCTTCAGTGACAATCCCATCCTAAAACTCTTCCTTGTTCCCGCTACAAAAGTTCAAAACTCGCGGAAACACGCTAAGCGCCGCTGCTTTTTGTGCGGCATGAGCCATTGAGCATTCTTGGCACCTATCTTTCGCACATCTTTGTCAGGCCAAGACGATTACGCAGAATATTCAAAACAGTTGCATTTAATTAATACTTCAAACATTTCTACAAGTTGCTTTTAAATAAATGGACATCTTCCAATAGTTCATTTTCTTAACTTTTTCCCAAGTTTTCCGCGGTGATTGCTTTAATAGGTCGTCCCGCCGTAGGATTGTTTTTGAGCGACTCTTTGCCGGACTTAAAAAGGTTGTGCCATTTTAAAATTATAATTTCCTTTTTTTATTCGTTAAATCTTTATGAATTATATCTATGAAAAATTTACCTGCTCTTTTCACAAAATCAATAACGACATACCGTTAACCCAAATTCTAATAAAGAAACATTATTCTCCTGGACGAGGCTCTTCCATGTTACTTTTCGAGAACGACGCCAGTTAAACACGTCATAATCGGAAGTGTGTTTGTTGATTTGTCCTTCTTTCACTCGGAAACGGGACAATGAATCGACATGTCTTTTACATAGAGATAGTTTATGGGCTGGAAAGTAACATGGGCTACTTTTATCCCGGAAAGATGCACGGTTCCAGTAGGATAAATTAAGAGCGTAATTTTCTAATTACCTTTTAATGCTCTTTTGGGTCTTGGAATAACACATTGACTGTGATTTTTCGAAATGATGTCGTTTTCCACACTCTACGCGGGTGAAGCCGGGGGCAAAATATGTTTTAATAAATATTTCGTAAATATTGGTTGAGGACGGATAAGGGTTGCCTACAGACGGCAGTAATAGCTCATTAACAGGTCAACTGTGAGGTTGACATTCTTCGCCAAACAAATATATACGTGTGTATTAAAAAATAATATTTCCAGCGCATATTACCAAATGATTGCAAAGATATAGCTTTAACTGTGTTTGTTGGTAAGTGTTGCAAACTTAGTAGCCCAGTCAAAATGTTTGGTTGGAAGATACCCAACAAAAACAGTGGGATATTCCACAGTTTCGTAATCGATCAATATTAAAAGTTTGTACATATGCTTTTATTTTGAATCATCGATTAAGCACATAAATCTTAAAGAGCTTTTTTACACATTAAACGCTTTTAATTTTTTCAGCGGTATAACCCTGTAAGCAGTATATATAAGTCCTACATAATTGTACTGATTCTAAGCATCAGGTAAGTAATCCACATAAAGGTGGTTAACAAATATGGTAGCTTTTTATGATTTTAAGCAACTCGAGTTTGATTAGTAAATCGATCAGGTAGTGTGTTAAAAGATGTCAAGAACAATATTTTTTTTAAAGAATTAGAATATCAAGCGAAATATCGAGAGGGAACCTTCGACAGAGTAACTGACATGTGTGATAACATACTTGGAGAAACCCTAAAGCTGGGTTCAGATATTTTGTCTTCTACATGGAATGGTAATGACAATCTAAATCCTTGACATCATGAAATTCCAATCAAAGTGTATTAAATCATATCTTGTTATTGACTTAGATCACAGCAAAATTCGTTATAAATAATGAAGCGAAAATTGCCTCACATAAGTTCATCTTGACGCGCGATTAACGTTGAGCGTTTTTCAAATTACCGCCAATTTGTAAAAACGAATTCATTATACGTCGACCAGTTACTAAGGAGTGTATGCCAATGAAAAAATTAAAATATAGAAATATTTTAATTTTTTCATTGGCATACACTTCAGCAAAAACTGGCCAACAGTAATACATACATGCGTAAACTTTCAACGTTATATATAGGAATGCAAGAAAACATCAGAGTTAACGCCACGCTACACGCCAAACTACACGCCACACTATAAGGAACACTAAACGCTCCACTGAATGTTTTATATTGTAGTTTTAAATTTTAAGTAAGCCTTTGGAGGGTTCGGCGGCCATTCCGAGGGCTTACCTAAAATTTAAAACTGCAATATAAAACATTTTTATTACTTTATAACCTTTGTGATATCATTATTTTATTTCATCTTCATCATCATGACTTATCGAGCGAACAGAAAAACATTAGAAAAAAATTGTACGGCTACTTTCAAATGACGAGATAAACTCGTACTCACTCGTACTTATATAAAATAGTAGATCCATGGACTTAGAATATATACTGGCGTAAGATCTGTGATGGCATCACTTGTACATCAATTTTCCTAACTTAGCACGAGATACTACGAGGTTGATCAATAAGTTTTTAAAAACGCAATGAAACTCTAGGATAAGTATATTATGTAAATTGTATTTATTTTTCAAAGTTTCACCTTGAATAGCGTTTTGCAAGTTGGTTAATTCCTTTAAAAAAAAAGTTTTGATCCTGGGACTCGAAAAAGGCCTCTACTCTACAGCACACATCACCTCATCATCGCCACCGAATTTTATACCACGTAAGTGTTTTTTCAGGTGAGTAAAAAGGTGAAAATCACTCGGACCTTGGTCCGGAGAATATGGTGGGTGCTGCATGAACTGAAACCCAGCAGTTAGCATTAGTTCTTTGCGTAGTTTTTTGATCAATGATGCTCCGATATCGATAATCTCCGGTTATTGGCTTTCCTTTACTACGCATTTCTATAACTCGTCTCTCAAGTGTCCTATTCTGAAAACTTATTGATCAACATCATTGATCATTTGACTTAGTATTTCATATTATTTCACGTTTACAAGAAAGTGATTTACGAAAATTTGACTTTTAATTAAAAGTAAAAATTAAAAGTAAATAACTAAAAAGAATATAATTTATTTTAACATAGCAGCTTCTAAAGTTAGCTATATCTTCACAGAATTCAGTGCTAAGACATAGTGTGTAGAATAATAAAAGTCCCAAAAGAGTTAAAAGGAAAAGAAAATAATTAAAAGAAATTTTTAATCAAAAAAAATTAAAGTCATCAGAAGCTATTCTGTTAAAATTATTCTATTATTTTTAGTTTACAGCTTTTCTTTTGTTTTCTTTTTACAAAAACTATAATTTTTGACACTATTGAGTGGACTAATGAATATCACAAGTTTAAATGAAAAACCGCTTAGTTACACGTTAACCATTTACCCGTAAACTACCCTATATCCTCCCGTGGGTGTCGTAAGAGGCGACAGAAGAAAACAAACTAGGAAATGGCCAGCGGCGGCTTCATAATAAATAACTGGAATATAAAACTACGGTTGCCTTCCCGCCTGGCGTGGTAACTATAGCAAATATGATAAGTATCCCCCTTATGAGCAATCTAAGGGGAGCCTATGTTCAGCAGTGGACTTCAATAGGCTGTAATGACGATGAAATTAAAAATTTGAATGTGGTTTGAACAGTTACATTTAAAATTTTATCTCTTATTTTTCCACCCTTAGGGGTGGGTGGTAATTTTCTCAAATTTTATATGGGACCACCCCTGAACTAAAACATATTTAATAAAAAAAAACAATAAAATCGGTTCACAATCGATGAATATATCGCGTAACATATATATATTTTAAAACTGCCACTATACATGGACGTACCCAGGACAGAGCAGGGTGAGTGAAAAGTCGCGCTGGGTTTTTGCTGGTTCTTCTCAGGACAGAGGTTTTTTACGAACCAGTGGTAAATTAAACAAAAGAGTGATTTTCAATAAGTATTATTTATAATATATCTTTAATAAAAAAAAGTTTATTTTCTATTTCTGTTTCTGCTTCAGTGGCCCCCCTAAGCCCTTACAGTCTCTCGTACATTTTGCATATTTAGGGTTTCCTACCTAAAGATTAAAACTCAGTCCTATTACTGTTACTCTGCTGTCTTTCTGTTTCTGTGTCCGCCTGTTCGTCCACATGTCACGGATTTCTAGCTCACAGAAGAAATTAGTTACAGAACTGAAATTTAGATTTTTTTAAATTGCAATCAACATTGGTACCGGCCGAGATCAAACCCCCGTCGTAGGAGGCGACAGAGGGAAACTAAAACAGACGATAGGCAGCAGCATCTTTCTCATAACAACTGAAAATAAAACTGCGGTTGCCAACCCGCCTACTAAGCGTGGCTACTATGGCAAAATTAGGATGAGGCAGTCTGTGGGAGAGGCCTTTGTTCAGCAATGGACTTTAATAGGTTGTAATGATGAAGAAATTAAAAATTTGAATGTAGTCTATACAGTTACATTAAAAATTTCATCTCCTATTTTTCCACCCTCAGATGGGTGGTAATTTTCAACAAATTTATATACGACCACCCCTGAACTAAAAACTGTTTAATAAAAAAAAAAACAATAAACTGAAAAGGACTTAGCCCCTGAGCTACCACAGCCCCATTACAATTTATCATTTGAATCAAAGTAGATTTAACTGTTAAATTTTGTGTAGCAACAATTCTAGTCCATATTACCAAAAAAAGTATGTAATTGAAACCATGACAAGTAGTTCTAGCTCGCTTAATTATAAAAGTACACTATGGGCTATGTTAGTTCGATAGAAAAATATACAATAACCTTATTGCACACCAAAACCTAAATATAAACATGAGAAAATCACAAAAAAAGTAATGTGTACAATTGATGATCTTATCACTAAAATATTTTTTTCCCAACGATCTTTGGATGAGCAGGATTGCAAGAAAGAAAAAAAAATGCCAGGGTAAGACCCAGTCGAATATGTTGATAAACTAAAAAGTCTGCCTCCAAAAATTACATGCCAATCGTCTGCCTCTTCTATTTTTTGTTTGTCATATTGAGAGTTATTTTTTTCTTTACAAGAACCCAGATATATTTTTTCACATTTGGATAAGATAAGACTGTTTAGAGAACTGTGAGGGGACAATTTGCCAAACGACTACCAGTACTTTATATATGAATGTACGTAAAGAATACACTCGTAGACACTCCTACAACAAGCACGCCGATGAGGTTGTCAGAACCGAGTTTACTTAATGGAATATCTTGTGTAACCAGTCATTAGATTACATAGTCGAAGAAGCTATTTATTAATGGGACACCAAACTGAACACCGAAAGTGGCATCGATAATTTGGTTTTTATACAATACGAGTATTGTACGTCACAATACTCGTATGTACATCATCAATACATAAGTATTGAGTAATATTGCCAAACATATTGTTTAGTATCCGGGATATTATCTGTTAATTGTCACTGTCATTTTTAAGGAACAACCCCATCAAAATGTAAATAGTTTTTCATAAGTTTAACAAAGTATAGCCTCATTCGAAGAGCCTTACGCGTGGTCTCAAAATGTAACTAATCAGTGTTTGGTGAAAATTTACGCACTGAATGTAGAGCTACATCCATCTCATAACATTACCGACCTTATTGCCAAGGTCTAATTAAATAAGCTGAAATTTAATTTTCAAAATGGATTTAGTGCGCAACCGTACCATACATAAAAATAAATATATTTAATATTACTAGAAAGCATACAATTATGTAACTTTAATGTCATTCAGAAATATTATACACGTGATATTATAGTATTTTTTACATTGCTAATGGTTTTACTGCTGCGTTTTAATTTATTAACTCTACAGTGAAAGTAATAACGCCTGGTTCAAAATTCTTTACGTTATGAAAGTAACTTTAGCTTGATGCTCCCCTTTTCAGTGCTTGCAGTAAATGCTATGGATGTCAAATTTTATAATCGATTTCTAAAAAGGAAGAGGTTAACAATTTAAATGTATGTTTTTTTTTAAATTGTGTACCGATTTTGATGATTCTTTTTTATTAAAAAGGATATACTTCAGGAACGGTCCCATATAAATTTGGAGAAAAAATTTCACCCCTAAGGGTGGCAGAATAGGGGTGAAGTTTTTAATGGAACTACACTCATGGACAAATTTAGAGGAACGCAAAAAAAAAGGTTTAATTTCTCCTGTTGTAATAATTATCGTGCGTACTGGCTGCAAACATTAGTATTAAAAAAATAAAGTTTTGGAATGTTCTATTTTCCGAATTTCATTTGTTTTCATAAAATTATCGCGTAATATTGCGTTCTTTTACACTCATGGACGTTTACACTGCGAAAATTTTTGCCAACTTTTGAATTTGAGTTTAAATTTAGGTTTTGTTTAAATTTTTGCCTTGACTGCCTTGTTTATTGTATTAAGTGTGAATTGTTACTGCAAATAAACTGAGAATGTCAGATCTAAACACGTTTCAAGTTGCTAGGGCTGTTATTTTAATTGAAACTGGCCACACCTATAAACATGTAGCCCAAACATTACGAGTACTAAAATCTGTGGTACACCGAGTTGTCAAGAGGAATCGGCAGACCGGACAGTAAACGAGACTCGCAGGACAGGGACGTAAACGGAAAACTGTGGCCAGAGATGACCGGTGCATCCTTACCAGCGTGCTTAGAAACCGGAGCTTAACTTCTTCTGAGGTAAGAACGAAGCTCCAAAAAGTTCTAGTAAAAAATGAATAAAATGTTAAGTACAAAAATGTTTTTTCATGTAAAATTTTTTTTTCTTAATTTGGTTAATATATGCCATTTGATCGTTTGTTTTTTCGACGTTTGTAATTATAAATTAACGAATAATAAGCAATATCCAAATTAATAAACTTAATTTTCACAATTACTGACGATATTGCATGCCTCCTGGTATGTTTTATTAGGGCCTCAAAATCAAGATTCCAACGTTTTGTCGCATGAAATCGTATTTTGTTTTATACACACTTTTTTTGCGTTCCTCAAGCAGTTGATCCTGTGCCTAATCTTTCATTGGACGTGTCACATTACTATCATGTTATAATAATCCGTTAGGTAAGTACTTCAATATGCTATCGTCAATTTTCTATTTGAATTTATCGACTGTAAAGAACATTCAGTTCAAATGTACACGCGAACATACATGCCTTCATTCGTCATTACCTATCTGATATACCGCTATTACAAGTCAAGTAATTTTAATGTTTTGTAGTAGGAATGCTGGAAATGTTAATAGCATTGCTATTATTCGCATAAAAAGCGATAAGGGAAACGTATAATCCAAATGTCAACGTAACTTAACGCCCTTTATTGACACGGCCGCCTTACTACGTTTTGTTTTATTTCAGGTGGTCAGTGGTATTCATAGATTATTGTATATATATGTGGCACTCTATCGTCATAGTTTTTAAAAGCTTCATTGTGCGCCGCTAAATATTTGTGCAAATACAAATAATTACGTTTAGGGTGTGGATAAACCCTGTTGCTCTAACGTTGCACTTGGTGACTTCTTTTATGTTTAGGAAACTGTCTGTGTAGGTAGTAGGATTTACGAACACTCTCTCACAGAATATCAGCGTAAAATAACAGCTTCATGTTGCTGTGTTTCGTATGGTGAGTGAGTAGATACGAGACATTCCATCTTAGTCCTCAGGAGTGTCAACACATCTGCATTTTGATTCTTAATCAAGGGTAAACTTAGATATCTATGGACCACAGCATCCACTTACCATCAGATGAACTGTGTGCTTGTTTGTTTTTTCTATAAAAAAGACCGAATCGTAGCACGCACCGTCTTAGTAGACGACGAATCGTCGAAGAACGAGTTCTTTCCGATCGGCTGAACTCACTGGCACTGCGTAGAGATGTTGCATCTCTTTACGTATTTTATCGCATCTATCACGGGAGTGCTCCGAGGAAATGTTCGGACTAATTCCAGCCGCTCAATTTCACCATCACACATCGCGACAGAACTCGAGATACCATCCATACCATCTGGATGATTGGCGGTCCACCACTGTGCGATTTAGAAGAAGTTTTCTTCCTCGCACAACTTCCTAGTGCAATCGATTACCATCAGCGATTTTTCCGGACCGATACGACTTAGGGACCTTCAATAAAAGAGCCTACTCCTTCTTAAAAGGCCGGCAACGCATCTGCAATTCCCCTGGTGTTGCAGTTGTTCAAGGGCGGCGGTAGTCACTTACCATCAGGTGAGCCGCATGCTCGTTTGCCCCCTCTCCTATAAAAAAATCTTTCATGGCTAAAGCCCTCTATTGGAAGCCATAAGATCTTTCTGATATTACTCATAATCGCCTGTCTACACCAACGGGACAAAATGAGGCGATGGATTTTCTAACCATGATATGAGATCTGATTAAAAATAAAGAAGCCACATTCGTATTTGTAGTTGTAAGAATCAAAAAGATCTTAATTTTGAAACGAATTATGCCAATCTATTTTAAATCGAATATGATGTTTACGACAAATTACACCAAGTGTCTTATTAATTAGAAAACGAGACAAGCAATGCCATAATTTTTTTTATTTATATTTTTATATTTGTGACAAGGCCGCATAATTACGTTTCAAAGTTATAAAAATAACAATACGCTAAAGAAGAAACCACTTTAATATCTTACGGAATTGTTAATTGTGGTTTTCAAGCAAAATACTAAAACGACGATACTTAATTTAAAAAAAGCGTATATTAACAATAATGCTTTCTTTGAGTACCAAAGTAAACTGTTTCACCGAAGCAGTAAATAACGTGAGTAATTAGTATATGAGTCTACCAGTAGATGGCGCAACTTTTACATCTAAGTTTTTGTTTTAACACGTTTGCTTGCTTTTCAATAGATGCCGCTACTATGACCTGGGAAGCGTATAATATATACATAAATATACGACCGAAAATTACGTTTGTATAGGAGCGGGAAATCTGGAAAAGCCACCCTGATACGTTTCAGTCGTTTCGGGACCTCCAAAGTGCATAGTACATGAGCCTATCCTTATTTTATATTTAGTGAATCCCATCAACATATCTTCTTGTAGCTATTATTTTTAAGATAATGAAAGGTTCTCGCGAATAAAACTGATGTAATTAAATAAATGACTTAATGTAACAGGTGTAAGAAGTTTGAAAGTAATTTGTGGTACTTATTTTCTGAAGTCGCTGGTAGGATAGGATGATCGGTAAGTAATAAAATAAAATAAATATTAAGTTAATTTCACTGTATTTTAATACTGTTTAATAATTACGTATTCTCTAAGTTTAACTAACCTAAGTGTGATTTATATCTAAAAACTATGAAAAAGTTTTAAATAATTAATAGAATCAGACGTTACTATGCGGAAATTCGTTATATTCAAGATGTTAAAAATTAATTTGTTAAGATCCCCGTAATAAAATAAAATTATGAGTATTCCTAGTGTGAAGAGCACGTCCCGCCCTTCCTCAATTACGTGCACTATTTCCGTCACCACAATCCCAGCACCACTACTCCCAACACCACTACACTAGGAAAGACATACCACCGTCGATAATACGACAAGTGTTTCGCCTCTGCACGAGGCATCCTCAGGTGAAGTAGACTCAGACCGCTAAGTGGTCGGCCACTGCAGAGATCTAGATTGTTAGCTAGATGTTGTAAATAATTAGTTAACGTGACAGCTTCCAGCTTTCTTCTGATATCCTTTTATATTTAATTTACACAACATTACAGTCAGTAAAATTTATCAAAAATAATATTAATATAAAAAAAAAACTACCGTAGTAGATTTATTGCGGGCATAAATCTACTACGGTAGTTTATTTTTCTTGAATCATGCTGTATCATAACTTTGTTTAATATTTAACACAGAAAACAAAAGTCATGAGACATAACAGGTCTTTTTCATACAATTACGGATGAGTACGGATGATCATAAAAGTTGAACCTGATAAATGGATGCTGTGGCATATAGACATTTTTAAGTCTGTATCAGTCTGTAACTTTTAATTTTGCGCCTGTAAAGGAATCCCCGTTCATCATCACTCATTCTTATGGATTTCGTTTAATAGGAGCGATGTGATGATGACAACGATAGATACCGGGATGGTACAAAGCTATTTGCTGCTGTATATTTGGTGTGCATAGCCAAGTAGTGGCGTTATTTGCTACCATCATATTATTCGGACCAGTAATATGGATATATTTGAGAAAGGGATGCATAAACATCTTCCAGTTTAATGTCTGTAGTATCTCGCGTCTCATCTCCGCGTTTCATTCGGTGGGATTGCAATCAAATATTATAATATGCAAATTAAAGAAGCCTTATGAAAAAACATACTGAAACACAATCATTCGAAATATTACGATTTATATAATTGATTAACTTGTCTTTCAACTATCGGCTTTCACACATTAGGCATTCGTTTGAGCAGGTAAAAGAAGTGTGGAATAAAACAAAGGTTAAGGGTAGGTTAAAGGTATGTAGCTATTAATGACCTTTTATTCTTTATCTTCTTGTCTTGTCTATTGTTAATTCCTTCCACGTATCGGTTTGATATCTAAAAAAAAGTACATCACAGAAAATAAGTAAAGATTTTACATTTTGTCATCTCCGTTAACTTTTATTATAACTGCCTCGTTGGTGTAGTGGCCGTAAACGCGATTGCTGATCATAAGGTCCCAGGTTCAAATCCCAGGTCGGACCAAAATTAGTTATTGGGTTTTCTGTCAAGAAATTCTCAGTAGCAGCTCGGAGTTAGGAAGTTGGTGGTGTTTCACCCCCGTCCCTCGGAAAGCCCTTGGTCCTGCGCCTGATCTCTCTCAGGTCGTGACGAGTTACCGTCCTATCGGATTATGAGAGTGAGGAAATAGAGAGTGCACCTTTGCTTGCGCATACACTTGGGAACTATAATCCTGTCCTGCGCAGATGGCTAGTCTTCAATTAGACTGGCCGCCGTGATCGAAATTCAGTCTGGAGGACATTATAACTTTTATGATAAAACATTGATAAAACATTAAAACATAACTGTATAAAGTTGACTTAATGGTTACTATCTATGCACTCTGCATATTAACGAATTAGTTTTAAATATCTTTGTAGGTAGTATAAACATAATATGAAAGAATCACTTCTAACATTTTGATCTATGGGTGTCGTAAGTCTGCTATGGGAAATACCTGAAGAATTTCAAGGTCTTTGATAGCGGTGTAACCATCTCCGTTTATTACCAGATGTCAAATACTCAGACCGGCGAATATACTGGTACCGAAACAAAACATCCGCTTACCATCAGGTAGACCGTATTCTCGCTTGTCACCCTTATTTTGTAAAAAAAATACAATTTTTTATAATAGTAAAGTTAGAAGCAAAATTGTGGATCGTTCATTTTCATTATTCCATCGTCCTCTTCTCCCAAGTGATTCCTTATCTATGTAAATTTAATATTGTTACTTACTGTTAAATATAACTAAACTAAATAAATTGCAACTCAAAATGCTATCTAAACGATGCTTAATACCATGTATTTTCATGTTATAACAAACGAACTTACAGTCCACCTGATGGTGGCTACTGCAGCCAATGGACATCCCATTGCCTGCAACTTTAAATTAATAAGGCTACATGCGTTGCTACCTCTCAGGGCTAAGATAGAATGCCTCATGGTCAATATTATTATACTGGCTTTTCTATACCCATCAGACTAGGACACAGCAGTGCACGGTGCACGTACTGTTATTTAGCGGCAGAAATAGGTAAGATGGTAGCTACCTAGACAGATTTCTAAGCAAAAATGGAGTCCTACCACGTAGTGAAGTATAATATACAACAATATAATACTAAGTTATTAATTAGTAAGATATGATTTAGAAAATTATAATTTTTATATAATATGTGTATTTATGACTTTTTATTCTTTAGCTTCTTGTCTTGTCTCTTGTTAATTCCTTCCACTTATCGGTTTGATATCTTAAAGAAGTGCATGATAGAAAATAAGCAAAGATTTTGCAGATTTTCACGCCAACTTGCTCGCCGAATGTGACGAATACGCCAAATGTTTCCTTACGTACGAGAGGCCCATGTTCTGGGATTTTTTTTTTATAGAAGAGGGGCAAACGAGCATCCGGCTCACCTGATAGTAAGTGACTATCGCCGACCATGAACAACCGCAACACCAGAGGAATTGCAGGTGCGTTGCCGGCATTTTAGAAAAGAGTAAGCTCTTTTCTTGAAGGTCCCTAAGTCGTATCGGTTCTGAAAAATCGCCGGTGGTACACAATTCCACAGAGAAGTTGTACGAGGAAGAAAACTCCTAGTAAAACGCATCTTGGTGGACCGCCAAGCATCCGGATGGTGAGGTTGGTATCGTGAATTTTGACGCGATATGCGTTCGTGAAATTTGGCGGCTGGAATTAATCTGAACAATTTCTCAGAGCACTTCCCGTGGTAGATGCGATAGGAAATGCAAAGGAATGTAACATTCCTACGCAGCGCCAGTGAATCGAGCCGATTAGAAAGAACTCAGTCGTCGACGAGTCGAACCGCTCTTTGACACATCATCCAGCAGGGCGTGTGTTTACAGATCCCGCCGGTTCAATTACTCTTACTGGAATTATTTTTAGATAGGCTTGATGCTTTGACACAGCGAATAAGTTAGCCACGGTTTCTTGAGGTTCTTTTTGTATGACCTCTGTCTTCTCCTTTTTATTATAGTGGAGAAGTCGATTGTGTGTCGCGGTGCATCCTTTTATTCACACTTGATGATTTTGCATCTGTGTGTTTGATTTCTGTTGCGTAGACAGCGGAAACATAAATTATTTTTCTTTACGATTTCCCATTTTTTGTTGACATCCGCTTCTTTAAATTTGTCACAGTCGGAGCCGTAGTGACCTTCCTTTTCGCACACTCTCTGCGCTCCGTTGATAATTTCTGGAAGCGCAAATGCACTGCAGAATCGAGCTTGTTCGGTGATAAAATCGCTGAAGCAACCGAGGTCTGGTCTAGATTTGGATTTTTCGGTGTAGAGCTCTGCGTTAATAGGGTAATGTTCTCTTTTGAGTGCTCGAAGTGTGACGACGCTTCCCCTCACTTTGCTCGTGAATGTGCCGATGTCTCTAGGCGCTTCTGTACAGCGTGCTAATCCTCGTAACTTCTCGGTCTCTGCTTGCGCGATTGAATCCGGACGTCCAAATTGCAGCTCCAACTCTCGCATGATATCATCTGGCTTAGCATGCCCGATGAGTTCTGAGCTGACTGTTTCCAAGGCTCTTCCTTGTAGACTTCTTCTTAGTCTCTCTGTGTTTTCAATATCATTGAAGTAGCCTCGGGTTGTTTCGTAAATGGCATGGAATGAAAGCCACTCGGTATGTGCTCCGCTAAAGCTTGGCAGTGTCATTATAGTTTTCGACGCTGCGAAAGTTTGCGACGATAGTGACGCACTCCCTGGTTTTGGTTTGTCAGCGAGTGCGGCGATAGCGGATGTGAGCTCTGTTATAAATGGTCGGAGCCCCCTGTCTTCATTAGTGGTGGGTTCCTGGTTAAGCTTCTGTGGCATGGGATCCTTGGGTACATCTTCTGGATAGGGATCATGGTATGTGAGCTCTGATACCAATGGTAGGAGCCCCCTGTCTTCATTAACGGTGGGTTCCGGCTGAGCTTCTGTGGCATGGGATCCTTGATTATATCTTCTGGATAGGGATCCTGGTATGTGAGCTCTGATACAAATGGTAGGAGCCCCCTGTCTTCATTAACGGTGGGTTCCTGGCTGAGCTTCTGTGGCATGGGATCCTTGGGTACTTCTTCTGAATAGGGATCCTGGTTTGTGAGCTCCTTTTGCGGCTCACTGAGGTCGACGATCTCCGGAAGTGGCTT